>JAOWCC010000019.1:65371090-65971090 GCA_030867875.1 Actinernus sp. WN-2022 | reverse complement strand
CTTCCGAAATATGATGTTTACTATTTCCTTCGTTCGCCTTTCATTACTTTCCACATCCATAATTTCGAAAAATATGATAAGCATAGAGTCCCGTTCACGCCGAACGAAAAACGGAGTTATTTACTTTCGACCATTTGCGTTCTCTTGTTAACGTAGAATATGGAGTTTTCACGTTGTGTTTTTACAGACAACAGTTGAAATGTAGTTGACTGCGTGCATTTTCATGTGCAGTTATTGTATTTTGCAATTAAGTCTATTGTGTTATGCCGTCATCCTAGACGTTGCCGTCGTCGTTGCTTAAGCTCTCTAATGTCGTGAGTGACGCACTGCCTCGTGGCCAGCTGGATGGCAGAGCGGTGGTCTAATGCAGCACGAGTCGATCCCGACCAGACACTTTACACGCACATTGTACAATGTAGATTGGTAAAAAATGGTATTCATTTATATAGCGCAAATTCTATATGAATATATTCAAATGCGCTTACATACATACATAAGATTTTATTTTAATACGCTGAGCCATTACAACCCTCAACTTCAAATTTACAAGTAGAAGGCTGATTTCCAAATGGGGCGTATGAAAACAGATTCTATATGTTTACAATAAAAATAGAAATTGTAAATTCATTTTGCAATTGTATAAAAATGAGGGCTTAAAAACTGTGCAAAGCCTTTAAAAACAGTAGTCAGTGTAACTCAGCATCAGGTAATAAAGCAATTTTACTTTTAAATTGTTGAAGCGTGCTGGCATTTTTAGCCGCTTCCGGAAGATTATTCCAGAGCACAGCACCACTCTACTTAAAGCTACGCTTGACGAAATTAGTTTTCGCCCTTGGAAGTGCTAAGTCAGTTTGTAAATTTCTAAGGTTATAGTTTACACCACTATCAGAAAGTCGAAGAAACAAGGTTCTTAGGTTTGGGGCAAATTGCTTATTAAGAATTTTATAAATCATTGAGGAATTTCCGCTTCACAAGGTTATATTTTGTGATACAGACTGCTATTGTGGCGAAATGTGCTTCCGTGCAGTTTACAATCATGAGTGATTGTTAGTACCTACATGTATATAAGAATACCAGGCTATTGTGTCGAGAGACAATCCCCTACATGCTGGTTACATGTGTTAGTACATATGTAAATGATTTTAGCTCAATTAGTATCGGTACATTGTACTAAATTAATCAGTACTAATGATTACTAAGTAAACTGAGTTCATTAGCCATGTGGTTCCAATGCAAAAATCTAGTGAAAAGTGTTTACTAAAAGCCCAAGGATTCTTCCATATTACCGTCGTTTTCTTCTCAAGATAACGCAGGTAGAGCTCAGTTCTTGCATTCATGAGAACAACTTCACCAAGAAGGATATCCATGTCGCGGGGATCATACCTGGATATCAGTCATCTGTTAGTACGCTGAAGGCATTGAAGTAAATCTCTCTTGGCACGTTAACGCAAGGTAATACCTCATAACAATGAATAGTGTCATTGACTGAACTCCTTTATTCTTAAAGTGCATAATAATATTTATAAGCCCTAGCCAATGGTAGAATATTTCTTGATTTGGGTGTTGCGTGGTTTATATTTCCAACATGCTAATAATGTGATGTCATCACCGACATTTGCTGAATTTCTTTGTGCTTGTGAATTAGGCAATTGTCTAATTTAGAATTGTTTTTTCGTAAAATCACTTTGATAAGTTTCAAATATAACTTTAAGAATTTAAAAATAGGTAATTTGTTTCTACCAGCATGCTTTTGTATAATAAGTGACGTCGGTGATGACATCACATCATTAGCATATTGGAAATATAAACCTTCATATCTCGTAGACGTAACACCCAAATCAAGAAATATTCTACCGATGGACTATTCAATTCATGTACAATCGATATCAAAGATAACTGACTAGGGCTTCTATGCACTAATTTAAGCTGGCTTCAGTATGGCAGCAGGATGTTGCAAATGTCAATTTACCTACTGGAATTTTAATGGAGCATGATGTCGTTGCCTGCAGCACAAGTTATATGGCTGTCTTTTTCAGTTTTGGGAAGAGAAAATCCTACTACTATCTAACTGAACGCTTGGTTTCATACTACTGTATATCGCAGAGTGGCACAACAATAGTAATACAGGTAAGGTTGTACAACAACTTACTGGTATTGTAACGAGAACGTGTTATGGCTACCTGTAACACAAGTTATAATGTAGACAACCTTCTACAGTAGTGTTGCAGACTCAACAACGTTAACGTTATGCACCATAGAGCAGGTTTCATGTTTTCGGTGATTGCTTTGGTTTTGCATTTACTTAGCTTTTCTATTGCGCTGTGAAAATGTTTTGTAATCAGTCAGTGAATCAAATTCCTGAGTAAAACCAATCGTGGTTTTGGTCGTCACGCCATCAATCCACGATTGCGTTTACTTTTCCTCCTGATTGGTTGCTTTCTCATGCCAGTAAAGCCAACCGGTATTAACTTTAGTTCGTGACTGGTTCGTTGTAATTGCTTTAGTTTTGGTTTTACTACAGTCAATTGAAACCAGTGCTCTATCATTACGAGCAACAATAACGTGCAATACGTCGAACGATTTTATGGAAACACACGCACAGACACACCAGACAGTGCCATCTGACATTACGTTATGGATACCTTTCTAAATTAGACGAACTTCCCTTGAGACCGAGGCTCTTTTGGACGGATTTTAACTGTTGGTTCAAAGGAAACGAACTGTTAGTAGTAAAATGACTAATGCTACGCATTCATGTAAGATTCAATCGATAACTATAGTTCCTGTAAAAAAAAAAAAGAATCAGAGAATCGGCTCTACTGCCATCCGAACCGAAGACTGGAGATTCCGTTTCCGTTAATTTACCATCCAGCCAATCGCCCTATCAAGAAAATCATCCAGAAAAACTTCAAGATCTTACAAAATGATCCAGAGACCGCCCTCATTTTTCCACAGCCACCACTTATCTATTTTAAGCGAGACAAGAATCTTTGGGATTCCCTGGTCAAGGCATCACTACAGTCCGATCTTCAACCAGGAACTATTAAATGCCCCATGCAGGAAACGATGTAACACATGTGCTTTCACTAAAACTGCCACACTCATTTTAGGACCCAAAGGCTCTCTTAAAGATACTGACCATTTTGATTGTATGTCTATTAATGTTATTTATTGTATCACCTGCACACTTTGTAACAAACTCTATATTGGAGAAACACATGCAGGGGGAAGATTAGGAGACTTGCTGGACGTTAGAACAACAGCACATCACTATATGCGGCATTTCTCTTCATCAAGGTATGTCCGAAACCCGTAAACGCAAAGAACAGAACTTTATTTTCAAATTAAAATACCTTATAATAGGAAATTAACGCTTCATGAAATTAACGCGAATTTCAACTGATATTTCGGGTTAATTGAAGTGGGGAAAATTTTGTGAAGCGTCAATTTCAGTGTCCTTAATCAGTAAAGTAGCGTGTTAATTTGCGCGCCAGTAATTTATGTTATTTGAACCCTAATTCTGAATCCTGCCTTTAATTAAACAATACAAAATTAAACCCAGTTTTCTCTGTTTGGCATACAAACATGTACCATGTTACAAGATTTCAAGTTCCTCATGGCAATCTGACTGTTTTGTTCCGTTCTTTGCTATTAAAATCGTGTTCTCGTCACGAAAAGAGTTTTCTTTTTCCCATCCGCATTAATTTCCTTCGTCCGGAAATGTTAGCTTCTCGTTCACGTTAATTTCTTTTATTTTGGACGGATTTTGCCCTTCCATTCGCGTTAATTTAATAAGTCGAGTTAATTTAATATACTTTAATAAACACAAGCGTTAATTTCCTATAATAAGGGAGGCACTTTGGTACCTTAACGGCATTAATGAACGCTTTTCGTTCATTTCATTATTTTCATAGTTCGCGCATGTTTCGTTACTTTATTCATAGACACTATTGTATTATGGCTATTAGCATTTCTATCTGCACTACCGTTTCCCCACCCACGATTCCCTCCTTTGCTCTGACGAAGGGCTTGCTAGGTTTGGATGCTTGAGATTTGTTGCAACGGGTACAGCACGTACAGTAGACAAACTCGTGGGAAATCATCAGCAATACCAGCTTACCTTTTCGTTGACTCCTCTTCTCTTGACAAACAAGTCCAGTATTTGCGAGGCTTGCTCGTCACACTCGGCCTGCAAGGACAACAAATAACTTCTGCTTAGTACTGTAAAACTTTCTTACATACCTGGAAAGTACTGAGAATTCTGATCTGGACCCGGTTGTTCGAAGCCCGGATAAGCACTACCCCAGGGTTAAATCGGTAACCCGAGGTTAAACTGTACCGATAATAATTACAGATTTAGCACTATCCTCGGGATAACATGGTTCATACAAAACTGAAAACTTTTTCTTCAAGGACTTTTCAAGGACTTTTCAAGAACAATCCACACTTTGCAAGGACTTGTTTCCTACAGGTTCACACATTAATGACCTCAAAATTATATGCAATTTAGACCCAATGTAGGACCCTTTCTTTGACTTGTTTACATGATGAATCATTCAATCGATCTCTTGGAGGCAAACATGAGGCTGTTTTAATGTCTTCTCAAACTTCCAAGGAGGCTTAAAAAAAGTTCAAGGAGTTTTGCTGAAACTTCAAGGACTTTTCAAGGACTTATCAAGAACAATCCACACTTTGCAAGGACTTGTTTGGAACCTACAGGTTCACACATTAATGACCTCAAAATTATATGCAATTTAGACCCAATGTAGGACCCTTTCTTTGATAGATGGTAGATAGATAGATCGTTTATTACAAATATTTCTCACTTACAGCAAAAACTGAATTACGGAGATTTACATTAATATGGTTCTAGATAAGTTAACTAAGTTTTAAGAAGGATATACTATATACTGCTCTAATTAGACTAATGCTATATTACAATTAAAAATTTCTAAATACATCGATTGTAGTTACTTACAATTGTTATCGTAATCATTTGCGCCCGATATTATAAAGGTGTTTCTATATCTATTAGTTCTACATGATGGTATACACATAGGATTTCTACTCCTTAAGGTAACAGTTGGGTGCGTTGTATTAAACGGTAGGAGGCCATATAGATTTCCCTCTGGATGCGACAGTATCCTCCGAAATAAACTCTGGCAGAGTTGTGACCTACGGTCCGCAAGGCTACATAGACCAGAAACGTTAAGCTGGTCAGAGTACGAAATATCGTATCCATATATAATGCGTAGGGCTCGTTTTTGTATTCGTTCAAGTGAACAGCTAAGATAATCTGGGAGACTATAATGAAATACCGGGCTGGCATATAACAACACAGATTGAATACAGGCAGTATAAAATTGGACAAGTTCGTCTGCAGAAACATTAGCGCGCTTAAGCTGAACTAGGAAGTATAGTCTCTTTGACGCTTTTTTGATGGTGTCCGAAATATGAGAGTTCCATTTAAGATTATTCTGTAATGTTACACCTAGAATTTTAATTTCGTCCACTTCACCAAGAGTTGCCTCCCCTACCGTAACGGTGTCATAAATTCTCGGTATTCTAGAGAACGAGATTTTGAGTTCTTTACATTTCTTTTGGATGCAATTCAAATCTGTTCTCTTTAGACCACTGATCTACATGATTAATTATCTCCTGTGCGTGGCTGCATTCGTTCTTTTTTATTACTTCGTGAATCGTGGTATCGTCTACATATTTGAAAATACCATTTGCGGATGGGGCATTCAGATCATTGATCATAACTTCTTTGACTTGTTTACACGATGAATCATTCAATCGATGTTTTGGAGGCAAACATGAGGCTGTTTTAATGTCTTCTAAAACTTCCAAGGAGGCTTAAAAAAAGTTCAAGGAGTTTTGCTGAAACTTCAAGGACTGTTCAAGGACTTATCAAGAACAATCCACACTTTGCAAGGACTTGTTTCCTACAGGTTCACACATTAATGACCTCAAAATTATATGCAATTTAGACCCAATGTAGGACCCTTTCTTTGACTTGTTTACACGATGAATCATTCAATCGATCTTTTGAAGGCAAACATGAGGCTGTTTTAATGTCTTCTCAGACTTCCAAGGAGGCTTAAAAAAGTTCAAGGAGTTTTGCTGAAACTTCAAGGACTTTTCAAGGACTTTTCAAGAACAATCCACACTTTGCAAGGACTTTTAAAGGATAAAACCTAATCTGCCAAAATGCAAGTACTTTTCAAGGCCCGTGAGTTACCCTTGCTTCGAATAACCGGGTCCATAACTATTGAGATATCAAACAAGATCTTACCTGCAAAGCCAGCAAAAGCGTGAGCATTCGTCCAGGGCCTTAGATAAGAATGCAGAAGCATACTGTTTATAATATGTGACCTTAAACGAGAAAACGTACAATAACGCTTTTCCGTTTAGCGTGCTAAGCCGTTTGTTATCCGTGTACACGGGTTAGAAAACCGTCTACACGGCTTCGGAAGTCGTTTACACGGCCTAGAAAGTCGTGTAAACTACTTGAAAACCCGTTTGTTAGTCGTTTATTTTACCCGTTTAAACGGAAAGTCGTTATTGTACGTTTTCTGGTGTAAGGTCACATATACTCAACAAATATCTGGATTTTGACGGATTGATCAATAACGAGTGCATAAAAAAGTTATTGAGTGCACAGTCCGCATGCTCTCAGCAAATATTTGCTCAGTATATTATAAACAAAAAATCGCACGAACTGCTCGTGTTATACTTGATTTATAGGCACTGAGTGATATTTTGAAAGTTCTAAAAAAGGTTTTGTATCGCACCTGACACGCTTAATAGGCAAATTCCATTCAACCAACCTTGGGAGCTTGACTAGTAAAATACTTGTGTAAATGTCTTACTGAATCGGCCCCAGTGAGTGGTTCAGAATTTGGGTCACTCATCAAAACTCTATGAAATTGTTTCACTACAGGAATGGTATGGCACAATTAGTAAAGAAATTCAAATAAGTTCAAAATGTCTGACGGAAAAGTGTAATCTCCTAGCACTAACACCGACTTTTTAGAGTTTTTTAAACTATCTTTTGGATGCAATATATAATTAGGGAAACTCATTATTTCTTAGTTCCATTAGACACACTTACCGGTACTCATAATCACGACTATACCTAACTTAATACATTGTTTGTTGTTCTCTTTTGGGTTTATACTTCATGGTAGTGTTTCGTTCCATATAGTCTCCCTGCATAATACTGTAAAACAGTACAGGAAATGATTATGCAGGGAGACTATATGGAACGAAACACTACCATCATGATGAAGTATATACAGACAGTCTGTATGCTGTCAAGACAGGGAGGGAGGGAGTCATTTACTATGCACGCATCATCTCACCATAATATGTCTCCACGAATGGCTGCCGTTTCTCTACAATGCCAGCGATGTTCTCATACAGCATGGTTATAGTGTTGGCAAACACAACGTTAGCATGTCGGTCTACAATGCATAAATAATGACATGTTAATATGGGAGCATCCTTAGAACGCACACTCTGATTGGCTAAGGGTTGAACAAAATAACTCACTCAGTAGAACGCATGCTCTGATTGGCTATAAGGGTTGAATAAAATAACTCACTCAGTAGAACGCATGCTCTGATTGGCTATAAGGGTTGAATAAAATAACTCACTCAGTAGAACGCATGCTCTGATTGGCTAAGGGTTGAATAAAATAACTCACTCAGTAGGACGCATGCTCTGATTGGCTATAAGGGTTGAATAAAATAACTCACTCAGTAGAACACATGCTCTGATAGGCTATAAAAAGTTGAATTATATTATAAAATAACTCACTTAGAACGTGTGCTCTGATTGGCTAAAACATGTACAGTATATATAAGAGGCTATAAAGACACTGAAAACGCATGGCTCTTTGTTTTGTTGTTGTTCAGTTAATATTATTAAGTTTTATTAGTTATATTACAGCAATTGTGGCACGTTTTTCATGTTTTTCTAATGTGTTCTGTGTGTTTATAACAGAGAACAAAGACATTAGAGTTGAGTTTCATTGGTTAAATAATATAGATACTAATGTGTGCTCGTAATTTGTTACTTTTTCATGTTCTACAGCTCGTTGTGTTGTTGTTAGACCTGGGGGGTATTCCCAGAAATTTTGGATACGGTTGTGCCGCGGAGATAAATTATGAGACCCTATTTAAGGGACAAGTAAATACTCAGAATTTATCGAACAGATCGTTTTTATTTCTCTCAGTCTGTGTAATGCTTTACGTTTTTTGAAGATTGCTACGTTTAGCGGGCGTTGAGCAAATGCACGATAGTTAGGGGAACCCAAAAAAAGATAATACAGAATATGAGACCCTATTTAAGGGTCCAGCACCTTGAAAAGCATACTCTATCCCGCGGCACATACCTATTAATGCATGGCTTATATATGGGAGTATCCCTCCCCCCTCCCCAGGGTTGTTAGAGTACACAACAAACCCTGTTCTATCTGGTAAATACATGTAGATGCATGCTTGTGTATCATGAAACGCACGGTGAAAATCTAGACAATCAGTAACACATGTTCTTTTAGTATTAAAATGGCTTTTTAAAAACCTTACCCAATCAGCAATGACATTTTTATTAACAACTTTTTTCCCTCTTGATACCATTTAGTATTACTTTATTATCTCCCTTTATTATCTCCCTCCCTCCCCCCCCCCCCCAAACACACACATAGACAAGACAACTATATTTATCCACGGAGATCCAACAGAGTATAACACCTGGTTTACATGGATGCCATGCCATAATAAAATAGAAGTAGATAAAAACGTGGTTAAAATATAATTAACCGGACATCAGAAGGCTACCACGGTCATTCCTTAGACAGGACTTAAAAGCCCGCAAACACTTAATTTGTCGAGTAGCTTTTGGCAATTTTTTTCATAAAGAAGCACCCTTGTATCGTAGGCTCTTTTTCAGATAATTTGTTTTGGGGGCAGGCAGTGCTAACCGGTCAGGCAAGTCTCTAAGATTATACTCAGTGGTGTCTGACAAGTTAACAAATTGTGCCCCTAAGTATTTTGGTAGTAAACCGTTCAAGACTTTAAACATAGTAATAACTTTTAGCTCATTATGGCGTTCAGAAATACTCAACCAGTTTAGTGACTCCAATAAAATGACTCTGCTAGTATCAAATGGCAATCCCGAAATAATTCGGGCTGCTCTATTCTGTAGCTTTTGTAATTTCTCAATCATTTCTTTGTTTGCGATGTCCCAAACTGGCGAACAGTATTCGAAATGAGGCATAACTATAGTCTTATAAATAGTTATTAGAATGTCCTTTGGTACAAAGGGCTTCATTCTCATAAGGGCACCAAGGCCAGATAAAATTTTCTTTACGATATACTCGACGTGACTCGTCCAAGAGGCATTCGTCAAAAATAACGCCCAGTTTTGTTGTCCCGACCCTCTTAATATTCTTGTTGTCAATATAAATATTAATGTTATCATTTACTCTGGCCAATCTCTGTCTCGAACCAATCAACAAGAATTCAGTTTTAGCGACATTCAAACTTAATTTATTGGCTTTAAGCCAGTCATTGATGCGTAATAAGTCACTATTCATCATGTCGTTTATCTCATTGTAGTCACTTGATGAGACAGTGAGATTCATGTCGTCGGCGTACATTCGGAGCTTTGCAAATTTCAGACAATTCGGCAAATCGTTGACATATAAAAGAAAAAGGAGCGGACCCAAAATGCTCCGCTGTGGTACGCCGCAAGTAATGGGGAGTGGCTTAGAGAGTACGCCGTTGACAAGACACTGCTGATAACGGCACGACAAATAGGGACAGAACCAATCTAGGGCTTTTCCCTCTATCCCATATTTTTGCAGTTTCCTCAGCAATATGTTGTGGTTTACAGTATTGACTGCTTTGGCCAAGTCAATATAGACAACTGCATTAATTAAACCTTGGTCAATATTAAGGCTCCATTAAGGCTCCACACACACATATGAAGGAATTCCATGCTTCACTAAAGAATAAATTTAATATAAATTAATTATGCACAATCATGAACCCTGACTGTAGAATTGCTACTCTTAGAGAAAAATTCATTTTTAACTGCTTCAAAATCAGAGCTGAAGCTCTAACGCAGTGATGCCTGTTCCCACTAACAGAGAAACTTGTACATAATCTAATTTAAGACTTATTGGACCCATGTCGAAGTACTTGTCATGTACAAAACACCAATTAAAAAAATTATGTCTGTCTGTCTGTCCTCATCTTCAAAGCTCTGCCCGCCAGAACTGATGAAATTAGTTTCTTTCTACAGCGCTTGAGCTTGTTTTTATAAAACAAATACGAGACGGTTTACCTAAATTGTAGATGTATTGCTGGCTTGCAACCAATCCCCAGAGATTCAAATAACAAAGCCGTGGCAGCCATGTTGGTGGAACTAACAAGAGAAGCTAACGAGGAATCTTTTGTTAACGTCCACCAACATGGCGGCGATGACGTAACGTGCAAGCCAGCAATTGTAAAGCACTTTCGAGATCTTGGAAGATACTGCTTAATGTCCTCGTGTTCCTGCATCCACTTACAGCTCTTTAAGAGCTAGAGTGTAACTGAATGATGTTTACAGAATATGGAGAGCCATCTTCTTTTTATTAAATAAACAGAATTTCTGAAACAAAAGTCAAACAATAGAAAAAATGTCACCTGAATCCTTGGTGGCTTCAGCTTCTTCAAGGTGCTGTTGAGAAACAGCTGCAATCTGGTAAAGAAAAACAAGCACTATTGATCAAAGACAAAATGATTTTCTACAACTCAGATTAGCAGTGTATCCCATTTCTTTTATCATTAAAATGATTCTACATCAAGTAAAGAGGTGAATAGTAAAATATTTCTTGATTTGAGTGTCGCATCTGTTATAAAGTAAAGTAAAGTGGAGTACAAGGTTAAGTGGAGTAAGATAAGGTTAAGTGGAGTAAGGTAAGGTAAAGTAAAGTGGAGTAAGGTAAAGAAAGGTTAAGTGGAGTAAGGTAAGGTTAAGTGAGTAAGGTAAGGTTAAGTGGAGTACGGTAAGGTAAGGTTAAGTGGAGTAAGGTAAAGTAAGGTTAAGTGGAGCAATGTAAGGTAAGGTTAAATGGAGTAATGTAAGGTAAGGTTAAGTGAAGTATGGTAAAGTAAGGTTAAGTGGAGTAAGATAAGGTTAAGTGGAGTAAGGTAAAGTAAAGTCAAGTGGAGTAAGGTAATGTAAGGTTAAGTGGAGTAAGGTAAAGTAAGGTTAAATGGAGTAATGTAAGGTAAGGTTAAGTGGAGTAAGGTAAAGTAAGGTTAAGTGGAGCAATGTAAGGTAAGGTTAAATGGAGTAAGGTAAAGTAAGGTAAAGTGGAGTAAAGTAAGGTAAGGTTAAGTGGAGTAAGATAAGGTTAAGTGGAGTAAGGTAAAGTAAAGTAAAGTGGAGTAAGGTAATGTAAGGTTAAGTGGAGTAAGGTAAAGTAAGGTTAAATGGAGTAATGTAAGGTAAGGTTAAGTGGAGTAAGGTAAAGTAAGGTTAAGTGGAGTAAGGTAAGGTAAGGTTAAGTGGAGTAAGGTAAGGTAAGGTAAAGCAAAGTGGAGCAAGGTAATGTAAGGTTAAGTGGAGTAAGGTAAAGTAAGGTTAAGTGGACTAATGTAAGGTAAGGTAAGGTTAAGTGGAGTAAGGTAAGGCTAAGTGGAGTAAGGTAAGGCTAAGTGGAGTAAGGTAAGGTTAAGTGGAGTAAGGTAAGGTTGAGTGGAGTAAGGTAAGGTGAAGTGGGGTAAGGTAATGTAAGGTTAAGTGGAGTAAGGTAATATAAGGTAAGGTAATATAAGGTAAGGTAAGGTTAAGTGGAGTAAGGTTAAGTGGGGTACGGTAATATAAGGTAAGGTTAAGTGGAGTAAGGTAAGGTTAAGTGGGGTAAGGTAAGGTAAGGCAAGTGGAGTAAGGTAAGGTTAAGTGGAGTAAGGTAAGGTTAAGAGGAGTAACGTAATATAAGGTAAGGTAAGGTTAAGTGGAGTAAGGTAAGTGGAGTAAGGTAAGGTTAAGTTGAGTAAGGTAAGGTAAGGCAAGTGGAGTAAGGTAAGGTAAAGTAAGGTTAAGTGGAGTAAGGTTAGAACTTGATTGGCTGATAATTAGTACAAATGATTTTTTCTATTTCTATAAAATAATTTCTATGAAGGTTTATATTTCTAATATGCTAATTATGTGATGTCACACGAAGCCTAATTTATTATACAAAACGTGCTAGCAGAGATAACAAACATTTCTACACATCCATGTTATGTGTACATGTATATATGCCCGACATCAGTGATTTTACCAAATACATGTAGTTTGTCAAATTAATGACCCGATCCGGGTCATTAATTTTAGTTAATGGAGCCGTAAGCCCTTGGCCTCCGGTTACGTTGGTATGTTTAGTCTGGCGTCGGGTGTTTACCCGCTCCAAAGTCCACTTTGTCTGTTTCTCGGCTAGCAATTTCTAAGGGTACATGTGATTGGGTGTTTTCGTATTCAGTAACTCAATAGAGCATTCATGTCTCCATTCCAGGCTTGTGACGTCTACTATCAATATAATACAGACTGTAGCATTGGTTAGCAAAGTCACATGACACAAACTTGTCTGGGTAAATAAAGCTTCAGGGTCAAAGTATTTCTCATACTTTGGGGAGTTGGCCAAAAGCAGTACACGATGTTGCAGTGCATAATTTTACTAATACTAGCCGTTTTTACCATGTTTTATGCACAAATCGTAAAGTTTCTTGCGCATAAATTTGAAAACCTACTAGTGGATGTCACAATTAATCCTCACCGGAAATACGGCAGAGTTGTTATTAAATCGTACATTAAATGCACTTTGGCAGTGCATTGATAATCTTGTAGGAGCGTTCCCTAGCTGTTTCCTCGCTTCGCGCATAAACCAACCGTAAAGTTTTTCCGCACATTTAACTAACTACATATTATACCATTGGAATGTTAAACTTGTTGTTAGAATGTTCACGCTTCCAAGGACTGCTTTCAGAATGGTCGCGTATAATAGGCATAATTTATAAGACTAGTGGGAAGCGAATACTACAATCGTAGCTACCACAAAATATAATATCAAATCTAATTTATTATGCTCAATTTAGAGTAATGTGAAGAATTGCTGTTGAGTTAACGCAGGCATTTCCAGTGAAAAACATGAATGCAAGGCAAAAACGCCTCTGTTGTTGTTTTGTTGTTTTTCATACAAATCTCTTTTACACACATGTTGCTGTAACTGCTTGTACAGTTCAATTTGCACAATCTCACTTGGTAAGGTCTACACAGTAGCCTGGCTACTATACATTCGCGCTGGCAATTAAACTGGTATAATATTACATGGCAGGACCTGCAGCACGGATTATAGATTTGGAGATCTCAGTTTGTCGGATAATACCTACAGTTTAGCGTGACAGGAATCAGTTGAGCAGACCACAAACTGGGCTACTCCAAGAGCCCAAGAATGACGTCTATCCTGCATTACCTTATCCTACATTACCTTATCCTACATCTAATATGCAACATGACTTCCTTGTTCGCTGTAAACAAGTGAGTGGAAAACTCATTGGCGCACATGTAGCTGACATGATTTTTCATTTTAGGACAATTATTGCTTTAATGCATGCAGTGCGAGTGGTGTGAAAAAACCCTGGCAATTGTAATACAGACATGCCCATGGTGGACTTGTGCTCTCTGCAACAGGCCTAATAAGGTGGAAGACTACATAGCGGCGCATTATCTGCAGACTATTAGCCGCTTTGGGGACCTCATACCGGGCCACCATTATGAGGACAATCATTCCAGTCACCTAAATAAGCACCAGATGCATGCAGAACCCCTGGCACTTGCAGTGCAGCCATACATGAGGTGGTATCTTGCTCTCAACACCAGGCATATACACTTACCAAGGCCGCAGAAAACATTACCTCCATCTAGCGGAACATAATTCGCATACTATTAGCAGCTTTACAGACCCCATACAGGGCAGGGAAATATTATATAGGGCATTTGAAATGACATTGTAAATGCAGTTTGTTTCACATTGGGTGAGCGCTCAGACAGAGTCTGTCTGTCACATTTCAGATTCATATTCACATGATATACCATTCTACATGGCCTTTCCCGCATATTGATAATTTCCAGGTATACTAGCCATGATGGTGTATAGCCTTTCGTTAGAAAGATGCTCAAAGCTTACTTAGTAATCATGGCCACAAGGGCGATAAAGTAATAACTTTTTATGTCCTGTGGAGGGACGGGAGTTACATCTTGGCTCCACCCAGATTTCCTATCCTTTTTTCCCAAAGGGTTTTAGGTTAGGTTTTTTCTGGCCTCCCTGATGTTCTCTCATACAAATGTAGGCTATTTTCACACCAAATCAGCACATTATCAGGGCGCGGCATGCTGCCAGCACATAATCAGGGCACGGCATGCTGTCAGCACATTATCAGGATGAGGCATCCTGTCGGCACACCAGGGCGTGGCATGCTGTCAGCGCATTATCAGGATGCAGCATGCTGTCGGCACATTGCCAGGGCACAGCATGCATGTTCGCAGCATATAAAGGTGCAGCACGCTGTCAGCACATTATCAGGGCGTGGCATGTTCATAGCATATCAGGGCACGGCATGCTGTCAGCACATCAGGGCGTGGTATGCTGTCAGCGCATTATCAGGATGCAGCATGCTGTCGGCACATTGCCAGGGCACAGCATGCATGTTTGCAGCGTATAAAGGTAGCATATCAGGGCACGGCATGCTGTCAGCAGATTTACGATAAGGACGCAACATGCACTGTTTCACGACCAGGCACCCTCGGACAACATTTAACATATTTTGCTTTCTCTGCATATGTAGCAAATTCACATGCTGGTCTGCGAGAAGCTTTTTTAACTTGAGGTTTTATCTGGGAAGCACTGATATTTGCTTTCAACCTAGTGTACTCAAGGTACATGAGGGTGGCGTTTTCAAGGCTTCTAAGACAGATGCAGGGTTCAGTGCTTACCTGCACATGGCTCACACAAAGTCTTTGTTTAAGTAGAATTGTTTTTGGTCTGGTGCATCCAGCGCCATTGCTACATTGTACCTCAGTTTTGCAATATTGGTAGAGTAAGGTTTTGGCTGGTCATCTGATTGATATCACTTGTGCATCAACTTGGCTATCTTTGCTTAAAGGGCTAGTGCCCTCGTCGCCCATCATGAGTTGGGAGTATTGCTTGGGGGGATGCATGTCTGCATCTGTGGCGGTTAAGTCTGTCTGGCGACTTCCCCAAGCATGTAGGGGTTGCTTTATGTGGCATTTTATTGAGCGGTCACTGCGAGCTTGCAGTGCGTTTCTTGCATTTGCTGACCTACCAATACCCTTGTCCGATCCAGCACGCGGAGTGCTGGGGAGATGAGTGAGGTCTTCAAGGTCAAGGCCTGCGCTGCCAATACCCTTATCCAATCCAGCACGGGCGTGCTGGAGATGAGTGAGGCCAAAAAGGCCAAGGTGATGGTTACAGTGTTATATAAGAGCTAGAGCACAAAAAGTCGTCACGCCAGCCTTATCACGCTATCGGCTGGGCATGTGTCCCCCATTTACCGCCACAAACACAGTGTTGTCTTTTGTTTATGCATCCAAATCGCACTGGTATATCACTGAGCGAAGAGTGACATTAATGTCAAATTAATGACCCGATCCGGGTCATTAATTTTAGTTAATGGAGCCGTAAGCCCTTGGCCTCCGGTTACGTTGGTATGTTTAGTCTGGCGTCGGGTGTTTACCCGCTCCAAAGTCCACTTTGTCTGTTTCTCGGCTAGCAATTTCTAAGGGTACATGTGATTGGGTGTTTTCGTATTCAGTAACTCAATAGAGCATTCATGTCTCCATTCCAGGCTTGTGACGTCTACTATCAATATAATACAGACTGTAGCATTGGTTAGCAAAGTCACATGACACAAACTTGTCTGGGTAAATAAAGCTTCAGGGTCAAAGTATTTCTCATACTTTGGGGAGTTGGCCAAAAGCAGTACACGATGTTAACAAATTTTTGCCCACCCTCCCTCCCTCCCTTGATATTGTAGTCTTCAGTATTTGCTTATGACACAGTAATAGTACTTGCATGTAGTTCCTAGATGAAGTTATAGTAATAAACTGGGGTCATCATCCCTTCAGTTAGCGGTTAAGTCTGTCTGGCGACTTCCCCAAGCATGTAGGGGTTGCTTTATGTGGCATTTTATTGAGCGGTCACTGCGAGCTTGCAGTGCGTTTCTTGCATTTGCTGACCTACCAATACCCTTGTCCGATCCAGCACGCGGAGTGCTGGGGAGATGAGTGAGGTCTTCAAGGTCAAGGCCTGCGCTGCCAATACCCTTATCCAATCCAGCACGGGCGTGCTGGAGATGAGTGAGGCCAAAAAGGCCAAGGTGATGGTTACAGTGTTATATAAGAGCTAGAGCACAAAAAGTCGTCACGCCAGCCTTATCACGCTATCGGCTGGGCATGTGTCCCCCATTTACCGCCACAAACACAGTGTTGTCTTTTGTTTATGCATCCAAATCGCACTGGTATATCACTGAGCGAAGAGTGACATTAATGCATAAATCAGAAATAGTTACATTCACAAGGAGAAAGAAAATAATGACCTTTTGTTGGCCTCCTGTGGCATCATCATTAGCGTATTGCAAATGCAACACTCACATAAATACCTATTTACTGGATGTAGAATGGCTAATACAGGCATTTTAAGGTACAGGAAGGCACTTAATTTGTTCTGGTTGGCATATCAATCACGCTGGCTGATGTCAGAGTACGCTCTCTAATTACTGGAGAAAGTCTGAGAGTAATCGGATGAAGAATGACAAACATTTGAGTGGATGAAAAATACTGCTACAGAGAGAAATGTAAAGCAACTTGATTTAATTAAGTCCACATTGGACCGAATCATATTATTATTTTAGTTGGAGTGGTGTTCGATTGAGTGTCATAAAACCATAAAACAAAATGTAAAGTTATTGTAGATCAGCCATGCAATCATGGCCGGAGCAAGTAAAAATGCAATCAGACAATATCACGAACTGATTCACGACTGGTTTTACTTGAATTAACCAATCACAAGGAAAGTAAACACAATACATTTATTGTGGATAACTGACTCCCGACCAAAACATATTTGGTTTTAGTTTAGAACTTGATTGGCTAATAATAATTATTATTACAAAACATTTTTCACAGCTAATAGAAAAGCTATAAAGCAAACATAAAACCAATGCAGACACTTGATCAACAACTGCTCTAAGAATAATAAGATTATATGCAATCCACTTTAATCTTTGACATCATTTGCCAAAATAGTTTCAAAACTATATCAGAATGTTATTTCTGATAAGTTATTTCTCTCATCAATAATTAATTAGCTAATTAAGCTTTGCATTCAGTTGGTACCAGATGAATGTAAGACTTCATTTCATTTCATTTCATTTTATTATTTCCATCACAAATTTCTTGCATAACAATACAATACAATATTAAAGTGATGAGGAGTCTAAGGAAAGCAAAACTGCTTGAAAAAATAGTTCCTTTAAAAAGTTGTTGAGCGATAAAAAATTACAATTACAGATACAATTTTAACATAATTATGTCAATCTATCATGTTGCCTAAAAATAACCAACTACAGAAAAAATATTTATCACTGCTGTCACATAAGTCTAAATTTGTTAGTAATGTCTGTTTCATGCATTTTTTAAAAGAGTAAATTTATTTAACACATTTTATCTTGTATTATATGGCGTTTCATATTTTAGGACCTTGAAATGACACAGAAAATTGTCCTAACTTGGACAATTTTGGTGGTATATGGCAGTCATGTGTCTGATGCGTATCATACTTATGTATCATATTATTTGTTAAAAAGAGTTTAATGTAATTTATATGGTAACTCTATTGTGAGTTTATAGCATTATTTCAGCACAAAGTCATTATAGGTGCTTACCTGTGCACACAAGAAGCATGCATACTTCTCCAAACCAGCCTGGTGCTGCCCAAGAAGTGGAAAGATTTTGAAGAATCTAAGTAGAGGAAATGTTAAATTTACTATTATAAATATACAGAAAACTGTGTTTTTATGAACAAATACATGTAGCACAGATTCAACACCTTTTATAAGTATATTATTCACTATATAATAGGATATGCTTAGAGGTGAACCATACCCAAGAACTTAGTCTCCTTCGCAGCCATTCTTTGGGTCACTCAAATGGCTACTTAATGGCTCAGCTTACCGCAGCCAGACATTCGATTCTCGATTGTTTGAGTTTATAGCCAATCAAAACCGATTACAATGTAACATCATGAATTCATTTGCAACAACTCGCTTATGCCAACATTTCAAGATCGTCACAACAGCATCAAAATAAACAAGTTCTTCCAAACTACATGTACATGTACATCTTCATTCTGTACAAAAACTAAGAACAGAATGAATGTGAAGCTATTTGAGCCAATTCTACATCCGTATTTTCAAGTTTACGTAGCCTCTATAATTATTTCCAGTATTGGTTTCCCGCCAGACTAGAGTTCTGGCACGAATGGTTCTTGAATTCTGAGAACTGAATGCTGATGTCAATCACTTGGAATGGAATGTCTGGCTGTGAGAATAGTGTGAAGGAGACTACCAAGAACTGAACAATTTAAAATAAATCTTAAGGTACATGTAAGGTCAGGATCATTTCTAAAGGTGTTTCTGCATGTTGCACTTCGTGGTAAAAAAAAACTTGAATGTCAATGTTTCGTGAGTAAGGAAAACAAGAGAGCCTGTAGAAAAATATCTGAATTGAAAATACCAGCAAACTCAGCTCATATGTTTTCCGGGAATCTAACCCAGGCTACGAGTTGGGGCAATTAAATTTTACCTTTAGGAATTGAATAAGCCAATGAGTGCATGTGCGAATTGCTGGGCTCGAAATTGTGATAGTTACCAATGTGACTAAAACAAGTTTGTTGACTAAAACTTACTGAACAGTTACCGACTCTGCTGATGCAGCTACTAACATTTGCTGTCTGATGACTAGATCTTATTTGCTAGCCACCAAGTGGTGACTATATATAAGGATTTTTTATTATTTTGAGGCATGAATGACAATGAAAAGGGGATTATTTAGGTGGACTGAGGTCCCTTTATTCCCAGTGGAATATGCCAGCTACCCCCTGGCTTTTGTTCTTTACATTTTCAATTTTGTGTCGATTTCTACAGGTGTCATCATGCAATTACCTTTCCACTGCATTCATGTCACCTTGTGCTATGGCTGAATCAAATTTCTGACGTACAATCTGTTTCAGTTGTCCTTCTGCCTCATGCAACAACGTAAAAGCTCCACTCAAGTCAGAACCTACAGAGCAGTGTTAATTAGCATGCAAACAACAACAAAATCAGGTCTGTAGTAATGGTTTAAAAAAATTATCTGTAATTAATTTGCCAATTATTGTATGCCACACTCAAAATCCATTGTTACAACTGATGTGATAAATCCTGTTTTCCACCATGAGTGGGAAATAGTGGACTTACATGTATAATGAAAATGAGGGAGAAATGGGCATGTACTTAACATCACGTGACCGATGTTGTCATCGTTACATCATCGCCACCACGTGATTTGTGAGGACCAAATACCATGCCTGTCCAAGTTTGAACTGTCTGGCATTAGAAATGAGGGAGAACTGGGCATGTACTTAATATCACATGACTGATGATGTCATTGTTACATCATCAACACTAGGTGATTGATAGCCAAACCACAGCCATGTCTGTTCAGGTTTGAGCCAGCTGGCATTAGAAATGAGGGAGATATGGGCATGTGTACCTAACATCATGTGACCGATGACATCATCATTATATCACCTGACCACTATGTGATTCATAGGGACCCACTACCATGTCTGTCCAGATTTGAGCCAGCTGGCATTAGAAATGAGGGATATATGGGATGTACTTAAAATCATGTGACTAATGACATCATCATTACCACATCGCCAGCAAGTGATTTGTGGGGACCCAATACCATGCCTGTCCAAGTTTGAACTATCTGGCATTAGAAATGAGTTAGATATGGGCATGTACTTAATATCACGTGACTGATAATGTCATTGTTACATCATCCCCACTAAGTGATTGATAAGGACCCACTATCGTGTCTGTCCAGGTTTCAGCCACCTGCCAGTAATATTAAGCAAGTATTATTAATATCAGTTTAGGAAATCGCATATCCCATTGACAGCTAGGTAATCACAAAGGTCTGTCAATATATCTTCGCAAAATCAAACCTCATTCGGAAAAGTCAACGGCATGTTTGATCCACAGGTTGAAACTGTATAAATTACCATGCATCCACCTAACCCCAATAACTCGTACTGCACATGCGTGCATCCAAGAGTTAAAAATGACAGCAAAATAGTAACAGTCACTCAAATTATTGATGAAAAGCCAATTCCTAATTAAAATAGGAATTGTCTTCAAGATATTATTAATGACGATTGACTGACATGACATTGGGTACTGCTGCAGGTAGACAGTGTAGATAGTTCTATGTTGATTATAAAAATAATACATGTCAGGTACATTGTAGCTGTCCTTAATTGATGCACTAACTTAATGACTTAATTGTGTGCTAGCTAATTATTATTATTTTACTGTTTAAAGGATGGTTTCCATATGATCACCTCAATTGCTAGATTCTTTTATTCTGCATATAAATTTATGATTCGATTCACACCGAACAAAAGAATCTAGCGATTGAGCCAATCCTATGAAGTTAGCAGTTTAATTGCTGTAAATGTATTATTTCTAAACATTAAATAACATATACCCTCCTGTGTGTCTCCGATTATTTGCTTGATGATATTTTCGTCCAGACTCAGGTATCTGTGAATGTGAGCTGCCGCCTGTATGTAAACATAATTAACTCTCTAAACCCATTGATTCTACTGGGTCGATAGGAGTTAAATTAGTGAACTCACTGGCTATAGCCCTGTTTTAAAACATGCATGTACTTACATGTAAGCTGCTGATCATGAACCCAGAATGCCATTCGGATGAATTCTATGGTGTTGCATGCATGCATGGTGACAGCTTGCAGCAATTTTGAATGAAAACTTCTCAAAGTAATTTTAGTCAGCCAGAAGACATCCTGAAGTCTGCATAAAGGCTGGAAAAAAACTACTTTGCTTGCTTGCCTCTAGTAGCTTTGTGAGGGGTTTCATTGGGGGTTTAAAGGGGCTATGTCATGGTACTGCGCATGTATCAAGTAATCGCTCGGTTGGTGGCTTTAATTGGATACAAACAGTTAAACCTCCCTCCTTCAATGCTTGATTGAAAGGATTTTCAATAATTTCCCTGAAGACTGTTTATATACACTGTTTGGTGGTTATTTTTGCATATTTGTTTTGATTTTAAGCATCCCACATGGCCGAGAGGTTCGGTAGTTCATATCAAAAACGGTGGAATTAGCTGTTTCGATTCTGGCCCGGAACGCGAAGCTTATTACCATGACGCAGCTCCTTTAATTCTCTTGTGTTTCTACTTTGGCCAAAATTTCCTGAATGAAAACCCTGACTCTACACTTGATCATTTCCCCTGCTGCAGTGTTCATTCTAGAAATGAGGTAAGGTGGGACATTTCTCTCATTGCTTTTCAAATTTTGCAAGATTCGTATGTCAAAAAGGGATGTTTTAGTGTCATACAGAATCTCAATCATTCTACGAGTGCAAAAAGTGTTGCATTCATGTTGAACATTAGCAATAATGAGTTGTAAAAGTGAGAGAATATCGCAAAATTGCATCTTAGAATGAACCCTGTGCTACTGATTATGTTATTGGTAATTTTGTATGCATGTAGGTGTGAGTGAGAGTGAAATGGGAGGGGGGGGGGGGATCCCTTGTCAATTTTTGCCCATTACCCAGAATGCATACAGAGATTGGTGCTTGAAAATCATGAAGGGAATTCAGTGTAAGAATGGCATTCCTGCTTTTTATGGGGTCATTTTGGGCACTGTAGGAGTTAATTAGTTAAAATGGTGGTATTGAATAATAATATTTTTTTATAGTTATTATTTTATTTACCAGCTGGGAGGTCCATATGATAAACACTTTGCCAGAGATCTTGAAAATGGCCCGAGGCTGCATTACGCCGAGGCCGCATTACACCGAGGCCGCATTACGCTGAGGCTGCAGGCCGAATGTCGTTTTCAAGACTGAGGACACAGTTTTTCTCCATACAGACTGACCGAGGCCGGTAAATAATGGTTTAATTTTTTCCTCATCAATTCAATTAATTGTACTTGCTTACAATTAATTCAGTCATGCATTCGCACAGAAGCGATACATTTGTTAGTCTTGAGCGTGCAACCTTTGTTTCACTCAAATCACTGGCAATTTTCTGCAATAATTTTCCCCTTTTTTGAAAGGCTTTCAATACATGTTTACGTAAGAATCATGTCAAAAACTTTTGAAAAACTTTGGAATTAGCTGGTCCGGATGAGAAAAACAGGACTGGTCACAGCCAATTAAAAGAGCATGCACTTTCAGTGGATTCCACACTGGGGAAAAATTAACATGATTGTACATTTGCCAGGCCAGGAAATTGCATCACTACCAAATAATTACACTGTCGCATATGTAGTCATACACATGACTGCATATACAAAATCATTAAAACTACATGTATATAGCTATAAACTTAAGGCAGTATATACAAAGGGCTGCACACCTGTTCATAGTTTTCAGTGTTCAGTGCAGATTGGACTCCATTGACACACGCCTGTATGAGAACATAACACATACAGCATAGCTTAGAAAAAAATATAAACTTTATACTACACTAGCACTAGTGAATATACATGTAATAAATAAATTGAATAGAAATGTAGCAAAGACAGGCAACTCATAACTGTTATTAATAATATATATATGTGTGTGTTGCAGGTAAATTTTCACTGCCGGTAATTTTGTTTACGTACTACATGTAGGTGATATAATTATTTCTATCTACTAGGTAATTTTTATTTGTACTAGATTGTGGAGGACTGCATGATTGGGTAATAGTAGGACCATCATATATATTTAAGTAATTAAATGAGTATGGTACTTCACACTGATCACCTCAGTGACACTGTGGTTAAGGCTCTGACTAACAGATCTGATGGCTGCCAATTCAAGTACCAGCAAGTACAGTGAAGATAAAATATATACTAGGTAATCAGTATTAGTTGATTATATGGGTACAATGTAGCACTGAAAAAAAACAGGGAGAGGGGTAGGGGAAGGAAGTGATAAGGGTAGAGGAAGGAAAGCAGAGGGAGAGGGGGAATTTATGTTAAGTACACAGTCAAATTACCCAGTAGGTAAATGTAAAAAAAACACCTATATATTATATGTAATTTTAAAAATGAAAATTTACCTGCAACATATTACACATATGTCCATAACAAACAAAATAAACTGTTTCCACATGTTCTCAAGCCAAAGGAAGAAAACACTGTACCTTTAGGTCAAGGATATCATCCACTCTCTTGATACTCTCTTGAACCCTGTTCTGGAAATATTAATTACCATTAGATAGAAAGACCAACAAACAATAAGGCAAGTACCGGTAGTCTGTTTGGCAACTCATGCTATAAGGTCAAAATAATACTAAAATATATGTTTCAGTCATGTGAGGAATGCTCTATAGTCAGCTAGAAGTCCTCAAAGAGCTGAACAACATGGCCATGGCTCACTAGAACATATTCTCATGCTTACTGTACATTTTGTACATACATGTATCAGTGGTTTCATTAGAAACCTGCAGGGGTTGGAAATGCTGACTGTGGTTCATGTTAACACCAGCTATTGTGGGAAAATATGATGGCTATTATAAACATACATTATGTACTTTGATATCCCACCCCTAATCTTGCATTTTCCAACCATTTCATCAATAAATACATGTAAATGAAACACCTGTGTTGAAAAAAAAATTCACAGCAAGCAACCCAAATTCTTTTCATGCACTAAAAAATTATGATATGTACAAAATTGCATTTCAGTTGCAAGGAACAGCTAGAGTTCACTGTCTTATAGCGTATTGGTGGTTTAATATTCCAGAATGTATTCTGGGCTTAAACATGAAGTTCCAGTAAAAAAAGTGGAGCCCAGGGGTTTGTCACCCTTCAGTTGCCTTTGTGGAGTGAACATATGTGTGATGCTCCACTTGACTGCTCCCTACGGATTGCTTATCGCACAAAATTCAAACGAAACACAAAAATGTTTAACTTCAGAGTATTAAGGGCTACAAAGTTCACAAACAGTCATAACATACCATTGACAGTCATAAATGGACAACTATCTTCTCTCTCCTCACTTTTTTTATGGCTTGTTTAATTTTACACCTTAAAAATCTAGCATTTCAAAGGAGAGGCTGATAATGCTCGCTTGCTTTCTTCACTGCTCAGCAATTTGAATTTTAAATTTCAAGCTCGCCATGCATGAAAAGAGGAGGGGCTATAAACCTATTTATACCGGAACTTCATGTTTAAGATTCTACAGCCTAAAATGTTACTGACCCTCCTTTGTACACTTTAGTACATGTACACTGTAAGTTGCATATGCCTCTACTAACCCCTCATATTTTAAGCCCTAAAATCTAACCTCCCTCCTCCCTACAATAGGCTTTTCAAATGTTGTGCCTTCCCCTATAACCCTCCCCATGCAACATAACAAATTAATTTACCCTACATTACATATTCTATTAAAATGGTTAAACCAACCTTCACAAGGTCAAGAAGCCTGACTTTACTGCTAACTTTCTCTGCAAGGTCTGAAGTGTGTGATATCATTGTGTAGAGCTGTTGGGCATCTCGCATCACAAGGTTGAGATTGGGGCTAGAATATATGAATGAAAACTCAACATAGAAGGGCCATAAAGCTCTTTAAGATTACCATATACAAGTATATTTATAAACAGGACACTCTAAGAATTGAAACTAATGAGAGCCCTGTTACTATATGCAAAGTGTGTTACAGTTATGCAATATGTGTGTTACAGAGTGTATGGTCTGTTACAGTTTGTTATAGCCAAGTGTTGATGGTCTGTTTAATACTGGGTTCAACAGTCTGTTTACTGTTTGTTACACCAAGTGATGGTCAGTGTTTCACGTTTGTTACCCAAAGTGATGATGTGTTCCTTGGTGTAATGGTCTGTTACAAATTGTTACACCGAGTGACAGTGGTTATTCGGTGTAATCGCCTATTCATGAATTGTTACCAGTTGTTGGAACCTTATAACCCTTAAAAGCCTTCCTCTGTTTTGAATATCTTTTGTGAAGACTTTGTTACATGTTACTCAAAGTATCACATCATGATTGAAGGGCTGTGTGCAACAAGGGTGTAAGTGACTCCTGATCACATTCTAAATTCTCCCTTAGAAAACAAATTTGAAGGAGAATTTAGAGTGCCATCAGGAGTCACTTATGCCCTTGTTACACTTGTAAAGCCCTTCAGTTATTTTCCCTCTTATACAGTGTACAACATCAACATTGCATGTCATACATTTGTAAATACATACACTATATTTTGAAGAGTATTCATTTTGGCATCAAGTCTTGGTTGGTCTTCTAGAATCCTATCAAGTTCACTGTTGAGCTGTTGCTATAGAAATATAATAAAATATAACTTGTTTATAAATAATTGATTATACCTACACCATTAACCAATGCAACTTATACTCTTTACTTGACAGTGTGTAGCTTGAAATCACAAAAAAGGAATAAAGCAAACTTCATTAATAAAATAACGGCATTATAACAAGCACTCTGATTGGTTAAAAAACATTTTCTAGGTCTCAGACTATTTTGGTTGCAATCATTCCAATAAAGGGAGTAATAAATCACAAAAGCATAAAATTTAATACTAAGTGGCCATACATGTTGGTTGGTACATGTATAACAAAAGTACAAATGTAGCCTAAATGAGGTTTCTAATTTGTTCCTTTTGTTCCTCACCAACCGAACATGTACAACTCTTACTTTTAGGTCCAGCATATGCAACTGATGATTGTCATAAAATCGATCAATAATTCAATATCAATCAATAACAATTAGATCATCAATACTGCTATTTTAAAGCCACTGGCCGAATTTGGGGCATTAATTCAGACACGCTCTCATCAGTCTGTTGACGAGTTGTCAAGACATTGGTCACTTCACTTCATGCAAATTTGGCCTAGACTGTGGGGGACTGGGTACTAGTAGCACCATCATAAAATGAGTATGGTGCTTCACATCGATCACTCAGAGGCACAGTGGTTAAGGCTCTGATCAACATATCTGATCGTTGTTGGTTCAAGTACCAGCAAGGACAGTTGACCATAAATAAATATTATGGTAATTACCGGTAGTATAGTTGATTATATATGTATGGGTGCAACGTAACACTATAAGGAGAGAGGGAGGGGGGTAGGGGAAGTAAGTGATAAGGGTAGAGAAAGGAAAGCAGAGGGGGAGGGTGAATTTATTTTTAGTACACAAAAATGACCTAGGTAAAAAAAACCTAGGTTGAAAAAAATTACCCTGCATGCACACCCTTATTTCTTTGGTTTTTGGTTCTCCCTTCATGGGTAGAAAAAATTCAATTACAAATTACCTAGATTGATAAACATAGCGCCACAATAGTGAACGTGTGGATGTACAGTGTATTTTAGTGTGTTCTAAAGGGTAAACATGTGGAAATGCTCACAGTTGAAGTTATTTTGCTGTTGTGATAGGCTGTAAAACCGTGTGACCAATGACGTCATCATTACAACATCACCACTAAGTGATTTATGGGGACCCAATACCATGTCTGTCAAAGTTTGAGCCACCTACTATTAGAAATGAGAGAGATACGGGCATGTACTTAAAATCATGTGACCAATGACATTATCATTACAACATCACCACTAAGTGATTTAATGGGGACCAAATACAGTGTACCATGTCTGTCAAAGTTTGAGTCGCCTGCAATTAGAAATGGGCATATACTTAAAATCATGTAACCGATGATGTCATCATTACAACATCACCAGTAAGTGATTGATGGGTCTGTCAAAGTTTGAGCAGCCTGCCATTAGAAATGAGCAGTAATCCTGTACCACTCCAGACCTGTATTCTGATTGCACCGATTATACTGTAGCTTTATTGTTTTCGTACTGCACGTTCTAAAGGTTTGGGTGTTTTGTATTGTTGGGAAAGCCAATGCTGTGGCTCATTTCGAGTAGTACAGGATGGCCCGAAATGAGGGAGATACGGGCATGTACTAAAGATCATGTGACCAATGACGTCATTATTACAACATCATCACTAAACTAAGTCATAGTTATGACAAATTCACCACTAAGTGATTCAAGGGGAACCCAATACCATGCCTGTCAAAGTTTGAGCTGCCTGGCATTAAAATTGAGGAAGATATGGGCATGCGCATTACTAAAAATCATGTGACCGATGATGTCATTGTTACATCATCACCACTAAGTGAATCGTGGGGACCCAATACCAAGGTTGAGCCACCTGCCATTAGATATGAGGAAGATACGGCATGTATTAAAAATCATGTGTCCGATTACGTCATGGTTACGACATTGCCACTAAATGATGGCATCATTATGACATCACTACCAAGCGACTTTTGAGGAACCCAATAGCATGCCTGCCAAAGTTTGAGCTACCTAGCTCTGGACATGGAGGAACCTTTGGACACTGGCATTAAAAGCCAGGAAGATACGAGCATGTGTAGATGTTCGAGAAGACCTACATGAGATTGTATGGACACCCTACTTAAAATCATGTGACCGATGACTTCATTGTTACGACATCACCACAAAGCAATTGATGAGGACCCAATACTATGTCTGTCAAAGTTTGAGCCACTTCCCATTAATATTGGGTGAGTTAATCATGAAAATGTACAAGGGTATACGTCACTATCGGCAGGACCCAAATGCGCATGCCTACTAGTTTATTGCTCAAGCACGCAAAATAATCTCCCACATGGTACAACATTTGATCCGACAAATATATAAGTAGCTGAACGGTCACTTTATAGTTAGTAGCAAGAGGCTAGGGGACCCGACGATGAGGACTTGACCAACGTCACTTAATGTTTGACAATGATCTTAAATGATTAATTAAATGACATATCGATTACTATTATCTTATCAATTGACATTCCAAGCATTCCATTCTGCTAACACCTTAGTGAGTGAGTGAGTGATCGGGTGAGTGACATTAAGAATGCATGATTTCCCCAGCCATCCCATTAACTCGTTCCTATACTTGCGCACAGATCCAAGAGTTAAAATTATGACCTCAACATAAATTTGACCTGTAACATACAGTACTCAGCCCATAAACATATGTACATTTTTCGCAAATTTTTCGCGAGCAGTTCGCAATCTGTTAACGAATTGCTTGCACCATGTTTGCGAATTGTTTAGACTGTGTTCGCAAATGGCTCGCAAAATTTTGCACAATGATCGCGATCAACTTCTGTGTTCACAGTTGATCGTGGAACAACTCTTGACATTCATCTCGCTAGTCATATGACTTTGTGGATCATCACTTCTTCAAGCTACGAAATCAAGGCATCACGCTTGTGTTGTAGATATTTCCCTTATTGTCAAATGAAAATTTGGACCAGGTTATCGAAATATTGTGATCCAAAATTCTTCAAAAGCATACGTGTTCATTGCACAATTTTGTATTTTAACCTTTCTTTCACCAGGATTAACGCATGACAAATTCGAATTCATGACAAACAGTTTACAAACGTACAGTAAGATGGTTTTGGTAAATACCCTGCGTGCCAGAGGCATCAAAAAGTGAAGATTCTTATCGAATAAAAGTCCCCGTCAATCGTAACTCAGTGTCAGCCAGACGTATGTCTCATTTCTGACACAAATACCGCGGGAAGGCGCAATTAATTTTCATTTACGTTAACTGACTGATCGGATCCAATGCATTAAAGCTCTTTTTACTCGGGCTGCCTCCGAGTCTAAATCTGCAGGCCGTTATATTTTTTGTTTTTGTTTCATGCAGCAAAATTTCTGCACATGCATTAAATTTCAAGTTCACCACCAATCAGATTGCACTGTGTTGGTCACGTAACAATCGCCAGGTTAATTTATTTACATAATTAAATACAGTAAAATCAAGATGGTGGACCCGCGAGGAAATTTCTCTCTAATTTGGAGTCCCATCTCTCAAATGTAAGCAGTTTAATGTTTTACTTAACTTCACTTGTGCGAAAGCCTTCCAACAGGCTCAGGATATTTCAACTGGCGCTCTTGTTTGAGGTACGTTTCATAGGTTTTATGCCACATTTGATTTTACTCTCTGTCATAATACATACCAGCGCAAACACCGTGATCGGTAGGCCAACACTAAAATTATTTTGGCTGGTTTACCGATCTCGTACGATCTCTCTGTGTACCGCGTTATACGGGTATACTGAATAGCTGATTTATAGCAAAATATAGCGACTTACTAGCAAATATATATACTGTGGTTGAGCAGTTATGGGTTACTATCCTCTATCGAAGTCTGAAGACATCTGAACTCCTGAACTGTGAGAGCAATACTGTCGCTCGTCAGCACAGAAGAATTTATGATGACCCAAGCAATATTCAACTCTCAAGGTAAACAAACAAGAAACCTCTCATGGCTGAGGTTTTGGTTCGAGAAATTAAAGGCTTCCAACAATTCCCTTTATATAGTTCTTTAATATAATGAGCAGACTGAAGTTTTGGGAATGTGGGTAAAGCTTTTAATTAGAGATAATTAACCAACAGGCATTTCAGTTAATAATCTTTAATCCAACAACTACCAAGATGGACTCGTAATGGTAAGGACAGCAGATAAAGTTACATACATGTAGAGGCACACAAATTGACATAGCTACATGTAGCTCCATCACAGGATGGACAGGATGGACAGGATACAACTTATAATATGGTACAAATATAAACATACATTTGAGACAATTATCTATTAGTACTCAGAACCTGCAGTATAACAGAACAGCAGACTAAATTGTAAACGTGTGTTACATGAATAAGTAGTGTTTAAATTAAAAGGTCAACATACGAGAAAAACAAAAATATTAAATTACATAAAATTATATGCTTGGAGAACAGAGAATGAAAGTCAATGCGCTACCGGCCATTCCTAAAGACTGCTAAATTCAGCTAATAATTCTTCCCTTTTGTTAATATTACTAAGAGGATTTCAAATGAAAGTGTATTTCATCTTCAATCTCATGTGGCCCGAGATGAGCCCAGATGGGCTCTTGTTATTCAAGAGGAATTGCACTTTCCCAGTAGAAGTTTTCTGGTAAGAGTATAGAAGTTTTTGCACGTCTTTCAATACGACAAACGTTGCTTCAAAACTCTGTTGATGTTCTGTAAAAAATCAGACTGACACGTTCACGCCTGACTGATTGCATGTGGAAATTCAGACTCCAAGAAGAATTGAGATTTTAATATGCAAACATTAATTTTTACAATGAATTCTGCCGAAACCTAGTAACAAGACAAGGATCTGCCGTAAATATGAAACTACACTGAAGCAAAAGTTTATTTGGTGTTATGATTTGCACTCAGCGAGTGAGTCAAGCTTTAAAGTGGGCCACGCACCACCAGTGAGGGAACTAAGCGAACAGCCATTGTTTTGTTTATTTTACGGCTCACAATATTTCGATAACTGCATGGTCCGAATTTACTTGAAAACTTTATGCAATGACTTTTACAAAGATTTGGAAGGCTGGCGGATCTGAATATTATTGTGGATATACGGATAACGTTTACAAAATTGAACACTTCCGAAGTTGGGATGTGCGATTTATAGTAACGTCGGTTATTACCTTTCCGGTCTTCGATTCAAACCGGGTTCAAAGCATCAGATTTCTATTCTTATAGCCTGATTATACTGACTGAACAGAAGTTGTCCTCCTGTACCATTCGAAAGTGAGCCGTAAAGTTCAGTTAGTCAAAGTCCGAATAAAGTTTACAACTCAGATTGGTCGAATTGACCGAGTGAGCCGGAAAAAGTAACTTGATCTTGGATAGGCAAGGTCGAAATTTCGAAGGATCAACATTTCGAAGAAGCGAAGTACCAAACAAAATTTCGCACGATATTTCGAAGAGTGCAGCGAATTGAAACACTATAATAAACGAAAGCTAAATATTAAAATAGATCTTGTTGTCTTTGAAAATGAGTTCAGCAAAAAATATTACCGAAAGGCTCTCAATATAATTTGCTGTGCAAAAATGTAAACAAAACATGAATTAGCAATCAGTTCTTTAATACATCGAGTGGACTTCTTGCACGTTCTTGCAGTGTAGCCGCAAAAAGACAGTTATCAACTCGTTTTACTTCTTGCGTGTTCGTGTAACTTCTTGCGAGTTCTGGGACTTCTTGTGCATGTAATTTTTTTAGCTGTATTGTATGCTCGCGATGTTTGTTCGTGAACACCTTGCATTCGCGAAGAAATCACAAACAATTTGCGAACTATTCGCAAACAGTTCGCAAATAAAACGCGAACAGATTGCGAACACTGCACACATGTACATATGTTTCTGGGCGGTACTGTATATATATAATAATAATAATTTTAAACCCTTAGTTGCAGATTGTTTGTAACACTTGATTTTTTTAATACATGACATAAACTAGACATTACTATTATTATATTATTGATAATCAGGCACAAAGCATCTCCATTTGCTGGTTTGTAAGCAAGTGACTCACCAACCTGTCAAAACCACTGTTGACATTTGATTCTTGTGCCACTATGCATATTGCTGATACCACTTCATACATACACTTGCAGTTTTAAACTCAGTTATATGTATATATAAACCCCATAATTTTTGTAAGGCAATCCAGCCATAAACTGGGGATATACAATAATTGGTGATCGATGATAATCGATACCAATCGATACCAATCAATCGATTGATATCGATAATCGATGGGCAATCGATGAAGTCCATTTTTGTGACCTTTAAAATCGATTGCCATTGATTTCCAATTTCAATCTATTTATCAAACCATATCGATTGGTATCAAATTCCTTCAATTGTAACAGTCTTTTACAACATATTCACACCATTTGTGTTCAACGTATAACTGAGATATTTGAGTGGAGTGGCCACAGCTCAACTGGGGCAACAAGCCTCAGATTGAAGGTGACTGAGCTGCCCTCGATGGTTCACAACTTTGAATGCATTTCCACGTTCCCCCTTCTTCTTCGGGCCATAAAATGTTCACCAACTTTAACTTGGAATGGACAATGGTGGTAATTAGCATCCTCTTCACTGGGAGGACTTGGTACGATTGGTATCGGCAACCGATAACAATCGATGAATGTTTTTTAATGACTATTGCTTGTTCATCGATTGACCAATAACAAATTTTATAGATATCAATTAGCTAATTTCATCGATTGGTTTTGATTGATCGCTCAGTTTTCTGATCATCGATTTTCATCGGTTGTACAGTATACCCTGGGATTAGATAAACTATAAAATCGATCAAATCGATACATGAAATTCGATTTTTACCGACTTTCGATGTAATAATTTACATGTTATGCGGGTATCAACTGCCATCCCGAGGGGGCGGCCCCCGGGCACCCAGGGGCATTTGTCACAGCAGCCATGACAAATACATGCTAAAACCCCTCGGGTGGGGCAGAAAATTGTGACAAAAACCCCCATCCCTGGGGAAGCCTAGGCAACATATCATAAGTATTAGAAGCTAAACGTTTTAGAAGTGTCAAAAATCTTAATAGTTTTATACAAATATTATACTTTATTTCTTTGTTCTGTCTTCCAACAGTGGATGGCTTAATTTAATCTCTTAATTGGAATGATAATGATATGACTTACCTCAAGGTCAAAGAAATTGAAGAACGTCAATCGATTGAGCGAGTCCTGTGGCGAAAACTGCTGAACGTTGAGACAGCAGATTACGTGCAAACCCCGTGGGTATGTCCCCGGGTATTTTGACGAAAATGCAAAAGTGCTCTAATGCCCCACGTGTGGGGCATGATTTTGCTACAAATCCCCTGCTAAGCCCCTGGGTTGCCCGTGGGTTGCCCGGGGGCCGCCCCCTCGGGATGGCCGCTGATACCCGCATTACATGTACATGTATTATCGATAATATTGATTTTATCGATTGCACATTGCGCCGAGGTTATTAGTGATTTAAATTTATGCCTAGCTTTAGGTAGTATCGTCGTGTACCGTTGAGATCCGTGGGGAATCACACCTCGCGCGCTCGGTGGGTTGTCGTACCACTATTACAGTATATATTATACTATAATAGAATATTTTATGAACATGCTAATGAAGTTGATATAAATCGGGTAAAAGAAACGACTCCAATCAGCGAATTCTCTCGTGGTCTAATGGTTAGGGTTTGGGTTGGTGGTGGGAAAGCCATTGCATTGATTCTTAACCGGCCCGGGTTCGAATCCCGGTTCAGGCGGTAATTTTTTTTATAGTGAGGATAACATATAATCGTTCTAAAATTTCTAAGTGTCGATTCCGATATTCGAATAAAATTTCTGAGTCTCAAATTATTCATAGCGAACGTGGGTAACAAAGGGAATTTTATGACGCAGTTGGTTAAACGGTACACGACGATACTACCTAGCTTTATAGTAGCTAGCTAGTTTTAATAGTACTAGTAGTAATAGTAGCAGCAATACTAGTACTACCATACTACTACTAGTATATACTGGTATTAAATTTAAAGCTAGTGTTTTTTTAAGTTGTTCACACGTCGACAGGTTTACCTTAAAACATAAAAAAATAACAAAATAGATAATAATACGCACAGCTACAAAACAAGTAATTTCGATTACCTCTTTCAGATGTATTTGTCCGTATGCTTCTTCTATTTCACTAATATCAGTCAAGCTAAAAACATCCAGTTCGTGGGCCGCCATCTTGAAAGCAATGCGAGCCCGTAGATAGAGCGGTCAGCAGCCTGTAATTTACACAGGAAGCCCGTAAACAGGCCCAATGAGGTAGTTGGATTTTCGTTTTTCTGAGCCATTATTCTAACAATAATTCCAAGCATTTCTAAGGTTATATTCCAAATAGTTCTCGGGGAATTTGATCGATAATTTGGTTTTTGATTTCTATGCAGCTGCAATTTTACTTGTCGACATGTAGAGCCCAGGATCTCCGAACTTGATGGTCAGCGGCTATCCAAACATTTCAAAATGGCGTCCAACAATGAAGACGGTGATGTGGTGGATGTGAAGAAGAATACTTTAGCCAGGGTGTCAAAGAAGATTATTTTTGTACGTAATCTTCCCTATGAAATAACGGAAGCGGAGTTTGAAAGTGCCTTCGGTGACATAGGGCCCATAAAGCGTTGTTTTCTTATCAAGGATAAAGGTTAGTTTGGGAATGTTTGGCTGATCTTGTGGCGCACGTGGTCGTATCGTTTACTAGAGCTCAAAGTCAAAGCTCATTTCGACACAGTTGCACGATGAATGAGATCAATGTTTGGCTAAACTGCAGAATACCCCACAACTCGGGTTTACCTCGGCGTAAGAACCTTACAACTGACGTCCGTTAGATGTCCAACCTAGTTTATTTTGGTTCAATCTATGTAATAATTTTTTAGGGTCCTTTAAATGTAGGGTAGCATTACATTTCTCTGATATTTAGTGACTTAGCCGGCCTAAAAACCCAAAATTAGTGACTATCTCTAAATACCCTAATAACACAGAAAAATAAAATAGAGCCTATTTATTTCAAATTTATATTTGTATAGATGTTGTAGTTCAAATATATACATTGGTTTAAATATATTTAAACCAGTTCAAAAATAATTTAACTGGTTTAATTTTTTTGAACATTTTAAAACTGCTTTAAATATCAAAGATTCTAAAAATGGATTTTATTTTTGGGGGATTCATAAAAAAAGGGGGTTGTTTTTTAGGGGGGATTACTAAAAAGAGAAAAAATTCACTCACCCCTCCCCTACAAAATATATTTTGACAACCCACCCCTCCCCTCTTCTTCCTACATCCCCCCTTCTCTTCCTACTACCACCCCCTACTTCTATCCTTTCTTAACCCCCCTGATGTTGTGCCTGACCACTTACATTCAAGTCACCAACTTGGCTGAATAACGAGGAATGCCTGGTAGATATTAATCCAGTGGATTATTGCACTGCGCCACGAAAGTGCTTGTTGATTTGAACACATCATTTATTCTCCATGTGAGTAATCGTGAAACCCTGTTTCTCTCGTTATGCATGCATGCGTACTGCTAACAAAATTGGACTTGGAAACATCTTTAGAAAAACATGGACGATATTAAACCCGGACCAAACTGTAACACAGATGAAGTTTGTGTTGACTCTGCGTTCTGTCATGAAAACTGTAGCAATTCAAGAGAAGTAAGAAAGCTAAATCCAGAAAAATACATCATTTATAGATGATCAGGTGTACTTCATTACGGCTCCTCTCGTACTTCAAAACAAACTGTCAACCGAACCGACTTTTGCAGAGTAATCATTCAGATCACTAGCTGACAGATAAATTAAAGGGAAAAGAAAGCGAATCACCTCTAACATTGTATCTAAAAGAAGATTTCTACGATTCAAAAGCTAAACAGTATTGCAGTAAAGTAACGAGTGCAGAGGATCTTGGAGTATTATCGGCTCATACTCGTTAGACTCAGCTTTTCAAATGGAATAAAACACAATTGGAAAGTGACTCAAAGAAATGCTGTATTATATTGTCTTGGTCTCTCATCAAAGAATCGCCCACAGAGGTATGAAAAGATGCAGGAATGGATAAATGTTCGAGTACTTAATACACAATTTTTTTAAATTAAATAACTCAAAACGTTATCAACAGTTATATTTCACTTCGCTGTTTCCATGCACAGGCCAGCAATAACAAGTAGATTTATTAAAGCTAGTTAACACCCCACTCCAAGCAAACTCATTCCTAGCACTATTATATGTCGATTTCATGGACCTGTGAACTAATCCAAACCCTAACAGTAACCTCAGTAAACCCAATTGCTCACTAATTCTGGGTGTTTAGAGCTACCGGTAAGTCACTAAACAACGGAGAAGTATGCTTCTTCAATGGTCCTGCATGTGAACCAATGCAAAACCTAACCCTACATTTAAAAACACCCTAGCCGTCCACAATGCTTAATTGCTCACTAATTTTGGGTGTTTAGAGCTACATTTGTAATCACTAAATAACAAACTGTTATCCTTCTTCAATTGTCCTAAGAACTAATGCAAAACCTAACCCTACATTTAAAAACACCCTACATGTAACTGTCCACAATAATGCTTGCTCACTAATTTTGGGTGTTTAGAGCTACATTTGTAATCACTAAATAACAGACTTGTAATCCTTCAATTGTCCTGAGAACTAATGCAAAACCTAACCCTACATTAAAATAACACCCTAACCATCAACAACAGGTGCTCACTCATTTAGGGTTTTTAGAGCTATAGTCACTAAATTAGGCTTTTTAGGGCTGGATCACTGAACACAGAAAAATAATGCTTCTTCAATGTACCGGCCTGTGAACGACATTTGTGATTCAAACCCTATAACCCACAATTTAAATAAACCTAACCTTATTAAACATAAATTCCCTTTTTAGAATCTTGAAAAAAAATTACCTTGCTGAAATTTTTAAACCAGTTTAATTTGTTTTGAAAAAAATTAAACCAGTTAAAAAAAATTAGAAAAAAATAAAGCAGTTTAAATTTTTCAAAAACAAATGAACTGGTTTAAATATATTTAAACAAATGTATATATTTGAACTACATTGTACATGTAGACATTGGGTTGATTTTTTTAAGGCTTATCCAAGCAAAATCGTATGCGGAGATGTGCCTTTGCAACCCGGGGGGGACTTCCTTATGTGAGGGGTACATGGATGCTCGTCGTACCTTTTAGGGGTCAAAATCAGGAGTTTGGTACCACTTAGGGTATCCACCATCAAACACAGACATTTCTATGTAAAGCGGTACCTTTTAGGGGTCGGGTGTCAATTGAACAAAAAAGCTGTTATCAATTAATTACATTTTTATTATCTTTTAGGGTTCAAAATAAGCTTGAGCCACGCCCATTTTAGTACCTCTTAGGGGTCAAATCGAAAATGTCCGACGAGCATCCCTACCCCTATTATATCGGAGTTCCCCCCCCCCCCCGGGCTTTGCAACAACCTATTGTCTTTTGCTACAGTTCTGAGCTGAATCATGACTTAGTATACGGTAACAGTGTATGTTGAACATGTTTTCCAATCTAGATAACAAAAGCAAGTGCCGTGGCTTCGGTTACATAACCTTCGCTCTTGAAGAAGATGCTCAGAAGGCCAAAGACTCTGTCGTGACTGTGAAAGGGCGACAAGTCCAAATTACATTTTCAGAAAAGAAACCAAGACTGAAGAGACAGAAAGTTGGCAAAGATGAAGATGGTGATCGTAATGAAGCTGAGAGTAAAGACAATGATAATTTCAAAGGTATGAAGCCAGTTGTCCCAAGAGAATATTTTGGACATGTTCCATTTGACCAAAACACCTGGTTAGAAATTTTGAAAATGTGAATGTCAAATGGAATGGATTGTCCCTCTTAGAGAAATTGGTTGGAAAAAAGAGCATGTTCCATTCGCATCAACCATCCGGTAAATACAAATTCCAGGTGGGAAACCAAATGGAACTGAAATTTTAGGATATTGTGGAATACATATAAATTATGGTGAATAGAACAAAATTCCAGTCAAATCAGAATTTCTGATCAAATGGAATTACACCCTTTAACTTTAAAATTAACTTATTGATGCAAGAGAACACAACCGTGCAATTCAACAGAAACTAATTCTGACCAGCTCCATTTTTGGGAATACTGGCCTGATATTATGGGATAGGAATAAGGTGCACACTGTTGTTTCTGATTTTTTTAAATTTATGGCTGTTAAAGTGCATATGAACCTTTGTGAGTTTTCATAGCTGTGAACCAGTCCTCCGAAAAGTTTTGAGTACTTCTGCAAAGAAATTTTTGGTTAACAGGGAATACTTTATCTTCTACGCTTGTTTGAAATCGTGGAAATGTGACCTTTCCTGACTCATTTCCGTGTAAGTAAAAGCTGGGTCGATTCCCGAGGTGACGTCATCTCATTAATGCATTATTCTCCATGGTGCCTTTCTATCACAAAAACATAGATTTTTAGATAATATACAGTTTATGAGTTGTTAGTACAAGTCATGTAAATGAAAAAAAGTCATATTAGTGAAAATCGTAAGTTTTTATTCAAATTATTGTAAAGTCGAATTAATTGAATGATGTCACCTTGGGAATCAACCCAGGCTTTTACTTATGTGGAAATGAGTCGGGAAAGGTTACGTTTCTACTATTTCCAACAAGCGTAGAAGATAGAGTATTCTCTGTAAGCCAAAAATTTCTTCGCAGAAGTACACTGTACTCAAAACTTTTTGGAAGTTCATAGCTACGTATGAAAATTGCATGAAGGTTCCTATGCACTTTAACTTGCTGCAGCTTCTTTGTGGATGTTTGAAGACATTACAGTACATAACTTTGCATAAACCTCCCTTAATTACCCCTACCTGGGTACTACAGTAATTGTTCATTTTCATGTGACATCATCACTGTCATCTTGGTTGAACATTAACAAAAGATTACTTGTTAGTTTGTCTTGTTAGAGCAACCAACATGGCCACCATGTCTTTGTTATCTGAATTGCTTGGGATTGATTGTATACATGTATGTAAACCCTTACTCTAGACTAAATGCTATTTAGACATGGTTAAATTCACCAGTGCATTTCCAGTCTTCCTGTGGCACATCTAGCAGTGCTCAACAAGCAAGAAAGCATCAACCAAGACTTCTTCCCCATGCCAGACTCGGCAAACAATATTTTTACTGTTGTAAGTTAGAGTACCCTGGGTTCCAGAGGTTAAATGTTTTGCCTTTTGTTGGTAAATAGCATTTATGGCGAGCTCCGAAGCCAAAGGTGTGAGGAGTTTGGCGAGCGAGTCAAACTCCTCACCTTCGACACTCACTTTTAATACTATTTACCAACAACAGACAAAACTTTAATTTTAACCTCTGGAACCCATGGAATTGTTTGAGCCACTTCACATGAGAAATGAGATCCTCTGGACTCAAGTTATTGGCTGAAAACAGGTGACTTTTGGCTTGCCGTTTTGTCAAGATGCCATGATGATGCAACCTGTCAAAGTTGACCAATCAGAGGGTATACCAGGAGCTGGTATACTGGAACAACAGTTTCTGAAGAAGTTTTATGGACTTGCCTTCCCCTTTCTCCTTTCTCTCCTCAAGCCCCCCTCTTTTTTTCACATCCCTTTTTCTATTGCCCCCTTTTCCACTATCTGAGAGCCTGGAACAGGCTAGACAGCTGATGACAGCTAGACCAATTTTAGCCAAGCATATTCAGGGCTCGACACTAACAGTTACCCTGTTACCGCTTGAAAGTAAAATTTTCCTGTGGAAAGTAAAAAGCTTGGTTTGGAAAGTATGTTTTTAATACATGTTCAATAGTTACTCAGTTTACTTCTCCACTGTGGCAACAAGTCTTAAAAGTTAGTGTCGAGCCCTGATATTCTACATCCGAAGTCATGACATAGATTAGGAAAATTTTGAGGGTTTTGCTGCAGGTCCTCTTTCAGGGTGACCTTGCCTTTGTGTTACCGACCTCACTTTTATGTTTGTCCCAATCCCCCACACTCAACTTAATTAGCCCGGGACAAACTAAGACCACTGGGGAAAAGGGCTGCTATGCAGGACAACTGGTACTGTGACTGTATATTTTATTTATAATGTCTTGGTACATATTTGCCTTCTCATCATTATACATGTACTACATTGTAATTTCATTTGCTTGATTCACATTATGTGATACAGTTGAACATTGATTTTATATTGCATACCTAAGTATTATTATACACCTGATATGTACATAATATATACCTCCTACATACATAAATTAGGTACAGTTTTGTTTATTACTATTAACTTATACATGTACATTTGTATATTCCCTTTTAGGAAGAAAATTATCTGTAAGTGATGATGAGGAGAAAGAAATTAAAATCCCTAGCACTGAAAAATCCATGTCTTCACCTCTGAAGGATGAGGCAAAAAGAAAACCAAAATCTAAAAGAAAGGAGGCACAGAGTGACACTGGTAGAACTGTTATCCTGACTGGTCTGTCAGGGAGTGTTTCGTCCAAGCAGATTTACAAAAGATGTCGTAAGACAGGTGAACTTGAGAAAACAACGTACCCACTCGAGGGAAGAGAGATACCAACTGCAGCACTGCTGTTCAAGTCATATAAAGATGCAAGACAAGCTGTACAAAAGTTAAATGGGAGAGTCTTTAAGGGAAATACTGTAAATGCTGTTATTCAGTCTAAAGAGCAGTGTATGCCATCCAACAGAGCTTTAAGAAAGTCCAGGTTAATTGTGAGAAATCTGTCATTCAGATGTACAGAAGCTATCTTAAAAGAAATGTTTGATCAGTATGGCGAGATCACAGAGGTCAGCATCCCATACGAGATGAAGGGGAAAAGGAAATGGCAGCTTGGCTTTGGTTTTGTTCAGTTTGGCAGTGTGTTTAATGCTGCTAAGGCACTCAAGGAGATAAATACCAAGGAGATTCTTGGTAGACCTGTGGCAGTAGACTGGGCGCTGTCCAAAGCAAAGTATGAAGCAGCAAAGAAGTTAAATGGTAAGGGACAGTTTAATATTAATGTACAATGTAGAGTAGGTTTGTATTATTGGAGAGGAAAAATAGTACATACACACGAAGAAATGTATGTGTACATAATTACATGTAGTGGTCTCCCCAGATTGCTGTTCTGTGGTGTTCTGCCACTGTTCAGTCTTGAACTTTGATTAATTAAACATGCTTAAGAAAGGAACAGCAGTTTAAAAGCCTAAGTAGGTGTGACTGCCATAGCTGTACACAGAGTGCATCAGTGTGTGACCAAGTAATAGTTTAATGACTTCAAACATTAAATGTAAGATGACAAGCTGTGGGCTAAGTAAAAAAAAGTTAGATCAACTAGCGATAAACCCACCTTTTGAGGTAGATTAACCATGGTTAACTTTTCTTTTTTCCTGCCATCTTGTCAGAGCAACTACATGTACATGTACATGTATCAGTAACCAAAGTTTAGTTTACTGTAGTAAACCCAAAAAAGCACTGAGGATGCCATTAACTATAGTTAAATCCACTAACTATAGTTAACTTCATCAAGTGCAACCCAGCCATGAGTCTGTCCAAACCTCACTTTATAACCAGGATTAATGTTATGCAATGCTAATAGACCAGTTTCGTATTCGAAATTTACTGTTGAATGCAATGACTACAGACGCATGTACTCAGGGTTAGCCTCATTCTGAAGTTAAACATTCTTAAATACCAGCGAGAAGGTGCAAAATGCGAAACTACAACACCTTCTTGCTGGTATTTAAGAATGTTTAACTTCAGAATGAGGCTAACCCTGAGTACATGCATCTGTAGTCATTTCATTCAGCGGTAATCTTCGAATAGGAAACTGGAGTATTCAAATGCTTCACTTTCACCAAGGGCTTTTTAGGCAGCAAAGTTACAAAATGTAGTTAGAATGACTTGCAAACAACAATGAGCCAATCATAATTTATTGAATTTATATTTTCAGCTAATCATGATTTTCATTTGCAGACAATGAAGATGGAAAAGTAGAGGAACATTCAGGTAGTGATGATGAGGTAACACAAAACAAGGATGAAGATGCAGATGCTGATGATAAAGATGTAGGAGATAGTGATGACAGCCTCGGCATGGAGAAAGAGGACATTAAATCTGAGGAGGAGGAGGATGAAGAGGTTGAAAAGGAAGAAGAACTGAAACAAAGGAAGCCTTCAGATGTTAAAGAGGGTCTCACAGTATTTATCCGCAACCTCTCGTTCGATTCAACTGAGCAGTCAATCTCCAATCTCTTCAAGCAATTTGGTGATATTGCATACTGTAAAGTTGTTGTTGACCCTGTCACTGAACACAGCAAAGGATCATCATTTGTGAAGTTTAAGTCTGCAGACAGCGTCAGCAATTGCTTGAGCATAGCTAGTGGAGATGGGAATTCAGATGGTAAGCTGTGTAGAATAATATTGTTCATGTGACAAGATCACCCTCAAGGCCACTCTTCACACTTTTAAACTCTTTGTGATTAACATTAAAACTAAAATATTTCAAATAACGAAAACCAAAGTAATTACAGTGCCAATCAAGGAAACAAGTGAAAATGCAATGCATAAACTGAAGTGATTGGTTAATTACTTGAAGTGACTCCTGATCACTTTCTAAATTCTCCTTCAAATTCTTTGTTTTCTATGGGAGAATTTAGAATGTGATCAGGAGTTACTTACACCCTTGTTGCACACAGCCCTCCAATTTGTAATGTACAATGTATCCCTTGTTAGCTAATAGCTAATTAGCATATGTAGGTAATTACAAACATGTCTATAATTTCAGGACTTCATCTTGATGGCTACAAGTTGAAAGTTGACATAGCTGTGACACGCGGTAAGATAGAACAGTTGACAAAGCAGATTAAAGAACAGAAGAAGGAGCCACAAGATAAGAGGAATCTGTACTTGGCTCGTGAGGGTGTCATCATGCCTGGATCCGAGGCTGCAAATGAGCTGAGCAAGGCTGACCTGTTAAGAAGACAGAAGGCTGAGGCTGAGAAGAAAGTTAAGCTGAACAATCCAAATTACTTTGTGTCAAAAACAAGGTACATGTACTACAGTGAAACATGCTCTCTGATTGGTCGATAAGTAAGGTACATGTACATGTACTACAGTGAAACATGCTCTCTGATTGGTTGTTAGTAAGGTACATGTACTACAGTGAAACATGCTATCTCATTGGTTGTTAGTAAGGTACATGTACTACAGTAAAACATGCTCTCTGATTGGTCGATAGTAAGGTACATGTACTACAGTAAAACATGCTCTCTGATTGGTCGATAGTAAGGTACATGTGCTACAGTGAAACATGCTCTCTGATTGGTCGATAGTAGGGTACATGTACTAACAGTAAAACATGCTCTCTGATTGGTCGATAGTAAGGTACATGTACTACAGTAAAACATGCTCTCTGATTGGTCGATAGTAAGGTACATGTGCTACAGTGAAACATGCTCTCTGATTGGTCGATAGTAAGGTACATGTACTAACAGTAAAACATGCTCTCTGATTGGTCGATAGTAAGGTACATGTACTACAGTAAAACATGCTCTCTGATTGGTCGATAGTAAGGCACATGTGCTACAGTGAAACATGCTCTCTGATTGGTCGATAGTAAGGTACATGTACTACAGTAAAACATGCTCTCTGATTGGTCGATAGTAAGGTACATGTACTACAGTGAAACATGCTCTCTGATTGGTCGATAGTAAGGTACATGTACTACAGTAAAACATGCTCTCTGATTGGTCAATAGTAAGGTACATGTACTACAGTGAAACATGCTCTCTGATTGGTGATAGTAAGGTACATGTACTACAGTAAAACATGCTCTCTGATTGGTCGATAGTAAGGTACATGTGCTACAGTGAAACATGCTCTCTGATTGGTCGATAGTAAGGTACATGTGCTACAGGGAAACATGCTCTCTGATTGGTCGATAGTAAGGTACATGTGCTACAGTGAAACAACAAACAACAAAAAAGTGAACTGTGTCTTTATCTGGCGTTTTCGTAACATTATTTTGTCTCTCTCTCCAATTCCACAGGCTCTGCGTACGAAACTTGCCACTGAAACTAAGTGAGAAGAATCTCTCGAAAGTGTTTGGTGAAGCGGCAAAGGACAATCGAAAGCCTGCCAAAGTAACTAGTGTTCTGATCATGCGCAGTAAAGACCGAGTTGATAGCTCGGGAAAAGGTCGCTCCTTGGGATTTGGTTTTGTAGAATTCGCCAACCATAAAGAAGCCCTTGCGGCTTTGCGTTCTACAAATAACAGCCCTTCGCTTTTTGGTCCCGACCGGCGACCCATTGTAGAGTTCTCAATCGAGAATAGCCTCGCTTTGAAAGCGAGGCAACAGAGACTGCAGAGGAATAAGCAGAAGCAGCAACATGTCGAGAAAGAGAAGGGTCTGGAGCTAAAGACGAACAAAGAGAGAAGAAAAGAAAAACAGGATCGCAGAAAAGAGAAAAGAAAAGCGAAGAGAGTGAGAAAAGGGGATCAAGCGAGTGAAAACCTTGACACAGTAAATGGCAACAACACCGGGAAAACATCAAACGACACACGAGGAGAGAGAACCAAAGATTTCTCAAAGAAATTTAAGCCTAAAACGCCATTAATGAGAAAACAAAGGAAACATATTCAAAGTGATCGCAATGATGGCTTTGATATCGATAAACCAAGAAAATGGCCTCAGGGCGCTAATAACAAGGCAAACCAGGAAACTGTATCTACACAGAGGTTGAGTCTAAAGCCAGGAAGGACTGCAGTTACACAGAGGAGGGGTGCGAAGAGAAAAGCGCGAGAGATGGAAGAGGAATCCGAGTTTAATCAGATTGTTCAGAACTATAAAAACAAACTTTTCGGGGACTCGGCTGGGTCTTCAAAAGTTAAGCGGTCTAGGTGGTTTGAGTAGGGTATATCTGTGGTTTGATGTATTTTTATTCTCTACATAATGTGTCAAAATACAGTTAGCAATTTGCAATATCATCACTCTTCACTAGACTTGCCACAAGAGGGGCGTACAAGGGTTTCTCGTGGCGCGTGATCGGAGGTTTTTATTTTCCGTGACGCGTGATTTAAAAAAAAACATTTCGCGATCCGTGCTCAACGGATTTCGCGTGACACGTGAAGAAGCCAAATAAACATCCGATATTCGTGATTTTACTTCCTATTTCACGTGATTTTCCCCCCGAGACCGACAATACTTTCCCGATTTAGAAAAACGTTTTTTCTTGTCACTAATTTATATTTTGAAACTCCCCGAGGCTTATCTACGATCTTATTCGCGCTGAAAACGGAAATTCGATGATACGTTACTTGCTTATTTTCGTGATTCGGGAAAATGATTTTGTTTCTATTCGTGATTCGTTATTTTTATTCTTCGTGGACCGTGCTGAGGACCCCTCCTCCCACAAGCCCTCCCACAAGCCGACGTCTTCACTTGTGAGAATTCTAATCTAATTAATTAGTATAGGTAATCATTCGGTTTTGAGTGCAATTTGGGATTAATTTGCACGAGTGTGTTTTTCAAAGAGTATCAAAATTGCACGAGCCCGCGAGCTCTTTAAAACACACGAGTGAAAATTAATCCCAAATTGCACGAGAAAACCGTATGATTACTTGTTAATCTATTCGTAATTCGTTATTTTTATTCTTCGTGGACCGTGCTGAGGACCCCCCAAGCCCTCCCACAAGCCGACGTCTTCACTTGTGAGAATTCGAATCTAATTAATTAGTATAGGTAATCATTCGGTTTTGAGTGCAATTTGGGATTAATTTGCACGAGTGTGTTTTTCAAAGAGTATCAAAATTGCACGAGCCCGCGAGCTCTTTGAAAACACACGAGTGAAAATTAATCCCAAATTGCACGAGAAAACCGTATGATTACAATGTTAATCACAGTGCAATTTGGGATTTATTGCACTGCTCTCAGCCAATCAGAATCGAGAAATGTTGTGTATATGATTATTGTGGAAATCAATGTGCGATAAGTGATATGTAAATCTGATACAGATTTCGTCCTGATTTGCATAAACTTTTGCTTCCATTTTCTCGGCCGAAATAACTGAGAAAAACGACTCTGCGTCAAGACGTTTGATAAGCCACATTAGAAGTCTTGTCACATACAGAATTCGTACGATACGATAATAAATGACACCGAATAAATAACTATCCAAAAATAGCCTGGTGTATCATCTCATCTGACAGCAAGTTACCTTTGAAGATTTCTGCTTAAGTAATGATCTGTGTAAAAAGTACGATAAAATCCATTGTTCTGCGGCATTGAGCCTCCCTCACATGGGATTTGTCTGTGTTTTAGACTACGAAAACACGGGGTGATAATTATGAATATTCTGAAATAAAAGTAGTAAAAAGGCTTAGTTTCATTCCTTTTTTATGGACAAATTCTATTCCAACCAATAGGAACAGCCAAAAACAATAGCTGCGAAACAGGCACGATTGATAAGGTTCCGAACATAGGTTTTGCTTTATAAACGACATTTGGAACCGCAGTACAAATCGTAGTTTTAATATTTTGAAAAATTGGAGGAAATTAGACGTCTTCCTAACCTTTAGGGCGATTTTCATGTTTCACCCAATCAGATCAAGACTTTTCACTATAGAAAATTAACACTGTGCCGTTCGGTGCCGTGCTTCTTACACGAATCATTACTTAATTTTGCCGCGTTGAAGTGGTACAAATCCTTTCCAACAAGCAAGGAAGCGGTATAAAACATTTGAAAAGGACTGAGAGAAAGTCTAAACTCTTCACTATAGTAAAGTATGGTCCCCCTGGTGAAGCCAAAGAAACAAGGCATCTATTACTGCTATATTTTATAACCTCGAGGTATCCAGACTTCATAAAACTTAAATAAACTTAAATTTTCAAATTTACCAATATATTCCCAACTCTCATGTGGAATTGTCCAAACGTGTGTTTAAAACTATTCTTTTAGGATCACCCCACCAAGTAGAAAATCGCAAAACTGTCTTATCTCTGCAGATAAATGTATTTTTTGGGACCGTTAAACACGAAGTTCTGGTATAAATAGGTTAGCCCCTATATACCTTTTCACGCCTTTGAAGCTCGAAATTTGAAATTCAGATTGCAGAGCAGCGAAGAAAAGAATAAAATGTATATATATTATATATTATTTAATATATATATATATTAAAGACATAACCCGTACCACCAAGAATGTGGAACTAAGGCTGTATACAGACGACATTACCGGTTACTCTGCAAGTAACACACCTGCGGTCTTGGGATTCTGTATAAACGGTGACTTCTCACGCTTATCACAGTGGCTTGATGACAACTACCTTACTATCAACGCCACTAAGACGCAGGCCATGATCATTGGTAAATCCACCTATAACTACGAGCTCGCCTTAAAGTCAAGTAATATCTGGGTTAAGGAAAAACCTAAGCTGCTGGGAGTTAACATAGATAACAAGTTAACATTTGCTCCATACATAAAATCAGTTCTCAATAAAGTTCATGCGAAGATTGCTGCTCTGCTTAGAATCAGGAACTTTATTGATTGAAACTATATAAGGCGTATATCCTCCCTCATTTTGACTACTGTAGCCCTCTTTTAATAGGAATCAATAATACGTTATCAGATAAGTTAGAGCATACTAACTATTATGTACTCAGAACTCTTTTTAAGATACCCAAGTCTATTAGATATGAACAGATTTTGTCACAGTATAACTTAGAATCTATTAAGCATAAGCGCTGTGCGCAAGCTCTTATACACTTATTTATAAAGGTTATCATAACTATATAAGTAATATGTTTAGCATCAAAAACTGTACTTACAATCTCCGTGGAAATGGAAGTAGACTTACTCAGCCGGCCCCCAATACTAGTTTCAAACACAGATCTTTTTCGTATATTGCATGCCGACTCTGGAACAAATTAAAACTACCTATATTCATATAAGGGAGGCTCCTAATCTTAAAAACTTCGCTGCAAAGCTTAAGAAACTTAAATTAGGCCAAGACGAGTGCCGTTGTATCCAGTGCTCTAGCTAGTGCTAGCCAGCTCATAGGATTATTATCATAGATTTTTATCGTAGTTTCTATAATGATACTCGGTTGAATTTTCTCTTGAACCATTCTTCCATAGTTTTCCATAATTAATGATGCTTTTTGATGTATTGTAGTTTTTTTTTGTAGGTACACGTACATTTTTGTAACGAGCATTTTTAGGCTCAGTAATGTCACGTGGATAAATAAAGCTTATCTTATCTTATCTTAAAGAAGACGAGCATATCAGTCTCTCCTTTGCCTTGCTAGATTTGTAAGGTTTAAAATTAAACATCTCTCTGAGTCTCTTTTTTTTATGGCTTAGGCCCAGTTCAAATGTCGCCTCATGAGCCGTACCTAATACGTGACTATTACGTTCATGAGAAGTTCGACGTTTGAGTCAGTTCGACAGATTGTATTAAGATCGACACAGCCGTTGAGTTGGCCAAGGGCCGTCGGGAATTACGACTTTGGAGCGACTGATTCAAACGTCGAACTTTTCATGAGCCGAACCTAATGCATAAATTACTGTAATGTTGTATAAATTAATATAATAGCTTATTCATTCCCACAATCCCCTTCTGCCCCTGAAAGGCATGCGCAGAAGATGTGGACAAAAAAACATGGCTGCCTGGAGAAGATAAATGGGCCATGAAGACATGTGGAGTTCATGTTTTGAGACCACTAAATACTACTTAATGAATTGTGAGTTTCCCATATGCAACACGAACGATTGTAGATTCATTGCTCTCCGAAAATCTCGAGAGCGCAGTGCCGCGATGAGACACAAATTTAGCAGCAACCTCCTTTCTTTATCGACATAATTTAATGTAGTTTGCATCATCCTCCTTCTATTTCGTTTAATCATTCCCAGAAGAAAAGTCGTTGTTCTAGTTGTGAATTAGGTTCGACGTCTGAATCAACAGTCGATCTTATATCGATCTGGTTCGGCTCATGAGAAGATCGACGTTTGAACTGGGCCTTAGTTGTTCATTTCGGAACTTCGTGTTTTAAAAGTAAACAAGAGCCCATCTGGGCTTTCACTCGGGCCACATGTATTGTATTGTGTTGCGTTCTATTGTTGTATTGAATTGTATTGTGTTGTATTCTATTGTATTTTTGGTAAAAATTCGTGTCGTCCTACATAAAGGGATTGCCGCTTTTGGAGTTTCAAGGATATGTTGATCCAAAACTACAGGCTCTTGGGGTTTTTCATTGACTTGTGAACTTGCAGGCTCTGTAACTTGTTTTGTTTTCTTAGTATAACATAAAGTGTTGAACATGTTCATGTTCTCAAGAATTTCGCGCGTGACCTCTGTTTCTTCATTCATTAAGTTCTCTACTTTCATCTGTAATCTGGGAAACTCAATCTTTGCCCATGCCTTGGCACATAACTATTCCTGTTGTTAAGTAGACGTGGATGATTATAAGACTTATAAGTAAAATCCTTCGACAGCTTGTCGGTACCGTTTCCGCTAGGTCAATATCCTCGCTGGAACGAAATAACTTGATCTCAATACTCTCTGATCCAACTTACGGTAAATTTAAATCTCTGACAGTTTTTAAGAGACTCGTAATATTGGTCTTGAAGTGCCTTCACCCAAAATAAGCACAGAGAGCCGATGGCTTATAGATTCCAATATCTATTTCTTCGCATTTTAGCTTTACGGATCTTGGCCCCTTCACTGGCTTCAGGTCGTCGTACGTGTCGTATATATAATCACTGGCCATCTGGGTAAAAAACGCGGTCCTTCGGCTCCGACAATAGCGCCAGTTGAAATATCCTGAGCCTGTTCGAAGGCTTTCGCACGAGTGAAGTTAAATAAAACATTAAACTGCTTACATTTGAGAGATGGGACTCCAAATTAGAGAGAAAGTTCCTGGCGGGTCCTCCACCATCTTGATTTACTGTATTAAATTATGTAAATAAATTAACCTGGCGATTGTTGCGTGACCAGCACAGTGCAATCTGATTGGTGTGAACTTGACCTTTAACGCATGCGCAGAAATTTTGCTACACGAGCTATTACCACTTAATTATATTCATTTTGAAATCTTAACAAACGATAAGCGTTCGTAAATTCGTTTTTTTTTTTACAACAACAAACTAGAAAAGTCAAGCGGGTAGAGCTTTGAAGAAGGCAATTAAAATCTAAGAGCGTGCGCGAGCGATCACGCAATCCCTACCTGTGAAATGGCTTCTTAAATTCTGCTTTTTGATTGGTTCAGCAAAAGGATGCAATAACAGACAGAAAATGATGCAATTTAGGCTGAAATCACTGCTGCTTTTAACCAATCAAATTGCAGGAAACACCAATGATTTCAAAATGAATATAATTAATAATAGTAATCAATATTTGATTTAATTAATGATTGAAGATCGATGTGGAACATTAATTTATGTTGGAATTTCTCCTCGCCGATTCCCCTCTTGCTACTATGTGTAAAGTTACCACAAACGTATTTATACGCTAGCGAGCAGCTGTGTTATCCATGTGGGAGAAATGTGCTCATTCAGCCGCGCTTACCCAAGTCCCGTTGATAGTAACGTAAAATCCTTGTAAGTTTTCATGGTTAACTCGCTTAATATTAGATATATTTTAAAACTATCTGACACCACCATGTGATTGTACCCTTAAAGGGATACCCGAGTGAAAAACACATTGGGGCTCAAAAGAATCTTCAACATGTTCTTTGTTCAGAAAATGTATTAAAATTTGATCAAACGTTTTGAGTATTAAGAACGAGCACCTCAAAGTTGGCCCCGCGAAGACATGGGCGCCGCCATCTTTGTTTGCATTTACGGAAGTGACGTCACTTCGTCCCACCAGCGTATCGCGGCTACTTGTCTTTGTATGATTTTCACACGCTCGGAATTCAAGTGGACATATTTTCATCGAGATTGCAGAGGAATTCTTACAGAAACCGGAATTATGATGAAGACGACATTATGAGAAAAGTTCAGAAGACTGGGAGGAGGAAGAAAAGAATTGGGAAGGCGAGAAATTATCAGACGAACAACAAGGTCTCGTAACTGCCATTTAATAACAGCAAAACAACATGGCTTAAAAGACTCGAGTGACTTCTGAATAAGTATAAGAACTACAATGTATGTGAGGTACAGTTAAGGCGTTTATCATCCTAAAAACACCTAATAAGTGAGAGAGTAGAACGCTGGTGGGACGAAGTGACGTCACTTCCGTAAATGCAAACAAAGATGGCGGCGCCCATGTCTTCGTGGGGCCAACTTTGAGGTGCTCGTTCTTAATACTAAAAACCTTTGATCAAATTTTAATACATTTTCTGAACAAAGAACATGTTGAAGATTCTTTTGAGCCCCAATGTGTTTTTCACTCGGGTATCCCTTTAACTAGTAAACTCGGAATCTGGAATGGAATTTGGAATGGCTGCTGGATTTCGGAGTGAGAATTGCATGGCTAACTCCCTTAACGGCAGGCGGCTCAAACTTTGAAAGACATGGTATTGGGTCCCTATGAATCACTTGGTGGTGATGTCGTAACGATGACGTCATCGATCACGTGATATTTAGTACATGCCCGTAACTTTGACAAAAACGGTATTGGGTCCCCACGATTCACTTAGTGGTGACGTAACGATAACGTCATCGGTCACTTGATTCTAAGTACATGCCCGTATCCCCCTCGCTTCTAATGCCAGGCAGTTCAAACTTTTACAGGCATGATCTAGTATCGATGATGTCATCGGTCACGTGGTTTTACAGACCAACAGCAATAATAACTTAAACTTGAATATTTCGACATGTTTACCTTTGAGAACACACTAAAATACACTTTGCATCCACGAGTTCGTCATTGCGGCCCTATATTTATCCTTGGCTCGGATGTTCGCATATGATATTCATAAAGGCATCAAAGCGAAGCCAGTTACCCAGCTTGTCACAGGAAGAGAAAAATCTACAGTCGATGGCGGAAAATAACGTTAATTTCCTTATGACACAATAGAGCACAACGATGCGGTACGACAAAAACTAAAACATTTCTCACCGGATCCAATTTTGCGATCTTTGGGACAAATATAGCCTCGCTCTGATACCATTGTTACCAGACTTCTCGTTGCGTGGGCATGAGATATGAGTAACTTACGATACGGACCGGCTCACAGCTTTGCTTCAATTGTTTGGTCTGTATGGGAAGCTATGGACCGCAATTGACCGCAATTGACCAATCATGACTCACGAAATTACCTAGCCATATATAACCCACGTTATTAATCAGCATGGCACTCGAGGAATAAATGCAGCGAAGGCGGACTTTCTAGGGATGATAATTTTCAAATCAAAACATTCCCGTCGCATGTTACATTACATTCTAGAAGCAATTCATCCCCGGGGGTATGTATGTGAGGCCAAGAGGCTCAAACCCTGACCCTGTTTGACCCAAAATCCGAGCTCCAAAACCCTGATTGCCCCCTTTTTTGGGGGAAAAACCCTGATGCCTAAAAAATACTGACCCCCGACCCTGACTACACCCACATTTAACTCTAATCCTGACCCTGATCTGCCCAAATCAGGTCAAAACCCTGACCCTACCTGCCCAAACTGAGCTCAAAACCCTGACCCACCCCCGCGGCACATACATAATACGTCACAAACAGGAGTACCCCCCCCCCCCCCCCGGGAATTCATCCCTTGCAGGCTGGAGGCAATATTCTGGTGTGTGTGGAGGGGAATATTTCCAGCTTCGTTTAAATAGGTCCGCATTTCCGAACAAAGGCGACATTATACAAACTATATATAAAGACCGATACAACGTAGAATTTTGAAATTAGAGGTACAATATTTCGGCTGGCCACACCAGTCTTCTTAAGGTACAATGAAGAAAATTTACATTGGCGTGTATTTTTGAACGTGATAGCTGTTGCGAAATAAGATAAATTACAAAATGATTGACAGTGAAACAATATTAAGAAGGTGAAAACAGATATCTGGTATGACTCTTCCCGGATGTTAAGGCCATAGGGTTCGAGTGTTCTCGCCTGTGCGACTAAACGACTAAACGACTAAACGACTAAACGACGTTTAAAAGACAGATTTAACGATCGAACACCGCCGGATGATAGATAACTCTAACAACAAATCTAAACCCACAACAGTTGCCGAACATTTTCTCAATTTTCCTAACCACACTGCCAACGACATGCAACTAATCCCTATCGATTTTTTTTTTATAACAGAGACTCGATTGTAGATTGCAGCGGTTACATTGAATCATGTAGATTAGATTTTTGGTGTTACATGTCTGGTTAAATTTGATAGAGCGCGTTTCACCGGTGGCAAAGCAAGTATAGTTAGTAAGTCCGTCAGAAATGTAAGGGCAAGTGGCGCAGTTCTTCCCATAACGGAACGAGCAAGGTGGGAGCTAGAGCTGGGAACTAGTCGAGTTAGAAGGGAGATTAGCTTTAAGAAACATTACAGCCTGCTGCTCTCTTCTAACCGCTGTAAGAAAGCCTTTCAACATTTGCCCCTTGTAGCCTTTAGACGCACCACCAACCTGCATGACCTACTCGTTAATGATGTTAGAGATATGTGGAAGGGATGGATTAAAAGTAGTAACAAAAGGGATACGGTTAGAATTGTGTGCGTCTTTCGTTTGTAAAGTAAGAGTGCGAGGTAGGAGCGGTTACAGCCTCGTTTAAGGAGGTATGTAGTTAAGTATTTGGTATGTTGAGGATAGCAAGACGAATAGAGTAGATATGTTGCCATGTTAAGTAGCCATGTTAATTTATTTACATAATTTAATACAGTAAATCAAGAATGGCGAAGGACCCGCGAGGAACTTTCTCTCTAATTTGGAGTCCCATCTCTCAAAGGTTTAGTTAAAGGTCAGTCTCAATATTACCATTGTTTAAAGAAACATTAACATAAAGGAAAGGTACGTTAGTAGAAGTGTGTGAATTTAATGGTAGGGATCGCCATGTTGACTTGGCAGAATCATATAAATTGAAATAATTTTCTTCCGTAAAACCCCCTCAGAATCGTGTTTCTGAGTTTTCTTCCTGACGAACATCGAGAGTTCCTGTCTCTTTGCTCACTAACTTTGACAAAGAGGAAAGATTAGTCTCTTCCCTTGATTATATCTTACAGTGCACTGGCGTCTTCAGTGCCGAGTATTTAGACTATAGACATTTCACTGATGTCACACATTTTAGGGTAAGCCTTGCTGTCCAAACAACAAGTTTATTTGTATTTATTAGCCATGTGGGAGTTGAGGAAGAGACTGGGGCCGAGTGTCAAAAATCACACTAAAATAAGTAAATTTACCCACAGGCAGCCCAAGCTCTAAATATCTAGCTAATACTTACAGCGTTTGTATGGGGATTTCCACGAGCTAGAAATACGAAAGAATTAATGAATAAAATGCCTTACCTTGCCTCCATAGTGTATTACTTGCTGTCTGTGTGGTAACAGGGTTGATATGAAGCGATTTTAGCGAGTTTTCATTTCCTCTGCTCCCCTTCATTAATTCTTTCGTATTTCTAGCTCGTTGAAATTCCAATACAAGCGCTGTAAGTATTAGCTAGATATTTAGAGCTTGGGCTGCCTGTGATTCACCGAGTTTGAGAATGTTAGCGGCAAATTAGCAACTTGTAATGCTAGAGGAATAAACAAGGTAATCTAGGTCTCAGACCTTATCAGAATGAAGGACACAGAATTCCAAATGATCGAAGACACGGAGACAAAAAACTGACTATTTAACGGGACCTGAAACAACCATAGAGCTGATCAAAGTCAGGACTCGGTGAAATCTCCTGCTGGTTTAGGAACCGTCCTTTGAAACTTGGCTACAACAGTTACATTTATCGAGGAACAGCAAATACCCAACACAACGTAAGAATGCCATACCTTGAGAACTCCGCTCAAATAATCCTGCTAGATCGTTGGCAGTCGACTCAAAACTACCACGAACACGAAGAACAATGAAGTACTTCATGTGAAAGAAATCACATCCATCAAGGAGAACGCGGAAAATGAATAATTTTCACAGCCTAACACGCGAAAACCTTCAACCTGCCGATATCTGTGTTAACTACATCGGAGCAGCGATCGCATATAACTGCTCACCGCTGGCATCTCTCCCCAACACTTTCTATTCCAACTACAGGATCAGAGTGACAGAATATCCGGCCGAAATAAAAAAAATTCACGTGATATGATTCTACCAATCGTGTACGACGTTGTTAGATCTAATAACGGCGACAAGGTATAAATCTGTAACTGATCGGAGACATGGAATTAAGTGACATTCTCAACCGTCGCTGCCTGTTCATAAATAGAACAGACTCAATTTTTTTTTTCCTGGATTGTATACTGAGGAAAAACGCCTTTTGAAGAATGCAGGGTCGATCAGTATTGCGGACGTTACTGCGGCTTTGCGGCCGTTTGCACGGTCAGCGCGTGCATAGTGACCTATGTACTGTCAGCGCGTGCGTATGACTTGTGTTCATCTCTGTGACGGCAACACAAAAGAGTTGACAGATGGGAAGAAAATTTCGCGGAGAAGACAGTAAACAGAGACATTTAAACAGGACAGTACGAGAAATCAAGTAATCTTCTAGAAAAATACCCGGGAAATAGGAAAATAATGGGTAAGTTGATTATTTAATTTTGTTTAATTGTAACAAATATTTCCCAAAGAGGGCATAATTTGGACTTTGTGTGCCAACTGACAAGCATGTCGGATCAGTTGTGACGCTTTCACCACTGACTAGAGCACAGGTAACCCAAGCTCTGTATTACTGTAAGTGGCTTTATTTACTAACATTTGTATGAATTTTTTTAGTCACTAATATTGAATAAAAAGCTACAATACTTACAGCATGTGTTTATTTGTCCATGGGCTGTGTCTAGTTCCAATTTCAGCGTTTTTCGGCAGGATTTGACCGTTGGTACACAGTTAGCAGACAAATAAACACATGCTGTAAGTATTGTAGCTTTTTATTCAATATTAGTGACTAAAAAAATTCCATACAAATGTTAGTAAATAACCTTGGGTTACCTGTGACTAGAGTACTTCTCGAATTTTGTGCTGTTTTCTTTTTTAAATAAATGGCCTTTAAAAGCTTTTTCAGTCTATTTAATAGAATTGTTGGTTCCAACTTACCAACGATCAGCTCTTCGATTAGTCTAATTAGCCTTTCATAATTAAGGTTTTATTAAGTTTATTTCTAAGAGTGCATTGAAGACCATACCAAACCCTACCAAGGACAGCCATTATATAGATACAAAAAACTGTGAATTTCTAACGGGACCGGATCTGAAACAGCCGTAAGGGCTGAGCAATAGCCAGGACCCGGCTAATCCATAGATCGAATTGGAATTTAGCGTGTTGGTTTTTGCGGAGGGAGAAAAACCGGAGAATCCAGAGAAAAACCCTCCGAGCAAGGGCTGGATACCAACAAACTCAACTCACATATGGCGCCGCCTCCGGGGATCGGACCTGCGCCAAATGTACAGTGGTGAGAGGCGAAGCTACCCTCCCCAGTGCTATCGAATAGCTAAATAATCTTGCTATTTAACAATTAGACTACTCGTTCTACGCTTCTCGTCAACTGACGAACTGTCAGCCATAGAAACTGAGAGTGAGTAGTCTAAAATTGTTTTAGTAGAAACTAAGTAGTCAGTGTACAATCGTAAAGTGAGAAAAGAAGATTTTGTTTATAATTTGCCGAATCGGTGGCGTTTGTTTTGGATTTGGTTTTGGTTTTGGTTTTTTTCACTCGATATCTTTCGCTTAATAGATGATGAATAGCTTAATAGCCAATCAGATTGCAGGATTCGTGATAGAACACTGGTTGGTTTCTACTAATGAATAATAGGAATGCACATTCAAATTCAAAGAGGTCAATTTAAAACTGTTGTTGTTTTTACTGATAAAAAAATAAAATCGAATTTTTCGCCATTGTGCTATTGACGCGCGACATTGACTGTGTTTCATTATTTTCTGTGATACTGATTCATTTTTAAAAAGCACTTTCTTGTCATCAAGATTCTTTAAGAATAAACCGATTACTCAAACAATTAAGTTTTTCTCCTTTTAGACATATTCTCTTTCACTACACAGGATTTAACAAAGTATTCAAGATATTGAGAAACCTCGTAGATCGCAAGAATCGACGAAGAAGTAGCAAATCCTGTTGGTGTGAATACCTTGGCACGACTGCCCGACAAGTCTTAGAGCCAGTTGATGTCATCCAAATCAGCAGAGGATTCCCTCAAGAGCTGTGTGTCGCTTTTATAGAAGATCGTGAGGTCATGTACTCTTCCAAGCATTTATTTACGGCACACAAGGCGTTAGAACCCGTTAATTTGAGCAAAATAGCGAAGAGTTTTGACAATGACTGCTTCATTCCTTACGTGTTCTATAGATGGCAAACGGGCGACTCGGCCTAAACCTTACAGCAAGTTGACGGAGCTGGCTCGGGGCCACAGATACAGAAATGAGCTGTGTATATATTATACAGATATGGGACTCTCTCCCTGGTAGATTGAAGTACTGACCATGGAAATGACTGGATGATGCACTGTTTATGCCAGGGACTCTTTCTTGAGATAGTTCATGATTGAGACTTAAATTATAAACATTTTACAATGAACCAATATCTGTGCTAAAAGGAAAAGAAATGCTCAGGTTCCAGGACCCATGTCGCCAGAAAGGGTATTTCTTTATTTTACACGTCTGCGAAAAAACAGAGGACGTTTCAGAGTTCTTGTCTCCTGATCTTCGCATCCAAAGGCGTCTTAGTTTGGCTACAACTCGGGTGTTCATCACCGCTCTTTTTTTGCGAACTTGTTGTAGTAATAATTTGTATTGGCTTAATTATATCAAGGAAATGTGTTGAGTAGTTTTCTCCTAGATTGTGAAGTACATTAATCAACTTTTGATTTCGTCAAAAAAATAAATGCGTAAAAATAAGTAAATTTCTACGCCTTTCGATTTCTCGAATATCGCAAAACATTTTCAGGTCACATGTTGGCGATTGCGGAGTATTTCGAAACACCTGGTTACACCTGAGATTTTCGGATGCAGTTTTTACCCTGTCAGATTCGACAACCACTGAATTTACAGTCCCTAGAAGTTTCGGTGTAATCAGTGAAAGCTAAGATTCTGAGTAAAAGGTTGCCTAAAATGTTCTGTCACTGATCGACAAAATGTCAGAATCTTATGTTTTCGTCAAGGCCTCTGCCACGCCCTAAAATATTCGAGACTGTCTAAGATCCCCTAGCCTGAGGTTCACGGAACAGATAAAATTTTACCAGCGCAGTTTGAAATTCATTTAGTTAGCGTTAAAAGTTCTTTAGAAGTAATATAATGGCATATTAAAGCATTTTAGCGAAAACTCTCATTGGGTGCCTCACTGAACTATACCCAGCCTTCCTATTGATTCGAACTTCGGCGATGGGGAAATCCCGCCTTCCATATTTGCTTAGTCGACTCAGCGGGGTTATCCCTGAGATCAACTTTTGCTATTTCAAAATACAATGTTTTTAAAGGTACATCAACGAGTTAAGGATATATGGTGTGTTAAAGATGTTTCTCCATATCCAAGTCTATTTGAAACATTTCGTTCACGCAAGACTTGAATAACGTCACGCTCGTTACGGCCATGTGATCATGACGTAACATATTTTCTTGGAAAAGTGACCGTCAGAATAACATTATCAGTTCCTCGAAACCTACTCAAGCTAGCCGTTCGTAATTTCGTTCTAGACGTGTCTTCTACGTTGGTTTTCTGCATGGATTAACCAGTGTGAAAAGAAAGAGGAAATGCCGTTCAAGTTCGGCTGGTTAGAGAAGGAAAAGTCAGTTGGTACGTGAGTATCAAAAAGTCTTAATTAAGTTATATTAATCGACAATAAGCATAGATCCTGAAATACTTTACCAGTACAAATGAATAACTTTATCTCCATCGTCTTTGCTTTAAGTGTGAACTGAATAATATTATTGTAGAGTTATAAGTAAAGAGCTAAACAGCTGTGAAAGTGAAAGTATAAACTTTGAATTAATAATTATGCTTGCACTTGGTCGTGTAGAGGGACTGAGACAGTGGGGTTTGATTTGAAAAAGTGCCCAATGTATTGTAAGAATCCCCCCCCCCCCCCCACCCCTGGGCACTTTATGCAGTCAAATGCATGGGACCAAATCCCCACTTACAATCATTAATTCGAACTTCGGCGATGGGGAAATCCCGCCTTCCATATTTGCTAAGTCAACTCAGCGGAGTTACCCTGAGATCAACTTTCGCTATTTCAAAATACAATGTTTTTTAAAGGTACATCAACGAGTTAAGGATATATGGTGTGTTAAAGATGTTTCTCCATATCCAAGCCTATTTGAAACATTTCGTTCACGCAAGACTTGAATAACGTCACGCTCGTTACGGCCATGTGATCATGACGTAACATAATTTCTTGGAAAAGTGACCGTCAGAATAACATTATCAGTTCCCCAAAACCTACTCAAGCTAGCCGTTCGTAATTTCGTTCTAGACGTGTCTTCTACGTCGATTTTCTGCATGGATTAACCAGTGTGAAAAGAAAGAGGAAATGCCATTCGAGTTCGGCTGGTTAGAGCACAGGCAACCCAAGCTCTAATTGTGTGTATTTGTCAGTATAATATAGGGGAACTACTAAACACGTATTTTACTACTATTGATAGGTTAAACCTTTGCTCTATTAGTTGTCTTTTGTCGTTTATTAGCGATTTGGGCCTATACACACTCGGATTTCGACATCCCTGCACTCAAGGCCGTTTTTTTTCCTCGAAAATCGGTCCTGTGGCCAAATTTTCCTTTCTCACACGAAGGCCGATAATTACTCTTCTCCCACAAATGTTCAGATTTCAAAAATCTTTCTCCAAACCCTTTGAAAAGTCCCGATTTCGATGTCAAATCCATAGCTTTCTTCTCGCCGTAATGCTTCTAAAGATTAACAGCCTCGCCACCGAGGTTCAAATATTGCCTTAGCAGCGAGGCCTGCTGTCAAAAATCACTCTCTCCAGCAGAGGGACAGTTTGCAAAGTCTACAACTTTCCCCCGTCCCCACAGGTAGCTACTCAATAACCCATTACTAAACAACCAATCGCGTGGCAAGAAATATGTAAACATCACTGATCGCAGGGATAAGTCTTTTACGGCCTTTTGCGTCATTCACACATCAGCAATGTTCAAAGAACTGTAGATTTTCGTTTGCTAGGAAATTGTCGTCGACAGTATCATATGTATTCTTATGATTTTAACTGCTGGACAAGCGGAGATCGTGAGATTTGCCAGATTTGACAATGTACTTGTTACCGCGGCAGGCTGGGACTGGCAAATCACTTCTAGTGAAGAGGTGAGAGTTGGGGACGTACTTTGCAAACTGTCCCTCTGCTGGAGAGAGTGATTTTTGACAGCAGGCCTGGCCGCTAAGGCGATATTTGAACCTCGGTGGCGAGGCTGTTAATCTAAGCATTACGGCAAGAAGAAAGCTATGGATTTGACATTGAAATCGGGACTTTTCGAAGGGTTTGGAGAAAGATTTTTGAAATCTGAACATTTGTGGGAGAAGAGTAATTATCGGCCTTCGTGTGAGAAAGGAAAATTTGGCCACAGGACCGATTTTCGAGGAAAAAAAACGGCCTTGAGTGCTGTGAGGGATGTCGAAATCCGAGTGTGTTGCCTTGTCTCTTTCTTAGGGAGAGGAGATCGGGGAAAATCCGGGAATTGTTGAGTTGGTATAAAATCGCTGACCTCATATTACAAATCCCCAGGGTCTGGCCCCTGGGTCGTTCTCCATGAGCAAAAGTGATGTTTTCCCCCACACCCTTGGGCAACAACCAGCTGACAAATCTCGACACAAATACCCCTGGGTTTCCGAGGGTGCCCCGGGGGTGGCCCCCAGGGGGAAGCCACTGATTGATGCATTAATAAGCCACACTAGAACTTTAATGGTCAAGTTGCTGAATATAAAATACTGTATTTCTCCATGGTATATGGCTTTTTTGCATAGAAACGAGAGAGAAAAACAGCTAAAATCTTATCTGGCGATCGCCACCACAGATATTAAACTGGGGTTGATCCAGTGAAATCCCCACCCCTCCCACAAACTTTAAAGTACATATGTACTTGAAGCAAATCAAGTAAAATCCACGACCCCCTGGGGCCACAAAAATTGGTCAATCACCATCAAATCCCTGACACATCCCCACCTAATTGATGCATAAATTTATCATTATTATAATTATTTATATAATTTAGTAAATTAAGGCCCAGAGATATCACAATTTGACTCGACCTTTAATAATCTAATTCATGCTCTGCAGTACATCACAGAGAGATCTGATTGGTTCTCACATGATGTCATGCACACACTCTCGTAAACAACAACAAGAGTTTTTTAGGTTAAATTTAATGTTTTGAAGGGTTGTCAAGCCAGCAACTGCATGGCACATTTATGCCAGCTCGCAGGTTAAAAGTAGCTGCATGCCTGTTTTGCCCAAATTTCCACAGTCTTTGAAGCTCAGTTACTATGTAGAGAAGATAAGAATAGTTAAACCATTAAATTACTGTTATTACTATATTTTCATGTACTGTATGTAACAAGTATTTGTTGCAGGTATATTTCCAAACTACACGAGAATCCATTGATTTTTTTAAGGGGGATCAAGGCCATGCAATAATATTGCTTCATCCCCCAGAACATTTTTTAAATTTTAGGTTATATTATTGGAAATGCATTCTCCTGCATTTCCTATATGCACCTACCAAGTGTATACTTAGCTGTCTTTGTTTGGCACACATTAAAAAAATTAACATGCACTTCCAACCCTTCTTTACTAAATTTTAATATCCCCCCTTCCTTCTGTTCAAAATTTTTGGGATCCCCCTAAAAATTACCTGCCCCCCCCCCCCCCTGTCGTATACATAATTGATGAATGCAGCCTTAACTGTTTTTGGGTCACTCATTTAATGTGTACATGTATGCATGGTTCCAGAAAATATTCATAACCCCTCTAGGTCCGGTTGTTCAAAGCAAGGGTAATATAAGCACTCAACCACCAGGTTAAAACGCTAACCTGAGGGTAAACTGTACAGATTAGAATTACAAATTTAGCACTTATCCCAAGGATAAAGTTACCCTTGCTTAGAACAACCGGGCCCTGGATTTTCCATTCCAAGACTGTTTGAAAAATTCTCCCATCCCCCGGAATTTCCAAGGTTTTTCAGCTGAAGACCCACCCCGCTCTTTCATCTCCCCCCACGGGTGTCTCGAAAACAAAGGCCTTGAAAGCAAAGACCCAAAAAACTCTTTAAGATTCAAAAAACTTGAAAAGGAGGTCACGTACTCCAAGATTTAAAGTGGAGAATTAAGAAAATGTGTTTGTATTAACGAATTGTTCAAGCAAGCAACCGTGAACGACAATCCTGCTGGTGTACTGTACGTTGGATCAAACTAGTGATCTAATCGGCTATCAAAAAAAAAAACTATGAAGAATCAAAGACCGATACAACGTAGAATTTTGAAATTAGTGGTACAATATTTCGGCTGGCCACACCAGCCTTCTTCAGGTACAATGAAGAAAATTTACATTGGCCCCTTCTTTTGCTAACCTGTTTCTTGGCTATTTCGAAGCTAATACCCTTGAAAAAGCCCCATTTCCACCTCACACCTGGCTACGATACATCGATGATATTTTTATGATCTGGACGGAAGGACTGGATAACCGAAAAATATTCATCGATTATCGTAATAACATTCACCCTACCATTAAATTCACCAGCTCACACTCTTCCACTAACGTACCTTTCCTTGATGTTAATGTTTCTTTAAACAATGGTAATATTGAGACTGACCTTTACACTTAAAACCTACTTGTGATAAACACCAACATTTACTCTATTGGTCTTGCCATCCCCAACATACCAAAAAGCTATTCCTTTTAGCTTAGCCCTCCGTTTGCGATGTATCTGTTCTACTGACGAATCTTTTAAGACCCATACTGCTGAATTAACTACATACCTCCTTAAACGAGGCTATAATATAACCGCTTCTTCCTTGCTAGACAAATACAACGCGCTGCCGATATTCCTCACACTCTTACTTTACAAACGAAAGACGCACACAGTTCTAACCGTATCCCTTTTGTTATTACTTTTAATCCATCCCTTCCACATATCTCTAACATCATTAGGAAACATTACAGCCTGCTGCTCTCTTCTAACCGCTGTAAGAAAACCTTTCAACACTTGCCCATGGTAGCCTTTAGACGTACCACCAATTGCAACCCGCGTGACCTACTCGTTAAAGCTAAACTCCCTTCTAACTCGACTATTTCCCAGCTTCAACTCCCACCTGGCTCGTTCCGTTGTTGGAAGAACTGCGCCACTTGCCCTTACATTTCTGACGGACTTACTAACTATACTTTCTTTGCCACCGGTGAAACGCGCTCTATCAAATTTAACCTGACCTGTAACACCAAAAATCTAATCTACATGATTCAATGTAACCGCTGCAATCTACAATATATAGGTGAGACTAAACGACGGCTTAAAAGTCAGATTTAATGAACACCGGCGGATGATAGATAACTCTAACAACAAATCTAAACCCACAACAGTTTCCGAATAGTTTCTTAATTCTCCTAATCACACTGCCAACGACATGCAACTTATTCCTATCGAAAAAATATTTTCTAAGAGAGACTATACGTAAGGCCAGAGAAGCGTTTTTAATTGCACAGGCGAGAACACTCGAACCTTATCCTGTTTTCACCTATCATATTGTAATCTGTTTTATGACAGCTCAGTATCATGTTCAAAAATACATGCCAATGTAAATTTTCTTCATTGTACCTGAAGAAGGCCTGGTGTGGCCAGCCGAAATATTGTACCACTAATTTCAAAATTCTACGTTGTATCGGTCTTTGCTTCTTCATAGTTATTTGTATTAACCTATGAACTTTTTGTTCCTTTCCCAATCCACACAAACTGGAGGAACCTTGTTTTATGAGTCAAATGAGTCATGAGTCAAATGTTAAGCTTTATAGTTTTAGGGTTAGGATGAGGTTTTAGGTTAGGTTTAGGGTTAAATGTAGGATTATATATAGTTTTAGGGTTATAGTTTTAGTTGTAAATTAAAATAAAAAAGACCTCAAAATTTTCAACTTGACTCATTGATGGCATATTGACTCGATCATGAAGACGTGGATCTCATTGTAAACTCAACTACCATTTTGAACTGAATATAACCCCTCACTTGCACTGTCCCCAACAAAACTGGAGAAATTAATGAAGAGAAATGCGAGAAAAAAAGGCATGACAGAAGCCAGGGGAATCAATGCAAAAAGGGCTTCAAAGTAACCCATTGTCTATAGCTGGGCCAATTTGCCTTATATTAGTGAAATCCAGAGTGCTAATTTATTAACACAACTCTCCCCCCTCAGTTCAAGTTTGGCTAAGCCCTGATTAGTTATGTACTAATGACCTTTTAAGCCGAACTGGGCTCATTAAGCTTTCCCCACAATGCCATTTGGGAGAATTCTATGGTGATGTCGAACGTCGGTATAGTTTCTTCTGTAGGGTTTTGAATGAAAACTACTCTTAAATTTTGAATAAATAATAAGTCACTGTAAGAGAGCCAGAGGACATAATAAAGTCTGAAGGTATAGCTGAAAACTACTTGACTTAATTGCTTTTTAAAGTAGGCTTTGTGAGGGGATCTCACTGGATTTTTCTGCTTTGAGAGACATGTACATTTTAGAGAGACACAGATTTATCATTTGAAAGAATTTTTACGAGGCATACAATTATTTAGTTAGTTGATTAATTATTCCCTTAAAGTGCCTGTAACCCTTCTTGATATTTTACTACTCATGAACCTGTGAAAGGTTTTGAGTACTTCTGTGAAGAAATTTTTGGTTTACAGAGAATACTCAATGTTCTTAAGCTATGCTTCTTTGAAATGGTGAAAAACTGACCTTTCCTGATATGACCCTGATGACCACGCTAGAAAAAGCCTGGGTCGATTCCCGGGTATAGACGGGAATGAAATGTTCTTTCTTCATGCACTGCCATTATAACCCAAACCCTTGTGCACATGATCTCACGGGGTCCCTCACGGGGCTTTGGCCTCGTGCTATATTGTAAGAAGCCCCTGCAGGGGTGTGAATAATTGACTCCCCCTCCGCATGCATTGTGCACGTGCTTACCATGTGCTTTGCATAATATTAATCTTAACACGTGTAAGACGTGCAATTTCAGCACATAGCCGCTTTAATAACTCATTAATATGTACATTTTTATCAAAAATAGAGTTTGCACAGAAAGGTGAGCAGCAGTGTTTCATCAGATTTACAACACGAGGGGACAGCCCCAGTTTTGTAGATCTGATAGATCACTGCTGCTCGTTTTTTAGACAGCTTCAAAAACGTCGATGTATAGAGTCCTGTAATTCAGTTATTTTGGCGATACGACCTATCTCGGCCGAGAAAATCGAAGCAAAAGTTTATGTAAATGAGGACCATTTAGAAACACTCAATAAACATTAATTTCTTTTGTTTTTGCTTCATGGATTATTAATGAGTTTTTGAACAGACTTTAAAGTTAGAGCGGATTTCATTTGAATGTCGGAAGTGTTTTGGTTTTGCGTTTACTGAGCTCTCCAATTGGCCGAGAACGTAAACCAACCAATCAGAATCCAAAGTAAAACCAATTGTAAATTGGTTTTGTTTTGGTTTGTCATTGGCTCACAGGGAAGCCATTTATGAGTTACTTGTGGTTACTTGCTCCTATGATTGGCTAGCCTGCGTACAGCATCCCCTACTTGAGGGAGAACGGCGATTTCATCGTTTCCGTTTCTCCCCATGTAGGGTCTGCGACTCAGAGCCCAAAACCGTGTCCGTGACGTCACTTCCAATTTTTTGGTAATTAGCTATTTATGCATAACGAGTCAAAACGAGATGGCGATTGAAATGAGATTTCCAAGTGTAAAGTCCGTCGGAGGGGAACTTTCTCTCAAATTTGGAATCCCATCTCTCAAATGTGAACAGCTAATACTTTATGTACTTTATTCGTGGGAAAGATGTGTTCATGAGCCTTCCAACAGGCTCAGGAATGTCACTGATATTTTCAACTGGCGGCCCCTTCAAACCAACTCGCGGCCAGGTTCGGGCTTTTTGGAGAAAAATGCATTAGTCATTGAAGTTACTCCGCTTGTTGCCCTCATGAAGGATGAAGTGAAGCGCTTACATAGTCATGGATTTAAGGTGAATATTTGAGCAGGGATTTTAATTGTCTGAACCGGCAGAGATTAATAAATGCAATTTATAGTTAAGCTCGGTACTAACCACTATATTCTTGGCAGGGAGAGAGGGTGAGAAACAGAAACATAGCAGAACTAAACAAATGCTTCATTACTTCGATCCCTGTTATACTCCTATGTAAAAACAATTTCCCCCAACCTCCAAACAACATTGTTAATAAAGACCTCCGTGTAATCCTTCACGAGGGCAACAAGCGGAGTAACTTCAAATATCACAAATGCATTTTTCTTCAAAAAGCCCGAACCTGGCCGCGAGTTGGTTTGAAGGGGCCGCCAGTTGAAAATATCAGTGACCTTCCTGAGCCTGTTCGGAAGGCTCATGAACACATCTTTCCCACGAATAAAGTTACATAAAGTATTAGCTGTTCACATTTGAGAGATGGGATTCCAAATTTGAGAGAAAGTTCCCCTCCGACGGACTTTACACTTGGAAATCTCATTTCAATCGCCATCTCGTTTTGACTCGTTATGCATAAATAGCTAATTACCAAAAATTTGGAAGTGACGTCACGGACACGGTTTTGGGCTCTGAGTCGCAGACCCTACATGGGGAGAAACGGAAACGATGAAATCGCCGTTCTCCCTCAAGTAGGGGATGCTGTACGCAGGCTAATGATTGGCTGGCTGTGGGTAATTTGCGTTTGGTTTCACTGCACTCAACTGAAAACCGCTCTATTGAGCAAACGTGATTGACCGTGATTACCCATTTTATATTTCGTTCAAACAGGGCAAGTCATAAAGCTTCCATGGTCAGCGCCGCAATACTGTGCCATATCACTCGTACTTACCAGATATACCTACTAGTTGATTACTTCAACGCAAGATATGGGTGCAAATCAATCATCGCGAAAGAAATTAGGTCCGACTGTCAAAAGGGTTGACGGCAATACAGGGAAACCTCACTCTCAAGGTGGCTCAGACGTCTTAAAACAGTACGATGTTACGTCAAAAGAGCTAGTTAGAGGGCGATACGATCCTGTTGCTCCTGGTCTGGTGTACACGCAAAAATTGCTTAGGTCCGGTTTGCACACGAAACCGCAAGAAGAATGTGTGAAACAGAGAGACTGCTCCCAGGAAGGAGCTTTTCGAGTTTTGCGATCCGATAAAAGTTTCGACTTTAACAGCGATATGTCTCTAAGATTAGACCCGGAGGAAGAACAGTTATTAGAATGTTTCACTGGAAAGTGTTCAAGATATCTTTTCCCACAACAGGCAAAGGAAGAACTAAAAGAAGGAAATCAAGGCAGACAGGCAGAATCATCTGCTTTGACCCGTTCAAAGCAAACGTCGGACAATACTAGAAATAAAACTGCAAGAAATTCAGGACACGTGACTAACCAGGTGTCATCAGATGTTCAAGGTTCAGAGCTGCTGTCAACATATCCTCAGATTGAGAACAAGGTAGGAAACTTAAAGTCGCTATCTTGTTGCTCTACAAACCGGTTTCCACTCTCGAATGATATCTGGAGGAAAGAAGAAGAGATAAAAGAAGAAGACACGCTGAGTAAGGGTCGACCAGTGAATACTCCAGAAGGACAACATCTTGTCTTTGAAACTCCAAAACCGCGTTTTCAAGGTCTCTCTCCTGCAACGCCAATGGAGGAGAACAAACATTTGCAGGCTCAAAAAGACTCCCCTTCTTTGACAGTTGATGTATTACTGGACAAGATAGAAAACTCATCACACATGAAGGGCGAAGCTGACAGAGACGAACCTTTTCAACATCCCATGAGAAGCCATGAACTTTCGATGGGCCAGGAAAATAGAACTCATCATCTTCCTCAACCAGATGCTTCGTCTCTAGAGCTTGTCCTTCCAACGCACGATCATCACGGAAAAGAAACTTTAAATGGCGGGATGCAGTTTCTTGTTGAAGCAAATTCTGTGAAAGTAGGCGAAGAGACATGCCAGGATCTTCCAAAATCAGTTTTGTTGACGAAAGAAAAAGAAACGGCTGCAGGAAAGGGGGAAAACAACTTTGGGTCACATCAGGTAAGCGAAAAAGCATTTATTAAACAGTCGTTTAATAGATCACCGATGGATGTTACCACGTGGCTTCATTCTTCACCTGATGAAAAGTCTGATAACTCATCAGAGCGTCCACAAAAAATAGAAGCAGCGCTAAATCAAAGAGTGAGTAATACAGATGACGTAAAAGGCAATTTAGAGGCCTGCAAACAGCACCAGGAAGACATTTCCACAGATGAAAGGTATAGTGAATCGGGCAACATGACAGCAGAGACTAGCGAAGCAATATTTGTTACAGATACTGAACTTAGTAGCTGGATTAGCAACCAAAACGAAATGGGTAAACGGCAGCTACCTTCGACAAAGTCATGCGGCGAGAAATTGGGAAAAATTCTTGGACAAGTAGGACACGGAATATGGGACACTGAATGGAAAGACAAAATAGAAAATACCACTTCAGAAAATGGCATTGATGCCAAAGAAAACGCACCAAATAAACGCCAAGATGAAGTCCATACAACTCCTTCATGGATCAGTTTCTATTCAGGCTCAGGAGCAAGACCAAAGTCAGGAAAATGGTATGGCGAGCAAACCTCATCTGGACAACTTTTGGAAGAAATTCCGCAACTAGATGTGCCTTGTAAATTCGTAAACACCGAAGAAACGGGAGCGTATACTATGTTAAGAGAACAGCAAGATGAAGTATTTGAAAGGCGTTCTTCTCTCATCAGTTCTAGTTCAGATTGTGGAATAAAGCAAAAAACAGAGAAAGAGTATGAGAAACATTTCAAGAAAAAGTCGCCTATCAAAACTGGTCAAGAAATCACTAAGATAGATAGAAGGCATAGAAAAAAGAACATAAAAGGTGCAGAAGAAAGACATGAAGCTACTAAACCAAATGTTTTAGATCCTGGAGCATTGTCAAAGTCGAAAAAACGGTATGGCAAGAAAACGTCAAATGAAGAAACCTTGGAAAATAATCCGCAACTAGATGTACCAAGTAAATTCGTAAACACCGAAGAAACGAGACCGTGTGCTATTCTAAGAGGACAGCAAGATGAAATATTTGAAAGGCGTTCTCCCATCATTTCTAGTTCATATTGTGAAGTAAAGCAGAAAACAGGGAAAGAGTATGATAAACATTTCAAGAAAAAGTCGCCTACCCAAACTGGCCAAGAAATCACTAAGAGAAACAGAAGGCATAGAAAAAAGAGCAGGGAAGGTGCAGAAAAAAGACATGAAGCTACTAAACCAAATGTTTTAGATCCTGGAGCATTGTCAAAGTCAGCAGAACGTTGTGGCCAACGTTCGCGGAGAACGTCTTGCCAATCTGAGCGAGAAACTTCGAAATGCGAAAAGAACAAAAAGAAAATTGAAGAAAGTATGAATGAAGATTCTCAAGGTACTTCAAAGGGCCATCGAAATGATAGAAATGGCCGACGTTCTTCAGACACTTTAGATCCTGGAGAAATCATTGACTCGGAGGCAACAATTCAGAGCAGTAATACCTGCCGAGATGAGAAGCAACATATAGGTGGGCCGCTCAGGGACAGTCTTTCCGATCCTTCTGTTTGCAACGAATGTATTGTAAGGCACATATTTCCTACTCCAACGGACGAGGAGGTAGTTGTCAGCAATCTGCAGTATGCACTGGGAGATTCTTCACTCAAGAAAGCCTTGCATTCAGGAAATCAACGTGGAGACGTTTCAGGTATCTTGCCAGGTATCACAGTTGACGAAAAAGCATCGAATCCTCTTGGAAGAAGAGGCGAGAGCTCTTTGACAACTACTTCTCCAGTTGATCAGTATGAAATACAGTTTCGACAGAAATGTGAAGAATCACTCGCACTTCATCGCAAGAAATCTGAAATCATAACCGAATATATTGATGTCAAAGGGAAAAAGGGAAAAGGCCGACAAGTCAAATTTCTTGATCTCAAAGTTTTTGAAGAGATCCAAGTATTGAAGCGAAAGAAAGAAGAATTTGATGGACAGTCACACGAATTTACCTGTTTTATAGAGAACATTACTGAAGCTCTCTCGACAATCAAGATGATGCCGCCGTTAAAAATTGGAGTTGAGCTCACAGAGGTAAGCAGAGGTTTTGAAAGAGAACAGCGTCGTCTCGCGTGTGCTCTTCCTATCTACGCAAAAAAGAGCTTCATCGTTGAAACAGTCAAAGCCAACCAAGTTTGCATTGTCATCGGTGAAACGGGTTCAGGGAAAAGTACCCAAATGACTCAATACTTGTATGAAGCTGGGCTAGCGGTAGATGGCCAGATCGTATGTACACAGCCAAGAAAAGTCGCCGCTACCTCCCTTGCAGACCAAGTGTCAAAGGAGTTGGGATGCAAAACTGGGCAACTTGTTGGCTGCTTAACGGGTTCGTACAGAAAGATAAGCGCAGCCACTAAAATTATCTACACAACTGACCATGCGCTGCTGATGGAATGCATCAAGGACAACAATCTCGGAAAATTTTCCTGTATAATAATTGACGAAGCACACGAGAGAAGTATCAACACCGATATTCTTCTTGGGATGATTAAGCAGGCCCTTCCAAGACGTCCAGATCTCCGAGTTGTGATAACCTCTGCAACCATTGATCCAGAGTTATTCAAGAGATTCTTTGGGGGCTGTCCGATTGTTAAAGTTTCTGGAAGAGCCTTTCCGGTGGACGTTATTTGGAATCAGAAACAGGACACGGGAGTCCTTAGTAACACTACTAATTATGTTTCAGAGGCGGTGACAAAGGTGATAGAAATTCATAGGGATGAAGAAAAGGGAGACGTTCTTGTTTTTCTTACTTCACCTGCAGAAATCGACCGTGCGTGTGACGAGCTACAAAGGAAAGTCCGTCCTGATGAGGTTATTTGTCTACCGTTGCATGGGAAGCTTCAACAGGAAGACCAAAAGAAGGTGTTTGATCCTTTTCCAAGCAAGCGTAAGGTAGTGTTCTCTACCAACTGTGCCGAAACATCCGTAACAATACCTGGTATAAAGTTTGTAGTGGACACCGGAAGAGTCAAGGAGATGAAGTATGATGATAAGCGAAACCTTAACATTCTCGAAGTGTCAATCGTTAGTCAGAGCTCAGCTGAACAACGTAAGGGAAGAGCAGGTCGCATGGACAGCGGGAAGTGCTTCCGTCTTTATACAAAGGATAATTTCAATGCTATGGAAAAGGGGTCGCGGCCTGAGATACTTCGTGTTCATCTTGGTCAAGCGGTATTGAAGCTGATGGAACTGGGGATCAGCGACCCAGCAAAGTTTGACTATGTCGAATCGCCACCTGTCGAGTCGATTAAATGCGCCATGTTGACGCTGATCGCGCTTGGTGCTGTTCGTGATGGCAAGCTTACAGAACTCGGCAAGAACATGGGGAAAATTCCTCTTGAACCTCGTCTGGCAAAGTTTCTTCTTGATGGCATCAATAAAGGCGTTGGCTTTGAAAGTCTAATTCTCGCTTCTGTTGCAACAGTGAACGGAAGCGTCTTTTTCCGTATGGGAACCAACGATGAAAAAAAGGAAGCAGACACACGAAAATTTGAGTTTTGCCAGCCTGAAGGCGACTTTCTGACATTGCTGACAGTGTACCGTGAATGGTGGAACGAGGATCCAAGGGACAGAAACCGATGGTGCTTTGGAAAAAGTTTGAATGCCAAAGCATTGCGTATGGCCGAAGAAACTCTTAAAGACCTGAAATTTACACTCAAGCAAGAGCTCGGTATGAAAGCAATCCAATGGAAATGGTCAGCTTTTGATGAAGCAACGACTAACCAGATTCTCCAGAAGACTGTGTACTCGTGCTTCTTGGCAAATCTGTGCGTTTTCACGGGACACGAAAGGGCTGGCTATAAAATAGTGTTTAGTGGTCAATACGTGATGCTTCACCCTTCCTCTGCACTCAACTTCATTGGAACAAATCCACACTTTCTTGTCTACGAAAAGACACTGCGAACGTCTCAAGATTTCATCCTAAACGTGACACCAATCGAGGAAAGCTGGCTTCAGGACAGTATCACCCGAGGAGAGCTTCAGCTCGACCTGGAGAAGCTCAAGGCAGAGGTTTTAGTACCGGTTCAAATTAATTGCAGTCAGCAGCTGAAGAAAATGATGCTATTGCCGCCGAAGGAGAAGGTAAAAGCTCTAGAGCAAAGGGTCTCCTGTGCTTGTGACAATACCACGACCGTCGTTGATGCCAAACGAGACTCCGGTACCATTGATGTGTTTGTGCAAAGGAAACACTGTGCTACAGCCCTAGATGTTGTGCAAGGCTACTTGGAAGAGGGGAGGAGGTCGCTCAGAAAAGAAACTTGGGAATGGCCCGTTCATTCTGAATCACAAGGTGTACGCCTGGTACTCGAGAGGGGATGTGCTGTTAAACAAGTCCTGATGCCATCGATGTACCGCACAGTTATCGCAAGAAATATTCCTGAGGATATAGAGCCGTTGGAAATTATCGGAAGCTTAAGTCAATTTGGAGCCCTGGTTGAGCAGAAGATATGGGGGCGGACTGTATTTGCTACGTATGAAAACCCAGAGGAAGCCGAGGAAGCCGTGAAAATGTGTGGCGAGCTGGACTTTAAAGTGGAGCCAAACATCCCTCGGCAAACTCAAACCACAAGTGACCAGGGTGTTAGCTTTGATTTCAAGATCAGTTGGCCCCGACGTCGACCCTCGGGAAGGGCTGTTATTTCTTTCGCCGACCAACCTGACTATTACTCACTCATCTTGAATCCATACGTACGTGGGTGTAAGCCAATTAAGATACGATCCAGCTACGCCAAGTTGTCTTCAGATAAATTTCGCGAAACTTCAGTTTTTATCAACAATCTCGACCGAGAGGCTACAAAACTAGACATCAAAACAGCTGTTGAGAGGAACTTTCCTGAAGTAGTGCTCCAGGATTACACCAATCAAATTTTTCTTCACTACGAAAGAGCAGAAGAAACTACCGATGCAGTTATCCAGGGACAATTTGGAGTGCTTCAGGAGGAGCTTTCTAATTTTGCTCAACCTGAGGATTTTAGAATCATGCTCAATAAGCCAAGAAAGGACTCAGATCTGATAGCTCGTGCAGTCGTCAAGTTTAGAAACCCAAACGAAGGTGTAACAGCTGCAAAAGAACTAAACGGGAAAATGATTTTGGACCTTGAACGATGGAATGTTAAGATAGAGGTAGTGTGTTTCCTCAAATCTTACATCACTTGCCCCAAGTACATTTACGATGTGATTAAAGCGGAGATAGTTGCCAAAGTGAGCGATATATCTCACAATTGCTATGAAATGTGCGGTGAGAGCGTTAGAGTTACTCAGGAGTCAGCAAAATCCAAAGGCCGTGTGGCGGTCCGTGTAGAAAGTCAGTGCATGGAGCACTACGTGGAAGCAACTACTGTTGTAACTAAAGAAACTAATGGCGAAAAAATAGATTGCACGGCAATTCCACATCTAAAGCTCATTCTTGATAGGAATGGGAAAGAGGAGTTGCGAAGTATCCAGAAAATAACTGGAGCTTTAATTCAACCAGATGAGAGAAATATGGCAGTCTACTTGTACGGAACAAGAGAGCAGAAGGACAATGCCTCAGATGCTATTTATGCGTTTGTCCAGGAGTTAATCATTAGTGGCAGCGAGATTTGGGAAATAAATTTACGTGAAGCTGGCAGGCCAAGAGGTTTATTGAAGTTGATGATGAGTCGCTTTGGGAGAGATCTCAGAGGACTTTCTGACTTACCTGAAGTCAACAGAGTCTCCATGGACCTCCGAATGCATGTCTTGAAGCTTCACAGCACGCCCAAAGCGCGATCTGCAGTGTTAGCGAAGGTTGAAGAGGCTGCCAAGGATTTACCAGTGGCACAGACCGAAGCTCGCAAGCCAGACGACATTGACAAGTCGTGCCCCATATGTATGTGCGAAGTCGAAAGACCATCATACAGACTTGCATCTTGTGGACACGAGTACTGTTTGAGTTGTGTGAAAGATCAGTTAAAAGCGAAAGAGTTTCCAATGACCTGTGCTCAAGAAAACTGCGAGGACGTTTTCACACTCAAAGATCTTGATACTCTCCTGCAAGGCGCTGAAAAAGAGGTCCTCATTAGAGAAGCCCTTGAATGCTTTGTAAAGTCCAATCAAGACAAAGTTCATCACTGCCCTTCGCCCGATTGTCCAATGGTATATTGCGTCACGAAAGACGAGAACCCCTTTAGGTGCAGCATATGCTCAGGCGTCATTTGTACTTCCTGTCATGATGTTTATCACGTGGGACTCACGTGCGAGGAGAACAAGATGGTAAAAGCAGACGACGGGACGATGCTGCTTGAAAGATGGATGAGCAAAGATCCTGGGAATAGGAAGCGATGCCCAAATTGCAAGGCACCCATCGAGAAGAATAAAGGATGCAACCACATAACTTGCAGTCAGTGTAAAGCCCAACTGTGTTGGTTGTGTCTGAAGGTGTTTCCTACTGATGGAGAGGTTTACGCCCATCAACCTTACTGCCGAAACAATCAAGGTCGTAACCACGCGCTGTTATTCTGATTAGACGTACAACTGAACTCTGGCTGTTTGGAAAGGTCGTGGAATGCAAACACACCAATTGCAGTTGTTACAGCGGATTTCAATTGAGTGTCGGAAGTGTTTTGGTTTTGCGTTTACTAAGCTCTCCTATTGGCTCAGATAGTAAACCAACCAATCAGAATCCAAAGTAAAACGAAACGCAAATTGCTTTTGGTTTTGCTTTGGTTTGTCATTGGCTCACAGGGAAGCCATTTATCAGTTACTTGTGATTACTCGCTCCTATGATTGGCTGGCTGTGGGTAATTTGCGTTTGGTTTTACTACACTCAACTGAAAACCGCTGTAGCTATACAGCATGGTTCACACAGGCCTTGAAAAGTCCTTGAAAAAAAGACCATACATTTTGATAGATTAGGTTTTCTCCTTGAAAAGTCCTTGCATTTTTACCAAAACTTCATGAACTTTGTTGAAACCTACTTGGATGTTTTAGAAGACAATAAAATAGCCTAATTTAGCCTCCAAAAGATCGTTAGAGCAGCACTGAATGATTCATCGTGTTAAGAAGTCAAAGAAAGGGTCTAACATTGGATCTAATATGGGTAGAATTGTGAGGTCATTAATGTGTGATCCTGTGGAAAACAGGTCCTTGAAAAGTGTGGTTATCCTTGAATTGAAAAGTCCTTGAAAAGGTCCTTGAAGGAAAGGTTCTGCTGGAGTGCAAATATTATTCAACACCAATGACGACAAACTTTGAATATATCTAAATCACGTGATATTATGTTATATAGGTAATTAATCAAACTTAGAAAAAGGGACATAATGAAGGTTACCTACGATAACCATAGAAGGCAGATCTAGTCCAGGTGGCAATGGTAAATTTAGACTAAGATTGGTTTTAGAAAGCGAAAGAAACTTAAACGTAAACCGAAATGAAGCGGTTTACTGTGATTGAAAAGGGTATTTCAATTGAAAAGGTTTCACAAAACCAACATCAGTTGAAACCAACATCGCACCAAAAAGAAAACAAGCAAAACAAGGCCACCAGATAATCAATGCAATCTATAGAATAGTCTTAAAGTTGTAATTTGAAACAACAACATTCTTGAAGGATTAATCAAATAATTGTTTTATCGATATTAAAGGAGCAGTGTCACGATTAGTATTCATGCCCAAAGTTTTGAAAATGTGTCAGGCGGACAAGAAATCAAAAGATGTGACAGAAGTAGAAGTCCGTGAGTAATCCACTTGCATCGGCGTATTTGCACGATATCTCGAGCCGAAATTGCTTTAAAACTATACTTCAGTATTATATAGTTAGGTTTGATGTTATATTTTTATAAAGCAGCATTTTATTTATTTCAATCGAAAGGGAAATTTGCAGCGGCGCGTGACATAGCGTGATTTTGCCATTGTCTATAACAACCAATCAGAATCGTGACACTGCTCCTTTAAGGAGAGTTTATTAGCACACAGCTATCACTTGTTATGTACGTGCTCATTTAGATTTTTTCGAATGTTTGCAATTTTTTATTTAAGCAATATAATTCATTAATAATTCACAAGAGCCCACTGGAGGCAGTGTTTGAGCAGTTTAACACTACATCTGCCTCTTCTACTAGATTTAAGGTCTCGATAAAGGTTCAAAATGGAAAAGTTTTGAAAATGCGTTTTTTCGCAAATTCTAAAGCTAAAAGCCCTAATCTAGCATCACAAAAAAACTCAAACTGAAAAAAATTATTTAAAGCCTTGAAAATGCGACTTTCTGATTTCCCGCTAAAAAAGGCGCGAAAAATGATTGACAGCTGCTGTCATTCACTGGGCATGTTATTTCATTCTCGCTGATCCTGTGATTTTCTGCGCTACTTTTCGTTCGTGAAGATTTCCTACGTTTATAATGCAATGCCCAAAAGTGTAAAAGTAGATCTTTCTTGGTGCCGTATTAAAAAAAGAATAAGAAGAAAAAACACAGCACAATTTAGTTTGTAATAATTTAGTTTGTGAGTAAATTTGGAAGCGGGTGTAAAGTTCTTAGGACAAACAATGGCTGGAGGGATTATACTCCAGTTCCAAGAAGTTAGAATAATCGAAGACTGAAAGTCCACAAAGAATGAAGCAATAAAGTTTTTCAATCGGCCAAAAATTTAAAGAGAATTCAATGCAGGAAGCTAAGGTTTGCTGCTTTTGTTTCAGCGCGATAAAACATTTTAGGATGACGTAAACAGCCTACCGCGTACCGTGTACATGGTGTGGATCGAGCTGCGCTGCAGTGGTTTTCCCTGCATGATATTAATTGTTTGCTTACTGTGGTGCCATTTTTCTGTACTCCTAAAAGAGTGTTTCTTCTTTAAATTAAGCTGGAATCGACACTATAGCTAACTAGTTTCTGCAGAAGTATTCCAAATGCACCCGTGCGTAACATGGGTATAAATAAGGGAGCACTCAATCAATCGTGGCCAGTTTGTTAAACTCTCCGCGAAAGCGAATCTATCGTCCTCATGGCTAACAACCAAGTTCCCGTTGCTGTTCCGGTAGTTCTACCACCAGAAGATCCGGCTCCCGTCGAGAACGCTAATGTTGCGGAAGTTCCAGTCGCTCCTCAAGATAATCAAGAGGCTGTGCAAGGAAACGGCCAGCAAGCCCAGCCGCTTGAGGTATAAAACCTAGTTAGTTTCTTTTTATCGGCCGAGTGGCAATGTGTTTGTCTTGTTACATTTGTATGTCATTCTATAACAGTATTATACAAATTACATCGTGTAAGAACAGTTTCTAGCTCTCAGTCATTTAGTCCGGTTATTACCAACGCTGTTGAACATCTAGGTACGTTGTGTAGGTCTGGTAGTGGCCGGAACGGTGAACTACACATTTACAGTATTTTGGCAAGTTGATTTTCTCGGTTGGAGGCCGAGAGACCGCAGTTGTAGCTGCGTGGAGTTTTGGGAAAATGATTTAAAACATATGTTCTCGGTTGGGGCCGAGAGATAGCAGTTTAGGCTGCAAGGAATTTTGTAGAAATGATTTGAAAGATATATTCTCGGTTGTGGCCGAGAGATAGCAGTGGAGGCTGCAAGGAGTTCCGTAGAAACGATTTTAAAGATATATTCTCGGTCGGGGCCGAGAGATAGCAGTGTATATATTTAAATTTTAATTTTAGGCTTGTAGATATATTTGCCTAAGAAGGCAGTACTTTGAATTACGCGCCTGTGCGTATGTTAGTATGCAGATTTATCTCTGTTTTCATAAGAGAACGGTACATTCCTTTACAGATTACCATACTAGCTAGCGTCTGTTGGCCCTGAGGGAATTCGGGCAGGGGTTTAATTGTTTGTTGTTTTGTTTTACCCTTTACAATAAGAGAGTAAAGTTACGCCTTTAACCTATTCAATGTTAATAATGGTTCGGTTTGCACTTTATCTATGCTGGTAGTGCCTGGATTTTATAATAGGTATAGTGGCAAAACATTCGGGTTGCTTGTCATTAATTATTGACTTGCACTTCTCGCAGATCGCGGATCAGGTTAAGGTTCTACAGAAAGATTTGGCAGAGCTGAAGGCTGCGCAGTTGAAAACGGGGGGAGTGCCCGCCTCGCTGCAACTAGTGCGTCAGTTGGCCTCGTCCCCAGTCAGACTCAGAGACCCGGCGATGATTTTGTCCGCCCTCCAAACCTTGGCAGATGAGGCTAGGTGTGCTAATGACCCTAAAGCGGCGGAGTACGAGGCGATACTGCGTCAAACAAGACCCATGATGTTTAGGCCTGACTTCGGAGATGTACTCATCAGATTGCTGGGATCAAAGGAAGAAACTACAGTAGCAGCGACGATTGCAAAGATGGCAAAAGGAGCATCGCAACCGTCGGCTCAACTGTTTATGCACCCGTATCGTCGGCCTGCAGGCGGCCGGGGTCAGGGCTTTCGCCAAGGGCGTGGCAGAGGGGTCTGCTTTTCATGTGGACGCCCGGGTCATTTTCAAAGGCAGTGTAATGCTAATAGATTTAACAACGCGTAACTCAACAAGATCATAAAGTTGGCACATGTAATGAGTATTAATTTGTAGTGCTTATGACAACAAGTGAGCATATTGGATAACCTGTAATAATTGCATAAGGAAATAAAGTTGAACATATTTAATGGGACGCTTTGTTGTACTCTCACAGGCTTGTCGGCGCTGATCTGTATCTAAACGCCCTCCCGGAGGAGGTACTGGTAATTTTTCGCTTAGCTCGGCTCACTCCTATACAATTTTCGCAAAGTAAAAGGGAACAGTCAGCAGACTAGGATATTTTGATTATGTAACAAAGAGAAATTATAATTATTCCTTTAGGATATTGGTTGGATTTTCCTTTTAAAGTACATTGTTGGGAATGGGGCTTTATTCATTAGCAGGGCTCAAGTAAGCCTAAGTCGTAGTATAGGTATCTACGTTAAGAAAATTGTAAGCTAGCTAGGGAATAAAGAGACTTAATTTCAAGTTAACGAAAGGTTTACGGGTCACGATTTTGTTGGTGTTTCAGGGGGGACCTTTACCATTCCCCCGCCTTTGTCGTTCCTAGGTGCGGGCGTCTAATGCCTTTTATGCCCCAATGGGGTTGCCTAGGCTCGACAATTTGGTGGGCGTATCTTTCGCACGTCTCCTGATTTAACTCTCCCTTGTCAGGGTCCACCCACCGCCAAGCGCCTTAAGATTCAAGACCCTCGGTCGTTTTATAGCCAAGGCCAGAGGAGACCGGTTGTTCGTTGGTGCGATTGGAAGGGCTTGCCCACCACAATTGTCGGGCCTAGGCCACCCCCGGCTATGGTGGCTAGGGGGGATGTTCTCGCAAAACCGAGCGAGGTAATCTTTCGTGACCCATCATCGTTTATCCCGGGAGAGCTCCACAACCACTATAGTAAATAGAAAGAAATTATCCCGCCGGGTCAGGCGAGTGAGGTTTTGGCTTTTATTCAGAATGGCGTAGATGTATGGTCATATTTGACGCATTATAAAGGAGCATTTGGTGGTCGTTCTTATGACGCTCCATATCCGCCGTCGCGTGAATTTCCAAACAGCGAATCTTGTTATAAATTCAAGGATTTTATTGATGCGACTATCCGTGAGAGAGTGCGCACCGGATCCTTATTGTTCTGGGGATATGTGGGGCAGGTCGAGCCTCCCCACCTGGTGATGCCTATAACAATAGAACCGACAAAACCGCGTATGTGCCACGATGAAAGGTTCCTAAATCTTTGGATACGCGACCTCCCTTTCTCGCTGGATTACCTATCGGATTTGCCGCGTTACGTTGGGGAGGGCCATTACCAAACGGTCTGCGACGATAAAAGCGGTTACGATCACTTATCGCTGACTCCAAACAGTAGAACCATGTTTGGCCTACGTTGGGACGATTGTTATTTTGTGTACGCGTCCTTACCTTTTGGATGGAAAGCAAGTGCGTACGTGTATCACTCTACGGGTTTGGTGGCGACTAATTACATCCGTAGCCTTAACGTCCCTTGTAGTCAATATATTGACGACCGCCATATGGGCCAGTTAGTTACGCCTGCCACGTGCGACTGGAATGATTTCCAAAAGTCTGAAGCCGCAGCGTACATCGCAACTTCAGTGCTGACGTTTCTGGGGTACACTTTAGCCCTTCCGAAATCTACGCTAAATCCCTCGCAAAGCGTCCGGTTTTTGGGCTACCTGTGTGACTCAAAGTGCACAGCTTTCCTATTACCTGAGGACAAGAGAGAAAAGTTCCGTGAGCTGAGAGAAACGATACTAGCCCACACAGAAATAAGTCTCCGTACACTTCAACGTTTTGCAGGGAAAACAACGTCGTTTTCGATAGCCGTCCCGGCAGCGCGTCTGTATACGCGCACCGTGTTCCGCGCGATCGGAGCGCACGGGAGAAAGCCCCACAAGCCCATAAAAATCGCAGGTGACCTGAGAAAAGAGATTACCTATTGGAGATTTCTTGACAACTGGCAAGGCCTTTTACCATGGTTTAAGGAAAGGCATCAGGTGGTCAAGTTCTTCGCTGACGCTTCCAACTCTGGGTGGGGCGGAGTTGTCTTTTCCCCGGCAGGTGAGCCAGTGCACCTGCGCGATTACTGGAGTCGCGAACAGTCCGAGAAGCCTATCGTAATCAAGGAAGCTCTTGCACTGCTGAATACACTCTCCACAGCCTCTCAGTCACTCTGTAACCGGCGAGTCGATGCCCAGACGGATAGCCTTACTCTCGTCCAAGCCTGGAACAACCAGGGTGGCAAAAGTCTCGAGCTCACGGCAACGATCAAAGACATCTACGAACTGGCGCTGCGGTGCAACATTGCCCTATCTCTGTGTCACGTACCTTCTCAAGCGAACCTGGCAGATCGCCCTTCGAGGGTGTTGTGTGCAGCAGATTGTATGTTGGCCAACACATCATGGCAAGAATTGCAAACACGCTGGGGCCCTCACACTGTCGATCTCATGTCATTAGACTCCAACGTGCACACCGGTAAAGATAACAAGCCGCTCCGTCATTTCACCCCTTGGCCTACTCCTAACTCAGCCGGTGTGAACGTCTTCACCCAAGCCCTCCACACTCCAGATAATCCATACGTCTTCCCACCACTAGTGTTGGTAGGCCCGATCCTCCGGTTTTTATCCGGGACGGATTGCGCATTCACGATTGTCATCCCAGATGTGTTTCCGAGACGGTTCTGGTGGCCTCTGGTCAATGGGCGCGCCTCGGATGTTATCCGGCTGGGGTCAAAGGGTGAGGACAATATGCTTCTTTATCCTACCCGAGAGGGGGTATTTAAACCAAAGCCTCTGGAATGGGACCTTTTGGCCTTTAGATGCCAGAGCGTTTAATCCAATCCTTTTGTTTGTTTTGACTTCCTTTAGACTGTCCCGCGGGTATGGCGCCCTGCTAGGGCCTGTCGGGAATGCCGTTACCCTAATGACGACTGCGCAACATTTTGCCAACGTTGTGGTATTGCCCAAGAAGCGCTCCCGAGAGATAACTTAGAAGGCTCGGCTGCAAAGCGAATAAAACTGAGCCTGGAAACCATTGACAAGCGAATCCACGAACTCGAGGTGGCCAGAATGACATCAAAGTATGGAAGGCAAAAATCACAGCTAGAATTAGAGCTACAATTATTTTTGCGCACCCTTGGCTCTTCAAAGACTCTCATGTCTTGTGGCCCGAAAGACATTGTTCGTTTCCTGGTATGGAAAGATCAAAAGGGGAGAACAAAGATCCACAGGGAGGTTTGCCAATTTTTTGGTTTGAGGACTAGGGGACTTTGCGAGTGCCCTAGCCGCCTGGCCGCGGGAACTGTTGACTCGACTATTGGTAAACTCCGTGCAATATTTAATAGCTTCGACCGATCGGGAGAATGGGATAATCGTCTGGGGTGGGGAAACCCAGCCAGCCATTTTTCCGTCAAGCAGTATCTTAAGTCAATCCAAAAGGAGCAAGCGGAGGCAAGAATTTCTCCCGAGCAGGCAACCCCGGTATTCTTCGACAAGTTTTTGAAAATTGTGAACCATTTACGTGCCCTTCTCTCGAATGGCTCCACATCGGCCATACAGAAGTACATTTACGCCCGCGATTTGGCCTTCCTTACTCTCGAGTTTTTCACTGGTCAGAGGGCTTCAGACCTAGGAAGGCTAAAAACTGTGGACATTTTACAGAATCCAGACGGTAGAAGTCTGCTTATCCACCAAAGGGTCGGTAAGACACTCAGGGGGAACGCTTCCAGGCCTTTCCCGGTCAGAAAATGCAAAAACCCCGCCATCTGCCCAGTTGGGAATCTCCAATTCTACAGGGAACTTTGTAAGGCAATGGGAATCGACCTGGGCCGGGGCTTCCTTTTCCGCGCAACTACCAAAAAGAATTTGGTATCCAGCTCTCCAATTTTGGCGTCGGCGGCCCAGGCTAGGCTACGTACATACCTGACCTGCCTCGGCATCCACGAAAACGAGTCCATCCACGGGTTTCGTGGTGGCACAGCAATCCTCCTAAGTCTCCTGGGTGCTTCTAAAGGGGACATCGCTGGACATATGGGTTGGTGTTCTACCTTTATGGTGGACCATTACACGCAGGCCGACAAGGTTCTAGCTGCTGATCAAGCAGTCACGGACACATCAGAGAGACTTAGCAATAGCTTGTTGCCACAGGGAGGCAAGATAGCCGCAGAGACCCTAGGTGCTAGGTTTCGTAAACTGAACAACGTAGTGGGCTTTAAGCCTTTTTTCACAGCTTAGTTCTATCTATGGGTTACCGTTTGCATGCTCGACAGGATGATCTCTTCCATTTTGGAAGGAAGTTATGGGTAGGGGATTTGAGTTACGGGTAAGGTGGATAGGGAAATTACCCATATTGTGGGATACTTTCAGTTGGGGTCTAAGGGGCCCGGCCCCTGACATAGGACTCGCTTTGCCCGTAACTAACCCGTATGCCCATGTGGAGTAGGATGCAGTTGGAATAGATTACTATCGAGCGTCGGTGAACTGTATAGCTTCTCTGTTCTGCGGCTCGTCTGAACTTTGTAATCGGCCGAGACTGAACACAACATGAATCGCTCTGATTGGCTAATGTTAATGAGATTACCCTTGGAGGCGGGACTCTTAGTCAACCGTGAAATGAATCGAAAACCTTTTATCGGGCTGTTTCTCGGCTCTTTTTTTCGGCCAAAAACAGAACTTTGTTGAAGTCCAGCCTTTTAGCGTTTTGTCCAATTTTCCTAAGTTTTTCACGAGTCGTGGAAAACAGCCGTTTCTCAAATACTGTGTCGGGGAATTTTGAAATTATTTTTCGTTCAGGTTTTATGACCTGGGTTGTATAAAAATGGGATGAAAAACTACTTTTTCAACTTTGAAAAGGGATAAAATCTGTAATACGCAATATATCAAAAATGCCCGACACAATTTATTTGGGATTCGAAAGGGCTAATTAAGAAAAAAATTGTTTCAAAGCCTGAAGGGCTGAACTCCTTCTGGCGGACAGAGTCATTTCGCGTAGAAATATATACAACATCTACGCTTTTAAGATTTGTTCAAAACGGATTAAATATGTACTTCTTCAATTCAAGACCTTTAAAACGGTATATAGTACGTCTATGTGGCTTTAATTCCGACGTTGCAAGAGCGTTTTTCCGAAATGACACGTCGAACCTTTATCGAGACCTTAAGAGTGATGACTTCATTTACTTGTGAGTCCACTCATTAACTGAGGCCTAGTATGAATGTATTGTACTTTAGAAAAACATTTTAGCAGCTCTGTAGTACTCTTAGCATCATTATTTATTAGTAAGTTCAATTTAGTAATTTGAAGTTTATTTATCTCGTTTGATTTGCAGCTCTTTATTACCCCCAACTGTAACAAATTAGAACGGTCACTCCATAATGATTAATAGAAAAAAACTTATTTTTAGATTATTTTTAGACAATTATACTTATTATTAGATCTTTCAATATATTGATTTTTTTAATGTTTACTTAGAATTAGTTTATACTTCTATTAATTATATTGTATTCTAACACGGCCTCTATGGAAATCAGTGTAATACTGTTAGAGATTCCGTGTATAAATAATAATAAAGGAAAAAATGAAGTAATCTTGACCAAATTTGTTTCATTTTGATGTGCTTTTAAAGAAATGTTGGCGATCTTTAAAATTAGAAGTGAAAATGCTCACCAACTACTGAGACACTATAAGATAAATTATGTATCTCCGTGCAGTATAAATGATACAGATCTCAGGACCTAAATGAAGGTAAATTCCATATAGTCTCCCTGCATAATCATTTTCTCTACTGTTTTACAGTATTATGCAGGGAGACTATATATATCGAACGAAACACTACCATGAAGTATATACCATCGAGCAACTCACTGCGATTGTTGCTCCTGCTTGACCCACATAAAATGCGGTGGAATCACACCAAAGGAATACAAGCAGCTTCAGGCTTGCGGAGACTGCTCCCGTATATGCCCTCCTTGTTTGGATCAGCTACAACAACTACCTTTCGCTGATTATAAGCAATATCAATTCCAGCTACAGTTCCAACGACACAGAGTGTAATCAAACAGAGGTGGATGAAACTTGGAGAGAGTATGATCAAATGGCGCAAAAGTATCGGAGTAATGTCAAACTGGGGCATATAAACGCAAATGGAATAGCTGGATTTAAATTCCACGAAATAAAAAGTTGGCTGTTAGCAGGGAGACTAGACATTCTAGTAATTTCAGAGACGAAAGTGGACTCCACTTTTCCAAGTAGTCAATTTCACATTCAGGACTTTCGTTTGTGTCGGGCCGATAGGAACATTCATGGGGGCGGCTTGATGGTTTATGTCCGTAGCGACATTTGCTTTACTGTGATTAAAGAGTTTGCAAACCTCTCTGCTGTTGAATGGGCAAAGTTCAAGACCGAGTCTATCGTTCTCAAAGTGAAAATAGCGAAATCATGGGAAACTATCGTTGGAGTTTATAGACCCCCCAAAATGGCAATGGAAGCTGGAACTAGGCTCCTTATTTGAAGCTGTAACTGAGATCTCAGGTAATTCCTTCTTCTTAGGGGACTATAATTGTGATCTTTTACAACCAAACAAACCACCAAAGGATGGTCGCGATTTGATGGATCTGTTGGATCTGTTAACAAATTTAACTGGTAATTGAACTTTTATATAATTGTAATAAGAGTTTGTTAATACATTACCAGAGGTCAGAAAAAAGCATTTCAGCGGCAAATTGAGCTCATTTGAGACGAGATGTATAATCTCCCGCTCCAGCTTCGCTCCCATACAGCTAAAAAGCACTGGTTTGCTCTATCAAGTAATGTACGTGGGGAAGAGTGTTGGAATTTCTGAAGAATACGTCTTTTGAACATCTCAAGGACGAAATTCGCTCTGTGAATGCGGCGTATTGGTGGCGGGAAAATGGGGAGTCTGTACCCGAAGACTGGTTCGGGCAAAAACTTCGCGCTGAACAGAACCTTGTTTGGCCTGACTGGAGCTAGGAGGATTGCTGAAGCAATAGTTGCATTGGTCAATAATTACGATCCGGGAAATTACCAAGCTTTAGTGAGCCATCCAGGGTAGGACAAGACGTCGAAGACCAAGAGAATTCTTTTTATTATTCTTATTTATACTTATTATTCTACCACGGGATAATGAGCTATTCAAGCATCAGCCGCCAAACGCCAGTGACCTACCTATAAACACCCCAGGAAGAGGCCTGTGACAAACAAAATATGATCGAGTCTCGGAGATGTTTTAGGCTAATAGCCTAAAACATCTCCGAGACTCGTTTACTCAATCGTTTATGGCGGGAACCATGCACGAGCAGCAGGGGACGAAGGGCTTCTATAAGGCACTAGTATTATATAATATAGAGTCTTAGTTTACATATAGAAAGCAGCATCGCACTGGGGCATTGACTTGCCTGTGTCTTTTTACCTGCCTATAAATTAGGAAGGGCCTCTAGTATTTTAAGTCGCATATTGTTTTATTTAGTCTTAGTGTAAATATAGAGAGCAGCATCGCACTGGGGCATTGACTTGCCTGTGTCTTTAGCTGCTTATAAATTTGGAAGAGCCTCTCGTATTTTAAGTGAAATGTTTTATTTAGTCTTAGTGAACATAGAAAGCAGCATCGCACTGGGGCATTGACTTGCCTGTGTCTTTAGCTGCTTATAAATTAGGGAGGGCCTCTAGTATTTTAAGTCACATGTTTTATTTATAAGTCTTAGTGTACATAGAAAGCAGCTTCGCACTGGGGCATTGACTTGCCTGTGTCTTAAGTTGCTTATAAATTAGGAAGGGCCTCTAGTATTTTAAGTCAAATGTTGTATTTAGTCTTAGTGAACATAGAAAGCAGCATCGCACTGGGGCATTGACTTGCCTGCGTCTTTAGCTGCTTATAAATTTGGAAGAGCTTCTCGTATTTTAAGTCAAATGTTTTATTTAGTCTTAGTGAACATAGAAAACAGCATCGTACTGGGGCATTGACTTGCCTGTGTCTTTAGCTGCTTATAAATTTGGAAGAGCCTCTCGTATTTTAAGTCAAATGTTTTATTTAGTCTTAGTGAACATAGAAAACAGCATCGCACTGGGGCCTTGACTTGCCTGTGTCTTTAGCTGCTTATAAATTTGGAAGAGCCTCTCGTATTTTAAGTCAAATGTTTTATTTAGTCTTAGTGAACATAGAAAGCAGCATCGCACTGGGGCATTGACTTGCCTGTGTCTTTAGCTGCTTATAAATTTGGAAGAGCCTCTCGTATTTTAAGACGAATGTTTTATTTAGTCTTAGTGAACATAGAAAGCAGCATCGCACTGGGGCATTGACTTGCCTGTGTCTTTGCGCAATTGGTTGCTGTGTCTTGGTTTCGTAAAAAATTTGCGCGGGAAGTTTGCACATACGTGCACCCATCACTAATACTGAGACGCATGCACAGGGATTTGCCACAGTATGGACTCGAGTAGTCAAGCTAGTTTGTGATCCTCATACATCGAAATATAAAATACCCTGCAGTATAACAAAAATAGACATAGTTAAAAGCGCCGTTTTTCTTCTGATCCGTGTATGATACCGTATTTCCTCGAATAAGCTCCCTCCCTTGATTAAGCGCCCACTCCGGCCCGTCCCCCAAAACGAATATAGATAAAGATTGGTTGGTGCATAATGTATCAAAGTGTCTCTTGCCGTAAAAACGTTTAAAGCCCAGACTGTGGAAAACGTTATAATTGTTCTTGTTGATTACTTTTATTTTATCGGCATGGTTGCCAACCAATCAGGAAAAAAAAATCCCTGACTTTTCGCTGACCAGAAAACAATTTTCACTGACGACCATAATAAGACTGTTCGACATTCTTCGTCCAAAATAAAGGTCATCAAAACCTGTAGCCTCCCCTCGCAGATACTTTGAGGCATGAGGGGCCGTCGTGTCAACCTAAAAATAAAATTCCGACTTTAACAAGAAATTTCGAATTTCCCTGACCAGATTTAAAATTCCCCGACTTTTCCCTGACTTTGAATTTATTTTTTGCCCTGACTTTTCAATCCTCATCAGTACGGTATTTCACAATTGCGCGTCCAATAAACGTAAGCGCTCTCACTCGAATAAGCGCCCATCCAAGATTAAGCGCCCCCTTCGGAAAGTGAAATTTAGATTAAGCGCCCTTCGAGGAAATATTGCATTTTTCCTTGCTATTTTCCCGTTGAATGGACACTGTCTTTTTCTTGTCAATAAAGAGTCCTTCAAAGACGTTCTGCATATCTTGCCTCGAATAAATCGGTAATGAAAGATCGCGTTTTTCTTAGTTCGCTCAGATCGCCGCGCCATTTAATAGATAGAAAAGAAGATTTATTAGCTGGTTTTAAGTCCCTTTTACGGGCTCTAGTCTTCGTTGTCTCTGAGGATGGATTTGGGATTATAAAAATCCGGAATAACTCAGTCACGCTTTGGAAAACGGGCTAACTGAAACCAGGAGCTGCAATATCAGTTTTAAGGCAAAATCCGTGGCAGGAGCCAAACTGGAAATTCGTTTTAGTAAGGAACTTGGTTAAATCATGTTGGATTTCAAATTACATTTACTTATAAGACTTTCTTACGTTAAGATTTTCCGACAGAAATGCGGCCTTATTGTATTGCATCTTTGTACAGTTACGTTTTAATAGCTAATAGGTTTTAACACTAGGAATATTGCGAAGCGGGGAAGGCTCAACTTATTAGCGCCACCAAGTGGTGACAGTTATGCAATTACCACAGCTCCACTAAAACCACATATGCCTGTATTCAGGTTACATTCTCCTTTGTTTTCTCTGAACTGACTCCCTTCCGATTAGGTTCACCAAATGTACCTAATCGGCAGGGAGTCCACTTTTTGAGTCGAGCTAAGCTCGTCATGTTAGCAATTATTAAGAAGGAATAAAGCTTTTAATTAACGTTTGTGTGAAAATATCGTGAAATTTAGGTAGCAGGTACTAGCAACTTTCGAAATTTAGGTAGCAACTTTTTGGATTTTTGGCAACTTTTTAGCACCTTTTTGGCATTCTAGGGAGCAACTTTTCAGGATTTTACGAGCACAATCGGGACATGTCTAGCTCCGAGGGTTTTTTCTCCGGGTCCTCCGGTTTTCCTTTCTCCACAAAAACGAACGCTAAATTCCAATTCAATCTGTGGATTAGCCGGGTCCTGCCTTTGATCAGTCCCTATGGTTGTTTCAGGTCCCGTTAGAAAATCGGATTATTTTTTCTTTTATGTTGTTGTATTTTTTTATTTTTTTATTTTTATTTTTTTATTTTTATTTTTATTTTGTGGAGGGGAGGGGTCTTTAAACGAACATAGGATTTCTACGTGTTATTTTGACTGTTAGTTCGCAAGGGATTGTGTTGTAATATACAGCCGTCATCTTTTCCGTACGGTGTTGGAACCATAGGCCATATCGCAAGTCCGCCATTTTGGATCGTGTGCGATGCACTCTGGGATGGATACCCCAATAATACAATTAATCGAACCGTAAACTTAATGTGTCCACTGTCCGATTACTTCCATCCCAGGGTGCATCGCACACGATCCAACATGGCGGACTTGCGATATAGACTTATCCCACGCGGCGGCCATCTTGGAATTAATCTATTGTTAATGCTTACCTAGCCTCGGTCTCAAACGTGTTTAACCGAGGCTGGGTAAGCATTAACAATAGATTTATTCCAAGATGGCCGCCACGTGGGATATGTCTATGTTCTATGCAGTTTTTGTGCATGCTGCGCATGTCCGTGACGCCAACTATAACGCCGACCTCTTAATTTCAGACAGTTCAATTTTAGATAGTCTTAGACGTAACGGTTTAGAAGTAATTTACAGAATTCGCGTCCATGTTGTATCGGATTAGTCCGATACCATACTTTAATTACCCACCTGCCACTTAAAGTGCCCCTACGATCAAATTTTGACATATCAATGTTTTTGCATATTCATAAAGTAGAGGTCATATATTATTACCAGTTCAAATTGTTTTTCGATACAACGACAGGAAGTCTTATTTTTTTAGCTCCGAATATTGAATCTACACGTCCGCCATTACTGGAAGCCGTGCCCTTTGTTCAGCTTTAAACAAAGGTTTATTCACCGGAAATGATGTCATACACTTAACGCTCGCCTGCAGAACACAACGCCTGGAGGCATATTTCTACTAAAAACGTCTTCACATAACATAAGAAGAAAGTTATATTTATCTTTGCGAGGTTGGCTACTTTTTTATGCACGCTATTTCGCGCCACGAGGTTGTCGTGTTAAGTGTATGACATCACTTCCGGTGAATAAACCTTTGTTTAAAGCTGAACAAAGGGCACGGCTTCCAGCAATGGCGGACAGGATTTTACCGGTAAACTCTCCTAAAATTTGTGGTTTAAGATGCCCATTTGGGAATATTTTTTACTATTTCGGATATTTCTAATACTGATTGACCTATAGACACTGAAAAAGTGGCAAATCGAATTGGTAAATTTTCGTCGTAGTGGCACTTTAAGAGCTTACAAGAAATCTCGTTCAAACGCGAACGTAAAATTGAAAGTATAAAATTGTTGAACAAAAGATACTAATGCACCTAATTTTGGCAGTAATATCTACATCCACGCGAGCGGAGCACCATACATATAGCATGAAAGTGAAATTTTAGCGACATGTTCTTGCCCGACCGTCCGACCGTGCACCAGACGCGGAACACGTGAGGTTTTCGAGCTCGATTTTGTATGACTTTTAACGCCGTCCTGTCCTTTACATTCAATACTCCGTTTATGGGATTCTGTGATTTTCTAAGTTTTCTCAATGATCACTGTAATTTTTTGCCGTAATTGCTGTTATCCTTAGGCCGAAAGTAACTACGGCTGGACTGGGGCCACTTCCAAAAAGGTCATCCGGTCCTCTGTTATCGGCTTTGAGATGTCGTTGCCTTGAAACCACAAGAAACGCAAGAAATCCCTGTGTCCTGGACCGACGCGAAATGGGTGGAACATCTGCTCTTCGCGCCGAAAATGGACTAAGACTCCGAGCAAGCTGTTCATCAAGTCTGGGCCAGCCAGCATCCCTCCATTAAAGGACACGCCTTGGTATTCCGCGGACTAGTCGAAGACTAATCGAAGGCCGGCAGCGCTGGATGAGAGCTCGTCGGGCGGAACGGAAGTAGCGTGACCTCTGTCGAGTACCTTGGCCATGAACTCAATGTAGTCTTTCTGCATCTGAGGCAACTTTCTGGTGGAACGCAACAGCCTATTGAATCGATGAACCGCTTGGTTCCAGTTGTTAGGCATTCTCACGTTCTTGTTCCGGAAGGGGAGGGGCATCTCCCATTTTCGGTGCGCGTTTTTACGAATGCCCTCCATTATTTCCAGAAAGAGACGATCCTCGCATGACAGGCTTACTAGCTTCGTCATCGTCTGGTGCTGTATGATATACGTCGTTCGATAGGCCGTGTTTGTCTCGTTCTGTGTAGCGTTGTTTTATCTAGACTCCATTCGAACAAGGGAAGATTTCGAGACACGCGTCGTCGATTCGCAAGCGAGGTAACTCTCCTACTCCTGAGTGGTTTCCAGTATGCATGAGCTTCTTTGTTGGGCGTATGGACGCTAGTGCGGCGCGCACAGATGTGAACTGGTCCGTCAATGGGATCGAGGCACGCCTGGACTGACACGGTCTAGCCAAACAGCAGCTTTTGGCTTGGGAGACCCGGTAACGGCTTCCTGTATCTTCGACGTAAAATAAACCATTTCTTTATTTCTTTATTTCTTTATTTCTTTATTTCTTTATTTCTTTATTTCTTTATTTCTTTATTTCTTTATTTCTTTATTTCTTTATTTCTTTATTTCTTTATTTCTTTATTTCTTTATTTCTTTATTTCTTTATTTCTTTATTTCTTTATTTCTTTATTTCTTTATTTCTTTATTTCTTTATTTCTTTATTTCTTTATTTCTTTATTTCTTTATTTCTTTATTTCTTTAGTTAGTTAGGTAGGTAGGTAGGTAGGTAGGTAGTTAGTTAGTTAGTTAGGTAGGTAGGTAGGTAGGTAGTTAGGTAGTTAGGTAGTTAGGTAGTTAGTTAGTTAGGTAGTTAGGTAGGTAGTTAGTTAGGTAGTTAGGTAGGTAGTTAGGTAGGTAGTTAGGTAGGTAGTTAGGTAGGTAGTTAGTTAGGTTGGTAGGTAGGTAGGTAGGTAGGTAGGTAGGTAGGTAGTTAGGTAGGTAGGTAGGTAGTTAGTTAGGTAGTTAGTTAGTTGGTTAGTTAGTTAGTTAAACGCTCTCACCTTCAGCAGTTCTGGCGCCTCTCGGCCGATGAGGACTTCGATCTTGGCGTTGGGGTCAAACGGTGGGATTTCGTCGGCAATTTATTCAAGATAAGAGAACTTTCTTTCAATCTCCGGCGTTGGGATATCTCACTTATCGTGGGTCATGTGATTGCACTCATATGATCGCTCATGCATGGATCGTACAACAAGGCCAGACACGGCGACCGTACTTCACTTCTCTATTGCTGCTGCAAGTTGAGAGTAAATACTTCTCCTCTGGCCCGTCGGCTCTCCGAGTATATCGGCCAGATCCGTGCTGATGATTGACGCGTTGCTCTGATCGTCGACGATCGCGTATGTCCGGTAGGCTGTCTGGCTGGCCTTTGTACGATGTCAACTAGGACGATCTTGCTGCACGACAATCCGCCGTTGCTCCCGCTGCGTGTCGCTGTGCACGCTGACTTATAGACTTTCTCAAAGTGCTTCTTAGCCCCCCGCACGAACTCGCCTTCGATTCTCGCGATCGCTTTTTGACCCAGTAATCGCTTACCCAGTGACTAAGCGAGTTCGACTTGGAGCAAGTCTAGCTGACTTAAAGTGCCACTATGACGAAATTCCAATTTTTTTTGTCTTCCAAAACGACACACAGTGTCAAAAATATCCTAATAAGTGAAAAATATTACCAAAGGACCAAACTAAACTATGAATTTTGCAGAGTTTACCGTCGAAATCACGTCCGCCATTATACTGAAGTGTGTTCCAAAATATTTCTCAATTTTCGACAAGCGGTTTGCTGTCGTGACGTCATTTTCTCAACGCGTCGCTCGATTGTAAATGCATATTTCCATTCAAAACTTCGTTCTTTCCTTTCCTTTTTGGAAAAATATAGTATAAACAGTTACTTTGCTTGTAAGTTCGTGCGAAAGTTTGTGTGAAACGTACCCCCGCTCCGAGTTATTGGGATGGTTGGGGAAATCGTTTCACTCACTCGCTCGCTCACTAAGATGTTAGCAGAATGGAATGATTGGAATGTAACTTGATAATAATAATAATAATCGATATTTGATGTAATTCATAATTGAAGATCGATGTGGAACATATTGACGTTGCTCAAGTCCTCGTTGCCGGTTCCCCTTTTGCTACTATCTGTAAAGTGAACGCAAACGTATTTATATGTTAGCGAGCAGCTGTGTTATCCGTGTGGGAGATGTGTGTGCTCATTCATGCAGGAGCGTTTACCTATAAAGCCCCGCCGACAGTGACGTAAAACCCTCGTACGTTTTCATGGCTAATTTTTTCAATGGCAGGTGGCCCAAACTTTGACAGACATGGTATTGGGTTCCCATGAATCACTTCATAGTGGTGACGTCTTAACGATGACGTCATTGATCACGTGATTTGAAGTACATACCCGTATCTCCCTCACTTCTAATGTCAGGCAGCTCAAACTTTCACAGGCATGGTATTAGGTCAGTGGTGATGTCGTAACCATGACGTCATCGGTCACGTGGATTTACATCACAACAGCAATAACTAAAACTTTGAACATTTCGACATGTTTAACCTTGAGAACACACTAAAATACGCTTTGAAATCATCTCAATAATTTTCTCAATGAATAAAAGTAAATCTGTAGGTCCATTTATTAAAAGCCCTTAAAGGGGCCGTCTCACCCACAGTGCTTAGCGCGCTCACATAGCATCTCCATTAAAAAAAAAAGATTCAAGGTTTGATAAGGATAACTTCAGGACAATATCAGTTTTATGCGTTTTCACTAAAATCTTTGAAAAATTGATGTATCAGCGTCTATATAAACACCTTAAGCAATATTAAATTCTTTATTCTCTTCAATATAAATAAATAAATAAATAAATAAGTCAGTCAGTCAGTCAGTCAGTCAGTCAGTCAGTCAGTCAGTCAGTCAGTCAGTCAGTCAGTCAGTCAGTCAGTCAGTCAGTCAGTCAGTCAGTCAGTCAGTCAGTCAGTCAGTCAGTCAGTCAGTCAGTCAGTCAGTCAGTCAGTCAGTCAGTCAGTCAGTCAGTCAGTCAGTCAGTCAGTCAGTCAGTCAGTCAGTCAGTCAGTCAGTCAGTCAGTCAGTCAGTCAGTCAGTCAGTCAGTCAGTCAGTCAGTCAGTCAGTCAGTCAGTCAGTCAGTCAGTCAGTCAGTCAGTCAGTCAGTCAGTCAGTCAGTCAGTCAGTCAGTCAGTCAGTCAGTCAGTCAGTCAGTCAGTCAGTCAGTCAGTCAGTCAGTCAGTCAGTCAGTCAGTCAGTCAGTCAGTCAGTCAGTCAGTCAGTCAGTCAGTCAGTCAGTCAGTCAGTCAGTCAGTCAGTCAGTCAGTCAGTCAGTCAGTCAGTCAGTCAGTCAGTCAGTCAGTCAGTCAGTCAGTCAGTCAGTCAGTCAGTCAGTCAGTCAGTCAGTCAGTCAGTCAGTCAGTCCGTCCGTCCGTCCGTCCGTCCGTCCGTCCGTCCGTCCGTCCGTCCGTCCGTCCGTCCGTCCGTCCGTCCGTCCGTCCGTCCGTCCGTCCGTCCGTCCGTCCGTCCGTCCGTCCGTCCGTCCGTCCGTCCGTCCGTCCGTCCGTCCGTCCGTCCGTCCGTCCGTCCGTCCGTCCGTCCGTCCGTCCGTCCGTCCGTCCGTCCGTCCGTCCGTCCGTCCGTCCGTCCGTCCGTCCTTTTAAACAAACTCAATCATTATGGTATCAGAGGTATTACCAATTAATGGTTTAACTCTTTACCGTCCGAGCCTGTAAATAGGAGACGCATGAGTCCGTTACTAGAAAAATTATTGCATCACGTCTAGACATGCTGGAAAGACGATGTTGCGATATTATGCGAAGGGATGTATGGCTTCAAAGTCAGTGCTATAACAGGGATCGCTCGACTCTTTCACTATGGAGAAAAGCCCATTTGTTTTGGCGATTGTTTCGTTTCTTCGATTTTCACGAATTTCGAGGAGCTGAAAATCGGCTCCAAAAAACCTTCCCATTCGCACTTGAAATCAAGAGCAAACACAAAACCACCACTCAGTCGTTACGGTACCTTGTTTAATCTTTCCAACCAGCAGGTTAGTTTTCACAAAACACACCAAGCGACGGTGAACCACGCCGATGTTTGCACTGCATTTCACTCGACCACGTTTTCCTGCTCCCACCTCCGATTGCATGCTGGGTAATGGACAAAACATCAACAAGGGGTTCCCCCCTCTGGGACTCCGGTAGGGTAGCCCCTACAGCCAAGAGCGGTGATTTGGACTCAAGCCGTTGCTTTAAAGTGACAAAAACACATCCTAATAGGTTGAGCAGGGGGAAAAGACTGCCAACTGCAGAATTTCAACGATTTCATTGAAGAATTTTTTCCCGTGTCTGAAAGCACAAACACAACGGAAAAACCCTGTGAAATCCCCTCACAAGGCCTACTAAAAACAAACCAAGTGATTTTCAGCCGTCCTCAGACTTAATGATGTCCTCAAGCTCTCTGACAGTGGCATTTTTCTCCAAAATTAGAGCACATTTCATTGGAAACCCTACAGAAGTTGCAATACCTACCGTCGACCAGTTCGTAGAATTCACCCGAATGGCATTGTGGAGAAAGTTTGAGCCCTCGGCTTAAAAAGTCAACAGTATTTAACTACCCCGGGCTAGCCAAACTTGAACTGAGGGGGGAGGGTTGAGTTAGCACTCAGGATTTCACCAATTGAGCTCACACACGATCGGACGACAAAGAGTTAAGTCCTATCTATCTGACAGAGAACACTAAATATGTATCTGTTAATGGTCACTGTTCTTCACCTCTACCTGTAACTTGTGGAGTGTCCAAGGATCTGTCCTAGGCCCTCTTCTGTTCTTGATATATATTAATGATTTGCCTAATACTTCCCATCATTTAAAATTTCATTTATTTTCCGACGATACCAATATTTCTCTTTCTTCCAAAAACCTAGATTAACTTCAAAATACACTAAATAATGAACTGAAAACTGTGCGGAATGGATGAAAACTAATAGGTTAGCCCTAAGTATTGAAAAACCTAATTTCATATTGTTTCATTCTAAACAGCATAAACCATATAAACCAATCAACCTTAAAATTGATAATAAAAACATTAATCAAGTCAACTCTGTCAAATATCTGGGTGTTTTGTTTGATTCCAATTTAACTTGGAAATTTCATATTAATGAACTATGTAAAACAATATCAAAGACCATTGGTGTTTTATCGAAAGTTAGATTTTACGTCACAACGGATATTCTCGTAATGTTTTATTATTATCTATCCTTATATATTCCTTCCTTATTTATGGTGTGCAAATCTGGGGTCTCACTTACCCCAGTTATTTAAAACCAATTTTCATACTTAAAAAAGGCATTAAGACTTATTACTTTCCCCGACCCCAGATCTCAGTCGGAACCATTGCAATATCTTAAAGTGCATCTCATCAATTTCAACATTGTAGTGGCCAACTCGAAAGCTTTGCTCCTTTGGCCACTACGCACTCTCCTCCTACAAAATCTTTATACCTTACAAAAGAGTTTATGGCTGTCGTAAATGTACATAATTACCCAAAAAAAATTTTTAAATAAGTGTGAATAAAATTAACTTGAACTTGCATATAAGCCCTAGCCAGTTATCTTTGATAGTCCAACGGTAGAATATTTCTTGATTTGGATGTTTCGTCTATGAGATATAAAGGTTTATATTTCCAATATGCTAATGATGTGATGTCATCACCGACATTTGCTGAATTTCTTTGTGCTTGTAAATTAAGCTATTTTCAAATTTAGATTTTTTTTTTGTAAAATCACTTTGATAAGCTTCAAACATAACTTAGAATTTAAAAATAGGTAATTTGTCTCCACCATCATGCTTTTGTATAATAAGTGATGTCGGTGATGACATCACCTCATTAGCATATTGGAAATATAAACCTTTATATCTCGTAGACGTAACACCCAAATCAAGAAATATTCTACCGTTGGACTATCCACATCATGTACAATCGATATCAAAGATAACTGGCTAGGGCTTATGTGCACTTTAAGTTGCTTAAACCAGGGAGGTGGAAGAGTCACGCATTTTGTGTCCAAAAACTGTGGTATCAATTTCTCTCGAATTACCAGTCTTTGAAGATTCAAGTGTGTTTTATTGTGATATTTAAGCGTTCTAAAATGTATTTGAAATAGTTTTGGACCTTCAAAAGTAGCCGAAATCGGTTTCTAAACATCTATATATTTCAGTCTTTCGCAGTGCACACGTTTATCTCTTATTCGAATATTAGAACCGCGATCGAGACATGCATTTTGTGTACCGATTTCTCAGACTTGATCTACCATGTAGATACTTAAGTGTGACATTTACATTGCTAAACAGGCACTGGAGTATTCGAAATAGTTTTGGACCTCTTAAAGCAATCGAAATCAACAGCACTGCCTCGAATGTCATGTGATTACAAGCACAAACTCTCCAAGAGACAAAACAATGAACATTTCTGAAGTTCAGATGCTTATATCCTAATCTGTGTCTTACTGAGCCCTGTTAGTGCCATACCGATCCAACATACTTTTTTCCTTTTGGCCGAGTTTTTGGCCGAGTTTTTGGTCGACTTTTTGGCCGAGTTATCTATCAACACGTTATCTGTTATCACGTGAGAAAACCAGTAGTATACGAATTGTTGCTGTCTGGCCCGATCACAACAAAATACAACGAACACACTGTTGCATTTGTTGCATTTTATGACATCTCACCCTTCGGGTTCGTTATCATAAAATGCGACAAATGCAACAGTGTGTTCGTTGTATTTTGTTGTGATCGGGCCAGACAGCAACAATTTATCTTCTACTATAGTTCATTTATTGTATTTATGATTATATATTAAATGATCGGTTTCTACCGCTTTTTTCCGGATTAAAGCAGTTTTGTCGTACTATTTTTTATCATATTTTACATTTCAACGTCCTATTAGAGAAGTGATTACTATGCAGTATATCGATCTCTTCCACTATGGATAGCATATCGTGCCTCCCCATAGAAATCTTAGTCAAGATAGTAGAGCATGCAGACCCAGAATCATTCGCAAGCATCGCAAGGACATCGAAACGCCTAAACGGTGTCGCATCTCTCGTGCGCTACAAAAACGTAGACCAAGAGTTACGTAAACGAGTACTCACTTTCGGTCTTAGGTCTACTCGTAATGACAACGATCGAGACAATTTGGCCAGGACTTTCGGTATTTCCGTAAACTACGTAGATGATAGCTTTCCTCTTGTCTACGCCAGTGAATATGGTAATCTTAATGTTATTAAGTGGCTCCTTAAGCACTTACGGTTCGATAAAACGGATGGACACACCGATTACGTTCTACGCGCTGCCTGTAAGAATGATCGTCTTGATATCGCTAAGTGGCTCACTAAGCACTTCCAGTTCACCAAAGAGGATAAAGCCGTCGGGGCTGCTATACTATGTGCCAGTATGAATGGTTATCTTAATACCGTTAAGTGGCTCGTTCGACGTTTTCAGATAACCATAGAGTACGAATACGTTCATCATGCTCTACTATGCGCCTGTAGCAATGATCATCTTAATACCGCTAAATGGCTCGTTGAGTGGCTCGTTAAGCACTCCCAGCTCACCATAGAGGACGAAAACACTCTACTAGATTACTACATAAATGCTTATACCGCCATGTAGGATCTCTCGCAACATCCAAATTGTCCCTAGGCATTCTTGCACCTAAAGATCCAAACTTGAGCAACTGTTAGAGATATCATTAGTATACCGTATATCGCCATCTATGGTATTAGTATACATTCTCTACTCCACGATATTAGCTTACGTTAATAATAATAATAATAAAGACTTTATTTAGCGAGGGTAACACATAATAGCAACGCTAATAAACTTGTGGCCCTCCTAGTAGTTAAAATACAAACAGTGATATAAAAAGCTCTACGTTCTACATATACAATATTAAAATCTAAAAAACTACTAATCTATAACTAGCTAAATTTAAGTATAAAAATGCAAGAATATATAAAACTAGACTAGGCATAAAAATGGACAACAGGAAAAGATAACGGATAAAATTGAATTAAATAACAAAATGATGTATAAATTTTTGCTCACTAAAAATTCGATTCCACATGTTACGTCTAAAAGAATGTAAAGAGTCTTGCTTCCTTAAATCTAATGGTAGAGAGTTCCACAATTTACAACTAGTAACAGCAAATGTTCTACCTCCTTCAGTTTCTCTAGAATAACGGGGACAAATCACATTAATACCAGAGTATCTTGTGTTACGGGCATGTAATTGATTATTAAGCTTGATTTGCTCCATTAAGTAGGATGGAAGGTTGCCATGGATACGCTTATATACAATTGAACATTTACTTATTTTTGACTCTTCATAAAAAGGTAGCAAGCGCAGTTTATTAAACAGTTGCACCGATGGTGAAAGTCGATCTGCAAATAAGATTACTCTTGCAGCTCTTTTCTGTAATTTCAGTACTCTGCCTAAACACTCTTTATCACAAGCTGCCCATATAACGCTTACATAATTCATTACTGGTCGGATCATGGCGTTATAAAAAAGAATTCTTTGTGGCAAAGGTAAATATGACCTTATTTTTCTTAGTAATGCTATGCGTTGGGAAAGTTTCTTACAGAGTTTGTCTACGTGATCGTTAAATGACAAATGACTATCAATCACCAGACCTAATAGGGTAGCACTAGTAACGTTTGCAAGCTTCTTGCCATTAACTGTAATATTCGGATGTTCTTCAATCCTAGAGGCAAGTCGTTTACCGGTAATGAACAAGACTTTCGTTTTATCCTCATTAAGGGGAAGTTTATTAGCCGATGCCCACAGTTGGACTTCAGCAACAGCTGTGTTAAGTGCCCTTTCGAGGTGTACCATAGAACACACGTTGTTATCTCCATTCATGGTACTAACATACATTCTCTACTTCACGATATTAACGTATGCTGTTATCTTAGTACGTATTAATACCACACAGATTAGACAAGTGCGTATAATTGAAGAACCTCAACGTAAACGTTACAACTAAGATACCAATTAGACATATAACATATATAGGTATATTGCACGATGATTGAGACAAGAACTTGTGATTGGTTGATGATATGCGAGGAAAGACCACGAAATGTATAAGGAAGTGTTCAAAGATGTCAGAGTATTGCTCTCAACATGACTTCCAGATAGGAAGAGGATGTGCCATATTCGTTCCATGTTTGACGTGTGGTCGAGGCTGTCGTACTATTCACGAACTTTGTGCAAAATGTGGTGCACCTCAACGCCGTACCATTCGCAATAAGAAGAACCTTGATAAGAAAATAGCTAACGAGTCGGCGAATATCACGTGTTCAAATGTAGTAGAATCGGAGAAAGATCTAAATGTAGTGGAATCGGAAAAAGATCAAAATGTGGTGGACATTCACGATCTCGATAATGCATTGGATGACCTCTCCATCAGTGAGAAAGATCTAAATGTGGTAGGATCGGAGGATAAGTAGAAATCCCAATATAAAAAAAAGAAAAAAATGAAGAGAAATTGTTATGCGACCTCTCTTCATTTTTTTCTTTTAAAAAAAAAAAAAAAAAAAAAAATTAGACAATTGACAGGCATATGGTATACAACTAGTATGGATGATCTTATCAGATTACTTGGTCCAGAAATTTGTGCAAGCCTACATATCAAACCATTGTCGCATATCAAACCGTTGTCGCATATTAACACTGGTGAAACATGTTCCGAATGTCTATGCCCGATGAAAATGCAAGGAACGGAATTCATATGTCCCACCTGTGGTCTTATTTCAGAGACTGAATCATGTGAAGAAACAACTACCAATCTTACTACTAGGTTACACATAGTAGGGCCGGATAGCTTTAGGTATCAACATGATCTAGACCGCACAATCCCAAAGCAAAGCGATAACAAAGAATTGCAACTACAAACGATCATGCGAGAACTACAGGCATACGACACTATTTATAAACAAAATTACGACCTCTCGTTTCCCACAAATGTATTAGTAATCGTAGCCGATGCATTCATTCAAGTACAGAAAGTTTGTATCAAACGTAGCTATGCGAAACGAACTATTTTAGCTGCTATACTTTATCAAGCATGTATACAATGTGGGTTCGTTAGATCTAAAGGTGAGGTTGCTCGTTTTATGCGGCTAAACAATAAAAGCATATGTCGTGGAAATGTCTTTATACGTTCTCTACATGATGACGATAAGATCGATATAGATTTGAATACCGATCGAATAGCTCCTCACATTACAACGACTTTTGCTAAACTCGACCCCCAAGGAGTACCAAAGAATGTCCAACAAATAGTCTATGAGATTGTTCATACGGCAATAGAAAACAATATAGGTACCAGCTCTATACTTCGAACTAAAGTCGTTGGAGCGAGTTACGAGGTACTACATCGTTCGGGATCTCGTATGTCTCTTATTGACGTTGTTAAACGGTGTGGTATATATAAGGGTTCGGTCGTGCGTTTTATCAATGAGTTGATTGCTTACAATTCCCGCTTTGAGCCCATCTATAAAAAACACGGTCTAACTAGTGATAGGGTTTGATTTCGTAAAGTGAAAATAAGAGCCACATTCGATTCTTATCCCACTAGACTGCCAAATTTTTCTCGCATTTCCTTTTGCACTTCTTGTTTGAGTTCCATTCGAATCTGTTCCACGTTTTTTTCACCACCCAAAGTCTTATGACGAATTTCAGACCTCATAATCTCGTATTTATCTGCTTCAGCGAGGATTAGACTGTATTCAGAGTCGGATATATTTTCATCACGCAAGGCTTTCGATACTAGATCACGAATCGTATTAATTTTAGCTTTTGCTAACATAGTGGTTTTCTCATGCTTAGATACTTTTATTCCTAATTTTTTAGCTCCAACGGTCGTAGATGCTGAAATTAACCCGCACAAGCCACCAATAACACCAAGTGGTAAACCAATCACTATTCCAAAACCAGTTAAAGCTACTCCCAATCCAGATCCAGATAAAATCACAGATAGACCTCCTGTTACCACCGCGATACCATGAACTATTCCTTGAGAACGCGCATATTTCTTACGTACACCTTCATAGTGTTTTTCTTGAATTTCGATATCCGAAAGCGTATCTCGGATTGTTTGTAGTCGAAAATTATTTCCAGTTCCACTAGCAAGCGATGGATAGATAGTTGGTGCTGATGGAAGAAGGGGTTGAATTGAATCGCCGTCCATTGTACATTATACATATAACTTACTCAAGCTTCAACACGTACAGTATAGGTCGACCATGGAAGTCTATCGGATTGCCTTTCTCATCGTGAACTGTCAGACGAAGACTGCTTCGTGTCGTACCTAGAGCTTTGACAGCTAGAGGTTGTAGTGAGGCATACGTCGTTTTCATAAATCTATCGCCTCGGATATGTATTCTACTTAGGACTTTAGATTGCTTTCCATCTTGAATCGAGAATCTGGAATCCACCACGTCGCAGCGGATATACGCTATGTCGATTTCATCTTGGATGGACACTTCATAATTATCTACTTTTACGGTTGCTTCAGTAGCTGCATCCCTCCCATCTTTATTAATACCCAACAGGGTGCAGCTATTTTCGCTCAATAGGATCGGTTTCTTGACTTCTAGGTTCCAAGATCTCCTAGATGGAGGTTTCACGAATTTTATGATGCCAGCAGTGATTGCGGATTTTAAGGCTTGTTGAAGGCTTGCCATATCGTGGTGCCCTTTAGCAATAGTGAATGGGAACGCCATGCTTTCGGAGGTAGTCCACCAGAAAGTCGCCTCAGCTATCAGCTCTTGAGAAATTGTGCATCGAATTCGGTATATCTCGAACGCCAGACTTTCGGTGGGGTGGCTTAGGAGACGTCTACGTAAACTCTCATGGAAGAATGGTGAACTATACAGAGAAGTACGCACATAATACTTCGTACTCTGCGAAGTGGCCTGATGGTGACTTCAAGTTTCCTGAGGAGAGTCGTACGGACTATCAGTTTCCTTTATCGTACATTAGCAATAACAACGGTAAACAATACAATTGGTTTACACCACCAATCGGTAGAGGTTTGACGAATGCTGGGTTAGGTAGATTGAATCGATCTGTTGAGGCTTTTGGATACTGTATTCTAGGCGCTCAAAACGATCTTAACGAATCCATCGTAGATAGCTTCAACGTCAAAGAAAAGTTCAAGAGCTTAGTCGAAGGCGCTATTCTCGAAAACGATTTAGTGGTGAGCTACAAAAGCTATCTTACTGCTATAATGACAACGCATAAGAGGCTCGATCTAGCAATAGCTATAGGCGTACGATTATTGCCAAGCAATCTAGTGTACTATCTTGGTAAGAAAGATGGCTATAGGAATCCAACCCCGAAAGCCACGAAAGATATGACGCTAGGCACTAACGACATCAATGCAGAAGTCAAAGGACGTCCGCCTCCCATGGAAGGACCTCCAGATAAGAAATTGGTGCCGCCTCTCGAGACGCACAAGAAACGAGTTCCTATACCAAAGTCTATCCCAAAACATGAGATTAATCTCGCAGTGACATCTATTGCCGCAGCTGGAATCGCATGGACGTTGTTTCGTTAACGTCGTTTGTATTGCTCCACTACGAAGACCACTGCTGCTACGATTAAAAACCAAACGTTGTTCGCTAAGACTCCAACAACGTCGGCAGCCATACTGAATACGAAACTCGCAATTGGCCCAATCATCTTAGGTAGAATCTCCTCTAACTTCTTACCCATTGCTTTCAAGGTCTTGGCAGTTGTTTTAGCGACTGCTTTGGCAGCGTCTCCCAATCCTGGTACTATCGTGGAAACTGTCTTTGTCAGATTGGAAACTATTACGCCGATCACAGTACTTACCGCAGCTACCACGCTAATTATGCTGACTCCATACTTCTTGAAGATGGTCCTTATACGATCCCTAAGTGGTATACGTTCTGTCATGGCTTCTTCTATTTGGCCTAGGACTGCTTGTTTCTCCTGATCGGTCTCTATTTTATTAGTAGCGTTTTCTTTCTGAGTTTCGGTAGACGTAGGGTCTTTGAGTATTTCCTCATTTAGTTCGATCCTCTCACTCAATTGGTCTTTAGCTACTACGACTTCTTCTAGTGCTTTTTCTAACGTAGGCCCTAAAACTCTTTTGAGACCTTTCCCAATCCTCGTATATAACTCACCCTTCTTGGTGAACAAAGGGATAGGTTTATTCGTACTTCCATACTCGCGGATAGCGACTCTACCATCAGACATGGTTGCCATCTCGAGAATGCCTCGAATTCCTACATCTGGATATTGTTCCCAGACGATCTCGAACATCTCCTGTTTTGCCTTGTCTGATAATCCTTGTTTGAAGATCACATCTCTAGCACCGAATTTAGGATTTTCCAGGATTCTTTCGTCCGAGTCTTTCGGGTCGATGAGTTCGTCGATGTAATCGTCCATAGAAAACGAGGTTTCCTGATTCTTTGGTTTAGCGCCTTCCTTCCCGTAGTCGCGTAGGGTTTTCATTGCGACCCTTTCTCCTGGCTTTTCTGAAAATGTCGCATTCCACTCCTCCGCATCGATAGCATCGTCATCATCGTAATCTTTTCCTCTTTCAGATCCACCAGGTATTTCCTCTACAGCATCACCTTCCATGTTAAACATAACCATATATCTAGATATATTCAACATGATATCGTCAAAGTTGATTCCTAAGAAGGCGCAAAGAGAGCCTCATGCACTCAAAGCTCAACGAACCTTGTATAGGAAAACTTTCACTCCATCATCTGCCAATCCAGGTGAGACTCTATACGTAGATGTTCCAACGCTAGGAGAAGGCATAGTACTAGTACCTGGTAGCTTAGCGCTATTGGGCGACCTCGTATTATCTGGTGGACATGTGAATAACAGAGTCGTTTCGAACGTTGGACGATGCTTGGTCATACATAGAGTCTGTAAGATGGGAGCTGAAATAGTAGAAGACCTCGCCAGGTCAGACCTCCTACAAACGTATTCCGATGTATACCTATCTACGCAGGAGAGAGAATCGAGAGTGCGACAAGGTATCCAATCAGAGAACACGAATAAGCTACGATCGAAAGCGGGCGATGCAGGTACTTCGGATGCTGGAGAAAACGCGCTCCTAGCTGCGTATGGTTCCAAATATAGGATTCCGTTAGATGTCGACATTATGACGCAACAGGGAGTTCTATATTCACATGCTCAAGAAGATACTATTTCGTTTGAGTTGACTCTAGCGCATGCCATTGATGTCGTAGTTGGATCGGATGCTACGAAAATAGGTACGTACAAACTTACCAACATCCAACTAGAATACGAAGCAATCAAGGATGAAACGCTGGCTAGTAGTGTACTTCACAAATACGAAATAGGTGGTACTGCATTCCTATACGACCACGCCATTCGCTTCAAGACAGTAAAGATCGCTAAAGCTTCCGATGCTTTGATATCTCAGAACGTCAACGTTCCACGACGATCATTCGCTGGACTACTTCTACTATTTGCAGATCCACACACTGCTGGTACGCGAGATAGCGAAGCGTTTTCGAATCCCGATATTTTGAAGGTAGAAGTAGATGTCAACGGAATTCCCAACAGATTCTTTCCAAGCGGTATGCTTCCCCCAGATTTCTGGGAGGCTGCGAAAGGGTGGTTTGGTACATCCGATACTTCCATGACTCCAAAGAAGTTTTACGAAAATAGATTCGCTATCCTAGTCGATTGTCGCACAGCAAAAGATTCCACCGTTCATGGTGATGGCTTGGCACAAACTGGCGGTGGAAAAGATATCGACATTCGCATACATAGAACTTGCAGGAGGAAGTGGAAACGTGAACATGCACATCTACGTTCTCGCAGATGCTCAGCTCATGATATTGAACAGATCTCTGTATAGTATAACATACTGATGGATTCTCTCGTAGAGCACGTGCCGTTCAACGCACTCATAGTCGGTCCAACGAATTGTGGGAAGACTGCGTTTCTCATAGAACAACTTCGTGGATCATTTCGTGGTAAGTTCGATTACATAGTACTGATTTGTCCTACGTATGCCCACAACAAGACCTATCGCGGATTCGCAAATCGAGATCCTCGTTTCTTCGTCATATCACCACCGCAGGATGCCATCGATGCTACGTTAAGTATTTGCGCGACCTTTTGGTCAGGTACCAATACTCTATTGATTCTCGATGATTGCGCCGCATCGAAGGACGTCAAGAAACGAACTGAAAAGCTAGTAGACTTAGCATTTTCTGCACGGCTTTCTATTTGGGTGCTGTCCCAACAATTAACAAGTATATGCAAACCTTTCCGTGAGAACGTAGCTATCGTAGTTGCATTTCATACCGCATCGGCCGTAGATAGCAAAAGGATATTTGATGACTACGGAGGCGGCTCGCAAGAATGCAAAGAGTTACGAACGATGCTTGGATCCTATAAGTTCGCTCGCATGTGTTTCTGTCTACGCCATCCTTTCGAGGTCATGTTAGAGCTACCCGCACCTACAACATACTATGACTGACAAAGAGATACTTGAGATATTCGGCGAGGACGTAACAGGCCCGCCACCAACCGACCTAGACGTTACATCAGACAATCGTGAATCACTTTCGATCTTAGCCGCAACGGGCGTAACGAAAGAATACCTAGGTAAGAACTTCTCCCTAGGAGACATCTCTAGACTTCCTGAGAAAGAAGTAGATAAGTTGCATAGGAGGTACCAGGCCGTCCTAGCTCAGCAAGTAACGAAAGGCTTAGTCGACGGTGTGACGCGTCTAGCTACCCGCCTAGTTGCCTACCTAGTACCAATAGATTCTCAAGAAGCACTGATCAAGGATCTGCAAGAAGACCCCCTAGTCCGCAACGAGATCAGTGCTGCGACTGGTCTACTATCGCTTAAAGCAGGTCGCTTAGTAGCTCTAGCTAGCGTCCTATTTCACGTATCTGGTCATATAGTCATTCCTGGTACAACTGTTGAACCTTCGCTAGTACTTACTATACCGAATCAAGATGGAAGAAGCGGACCAGATAACTGCGAATCCTCCGACGACTGCACCAACTAAGGTAAAAGACCCAAAGCGCGTTGCAGCCGGAAAGGCACTAGCGGAAAGCAACAAACGCGCTAGAGAAGCTCAGAAGAGAGAGTTGACGCGCGAAAGCGAATCATGCAAAGAAGTCGATGTAGAGAAAGGTCGGTTCGAAAACCTGGCTATCCTCACAGTCATCGGTACAGGCGCTACGTTGGTTGGCACGTACTATGCATACAAAAAGTATGTAGATGGCAATAAGTGCGTTGCCGCCATTAGCACGACACGACCTGCAGCTCCGACAAAGCCAACGGTACCAGACATGGAGTAACACTTAAAGACTAGAGACTATACTATATATGTTAAGATGGATAAAGAATTGATGAAGACAGCAACCGACGCATCTATAATTGTAGGACTCGCCGCTGGTATTGGGTGGATCGTAAAGAAGACTACCAAGGAATCTATACTTAGCGATCCTTCTTCTTCCCTAGTAAATTACGCAAAGTGGACTGCCGTGATAGTTGGTAGCTTGTACGCGAAGCAGTATCTCGAGAAACAAAAGATCATACCGTAATGGCGGCAGCAATCGCTATGACAGTTTTCGGCGCCGTTTTGAATGCGACGGCATTTACTGGTGGTGGTATACTAGCTAGAATGATTGGAAAGGGTGATATAGATACAGAACGAGAGAGACACGATAGAGCCATTGAAAAACAAGAATCTGAAATGACAGCGTATAGAATCGAACGGCAAAGATTATACGACTTTGCACAAAACCAGGAAGGTCTTGAACGCGACGCATACAACGTTCAAAGAGACACCAACAAAGCCTTCGTGCAATCCGATAAGTTACGTAAGGCGCTTAGGCGGCTCAAAGGAATGAAAGAACCCCGCTTATCTGACTACTACCGACCCTCAAACAATCAGAAGACTGGTGAGTTGCTCTACGTCGGTGGTGGAATGCTAGGCGCTGGATACGCTATTAGTAGATGGCTATAGATGCTACTAGCAACTAGTAGGCAACTAGTAGGCAACTAGATACGTACTAGGTGCTGCTAGTAGGCAACTAGTAGGCAACTAGTAGGCAACTAGTAGGCAACTAGTAGGCAACTAGTAGGCAACTAGATACGTACTAGAAACGTACTAGGTGCTACTAGAAACGTACTAGGTGCTGCTAGTAGGCAACTAGTAGGCAACTAGTAGGCAACTAGTATGCAACTAGTAGGCAACTAGATACGTACTAGAAACGTACTAGGTGCTACTAGAAACGTACTAGGTGCTGCTAGTAGGCAACTAGTAGGCAACTAGATACTACTAGGTCACTACTAAGAAAGAAAAAAAAAGAAAAAAGAAAAAGAAAAAAGAAAAGGAATAATGACTGGTTGGATAGGTTCTTATTCTTTTTTTTTTTTTTCATCTGTTGAAGGCTAGAATGCATAGACGTATAATGGATGCTAAACTTGCGAGTATCTTCTATGGTCCTATGGGCTACTGGAAAGGTCACGCTGCAATTGACAAGCTATCGGTAGCAGCGAAAGCATCGGAAGACGTAGCTAAGAGTTGGTTGGAAAAGCAATCTATATGGCAAGTATATCTACCACCACCAAAACACATTCCACGTCCGCATTGGACCGTATCGAAACCAAATGAAGTCCACCAAGCTGATTTGATATTCTTACCACACGATCGGCCTGGGCGTGGACGAAAGCTATACAAGTACGCTTTAGTAGTAATCGATGTAGCTTCTCGATACAAAGAAGCCGAACCTTTAGCATCTAAAGATAGCGGCGAAGTTGCTGCGGCATTCGAACGAATCTACAAGCGTAGTCCACTCGAATGGCCAAAGACGTTGCAAGTAGACCCTGGTAGAGAATTCATGGGGCGTATGTCTGAAACGCTAGAACTACGTGGTACGAAAGTTCAACGAGGCGAGGCTGGTAATCATAGAGCGCAAAGCTTCGTCGAACGAGCAAATAGAACGATAGCTGAAAGATTGTTTGGATATCAATATGCAAAAGAGATGGTACTTACATCTGAAGGATCGAATGCACGTAGTAGAGAATGGGTATTGAGGCTTCCTGATGTTATCAAGGCTATGAACAATGAAGTTACTCGACTTACTGGTAAAGAGCCTTCAAATTCTATAGAGACACAACAAGTAAACATAAAGACTCCTACATATTCTCGAACTATTGGATTGGATGAAAAGCGACTACCATTTGACGTTTTAGTTCGATATCTCTATGCATCTGGAGAATTGGAAGGTGGAACTAAACGAGCGACTGATCCTGTATGGAGTTTACAGACATATTATATTTCTCGAAGTGTGGTATCATCAAATCAACCTGTTCTATACTATTTAGGAAAAGATGCACCAAAGCGAGGGTTCGTTCGTGAAGAGATACAAGTGATACCACCAGATACAGAACTACCACCAAAAGGTATTCTAAGATAGAAGCAAGTCACAAATAAAGTCGTCTATATCTTCATCCTCTGTAATGACGTTTTTACGATTGTAGGATAGTGTATCGATTGCGTTCGATATTATATTGCTAATAAAATCGGCTACTTCTTCATTATCTGGAAAAAAGTCTCCATGACCGTAGGCTATTGTATCTATTCCGTTTGCTAAAATACATCTCTTACTATCGAATGGTGATAAAGATACTTTGTTCATATGTATACCATACATCTTATGACCTTCACTTCGAAGCATATTCATTCCATGTTTGAATACTTTATTATCCATCAAGCACTCTTTATATTGTTCATGACGAATACGATGTTTCACTACTGCCTTCTTGGTACCTTTAGCTTTACGAATCTCATCACCACCTACGTTTAATATAGAATAGAGCTTAGATCGTAGTCCGACATATTCTACAATTGGAATACCTCCACATTCATCTTTCATTTTACCAAGTACTTTCTTGTTGCCGATACTATACAGCGGGTGGTCTTTGCTATAGTTACTAGTATCATATAGATGTTTATGAGTTGCCATGTCTGAATAGATGTCTTCAGTTTTAATGTGTAGTAGTAGGCTGTCGGTATCGGTATAAAGTAGATTACAGCGTTGTCCATATTGCTTCTTGAGCTCGTTGTAGTAGAAGTCATACATCAAATGTTTTGAGAGATCTAGAATTGACATTCCAACATATACTGGACGGTTAAGAAGTAGTTTGCTTTTGTAGTTATGTACCGCTGCTAGATTATCGTCAAAGATCGTCGAATGAGCATAACTAGGTTTATTCAATAGACGTTGTAGTTTGTTTCCTTCTGATGCACGCACTAATTGGATATCTACACGCTTACGTAGATTCTCCATTGTCTTACCAAATACGCTATTGTTCATCAGTTTGTATAGATCCTGCTCGAAAGTGCTCTTCGCTTGTTTTCGTAACTCCGTATTCATTCGTATGTATGGTTCCATCCATGGGGATTGATCAAATCGTAATGCCCTGTAGATCTTTTTCAAACGCATACCAAGAGATAGATACAGTTGTAGGTTGCGGTAGTGTAGCACATATCGTTCTTTGTTATATAAGTTAGGTACGAGTTTTTCCACTTTCAAAGATCCATTACCTTTATATAGTTCCTCGAATAGATCGGTTTGATACTCTGAGAACCAAGTTTTATCGACTTGCATTCTCTCTGGAGCTAGTGGATAGCTGTTATGTGCATCGTGAAGTTCTCGAGGATAATCTAGATCGACTTCAAGGATATAACCTTTATCTGAATCAATTGCATGTTCGATGATTTGTTCTTCCGTTGGTGTACACCACTCGAATCCTCCCGTTGGTAGATATTGACTCATAGCATAACCATACAGATTATTAGCGTCAAGATATAGTATGTGACTATTTGGTTTATTATGATCAAAATCGGGTATACTTTGGTTATTTGCTTTGGCATAACGCTGAGACACCATAGATATACCACCACGTAGACCTTTCTCAATGAATAAATGCATGTCATAGTCAGTTAATAGTTCAAGCTCCACACCTGTCTTCTTTAACAATGCATCCCACGATAGACCAGGACTAGTATAGTAGTGAGCAGGATCCAAACCATAGTTTTGCATACATGTTGTGCGAAAGGTCTCGAACACATCTGCTATAAGAAGTACGTCAGTTTGTAGGTAAAGGTCATGGTAATCACCCAATGTCTTACAATCAAATACATTCCAAACTTTTATTGCGTGTTCGTAATCTTCGTCGGATATGTCCTCTAGAGTTAGTTTACTATAGAATGCATCTTTCGGTGGTAGAGAAGTCTCTACAAATCTATCCCATGAATCCATGTACTCATATGGATACACTCCTTTACGAGTTAATAGATTGGTTTTCTCTTGATCATGTGTGTGTTTTGCAATTTGTTGGAATGTGTCTTCAGCTGCACTTGATACCAACTTACTAAGAGATGATGGTAAGAATTGAATACTATCAATGAATCGTAGGTTACCAAGTGAGAATGAAATATATTTCTCCATATTATTTGGTATGCAAGATATATTACCTTTAGTCTTAGAAATAGATTGCATCAATAAGTGACAATCATAACCACGTAAATTATGAAATACAACTGGAATTATAGGTGATAGACGTAATTTTAGATTACATGTTTTGTGTGCGGCACCTCGAAACTCGCCTGTTATGTGGCAATGATCACGTACTTTATCACCAATTAAGGGCTTCTGACAGATATGACAAACCGTTGCGCTATTATAAACCTTATAGTTTTTCCATGACATACATAGTGGTTTAGCCTTTTGGGCTTTGATCTTCACCTCTTCCTCTTGTATGCATCGTAGAAAACGTTCGATAGTATCCATGCCTCTATATAGTACTGGTGGTTCGCTATGACCATCGGAACGTATAACTATATAGCAAAATCCACAGGGAATATGTTCTTCTGTTTTAAGTGTGTTGCTCTTCTTTGGGTCTTGGGCAGGTCCTTCAATCTTAGTGATTAATGCCTCAAGGTCTGCATATATAATATAGGGTACTTTAAGCTGTTTGTGGATATTCTGGAATGAGACTTTGTTGTTATTATTGGTAGGCATTTCAATGCGTATGGCTCTGTCATTTATACCATTACACTCTGGAATGTGCTTTGTTAAGAAGAGCTTCATCGGAATATCCATGTAGACATCGCTCGCAAAAGTACTTCCTATTATGATTCTTTGTTTGATCGAATAGGAGGCGATTAAAGTTCTTGATCCAACAATAGTGTTGCTTACCACTACTTTGGTCTTCTATTAGCAATAGGTTAACATGTTTTAAGAAAGTCTCATTCGAAATGTGGTGTATGATCAATTGCTTTTCCTTCGAATTCCATCCAAACACATTAATCGAGATTTTGTTTTGCTTCTCTACGCGTTTTATTTGTGAGATTGGTGTTGGCGCATCCACACCATCAAAGTTAAACCCATCATCTCCTTTATATTTCGATGTCTCCTGAGGGTTTTTTATGGTTGGAAGTTTTGCTGCTTTTCTTGCTGTTGAAAGAGCTTCTGCGCGTAACGACCAACGTAAGCAATTGTCGTCTTTGTTGTTCACATTGATCACTGCTTTCTTATTAGCTATTTCTGATGGTAGTGGTAAATATGAGCCTCCACGTAGTGGTTGATATCTAGCGGTGTTTAACCATAGAATATTGACCCTATCTACGACCCAATTAGATCCTCGACTGATCCACTTCTCGATTTGGTTGTATATCTGAGCATGTGATTCTACTATTACATTACGGATCCCATCGTCGTTGATCAAAACAGATTGAAGGCTATAAAAGGTGGCTGTCTCATATACATAACCATCAGGTTTATCAAGTACGAAAGTTATGTTTAAACCTAATTGAGCTTTAAAGGAATTATGTTCTTGAATCTCTTCTTTAAGCTTTTCGGTAGTTTGCTTACGCACACCAGCAAGAAAAGCAGCTGGATCTGCTCCTAGAGGATTATCATCCGGAATATCCATCTTCCATCCATGTAAATAATTCCTTAAAGCACGTACTCGGACAAACGCTAGTATATGATCAGCCATGATGTAATAAGCTTATAGCCACACTCCTCTAATAAGGTGGTGAAATGTAATACCTCGATCTAATATGGTGTAGAAATATGATGAATGGACTATAGTAGTAAATAATGATTATGACAATATATGTTATAATACCTAATAATCACACTCCTCTAATAGGGTTTTGAAATGTAATACCTTGATCTAATATGGTGTAGAAATATGATGAATGGACTATAGTAGTAAATAATGATTATGACAATATATGTTATAATACCTAGTAGCAACACTCCTCTAATAGGGTGTTAGAATATAATAAATTCGCTATAAACCAAATGTTCGAACAAATGTTAATATATGCTTAGCCCTGATATAATACATTATGATTACATTGCTTTAATATATAATTATAAATACAATAAATGAACTATCGTAGAAGATAAATTGTTGCTGTCTGGCCCGATTACAACAAAACACAACGAACACACTGTTGCATTTGTTGCATTTTATGATAACGAACCCGAAGGGTGAGATGTCATAAAATGCAACAAATGCAACAGTGTGTTCGTTGTATTTTGTTGTAATCGGGCCAGAAGCAACAATTCATATACTACTAAACCTATGTAATGGCGGCCATTATAAGGACTGTTGTCGTTCTGTTGATGATTATTACTACGGAGCCGTGTTAGTGCCATACCGATCCAACATACTTTTTTCATTTGGCCGACTTTTTGGCGGACTTTTTAGTCGACTTTTGGCCGACGTTTTGGCTGAGTTATCTATCAGCTTGTTAGGCTATAGACAAATGGCCCAGAGGCTGACTGTTGAGCACAGTCAGCTACCGATGTCAAATTCCCTACATCCCGGGCACGAAAACGAATCAAATGCCCGGGGATTGCCGGGGGGAGGGGGGGAGGGGAGGGGGGGGGGGGGGGGGGGGGGGGGGGGGAGGTTCGATTTGATCGGTACATTAGTTTATAGAAAATGGTTTCTAAGAGAGAATGAATTGCTTAGACTGCACTTTGTTTTCACAAAACCAAAAACCACACCACAACCCCACTCCGGCCTTTGCATTCCCTCAGGCGTCGAATGCTCCCCCGGGAACTACAACCCCGGCGCCACTGATTAGTTTCCACTGTGCCAGTACTCCATAGCCTTATGTACCAATCTGAGTTTGCTTTCCATATGCTGTATGTAATTGCTGTCTTTCTAACAAAGTATCTGATTGGACAGAGTAGGTATGGCGCTTACGCCAGCGCTTTCCGTGTTGGGAACGTTAGTTATGTCTGGTTAACACGCACAAGATGAACGCCTATCATGTTCGGTCGAGGATGTGCATACTATTTTATTTTCGCAAACAACTTTTATCTTTACCAGCTGTAGAGTGCAGACAATCTGCGCAACAATATAGTAATTGTTTGAAGAACTGCAAAATCAAACAATACAAAAACAAAAGCTTAAGACATATTAGTACAAACAAGTTGGTCTAGTGCTGCACAGATTAATATTCTAGGTATCTTTATTTTCCTTTTAATCACCTGTTATCAAGTAGGTTATTTACGTAATATGCTAACTGCTGACTTGTGATACACGAAAAAGTACTCCTAACGAGCGGCTTGGTATATAACGTGTTACAAGATACAATGATACGGAGTTACCAAGATACGGTGATACAGTGATACGGTGATACGATGATACGGTGATACGGTGATACGGTGATACGGCGATACAGTGATACAGTGATACGGTAATACAGTGATACGGTGATACGGTGATACAGTGATACGGTGATACAGTGATACGAAGATCTCAAATTTCCTTTAAAATTTAAAAAATGGGGGGGAATACTTTCCCACAGAAATATAGTTTTGGCTAGCCTGAATTTCAGCCGTCTCCTCCGGTTCGTTCCTCCGAACCGGAGGAGACGGCTGAAATTCAAGCTAAGTTTTGGCAGTCATTTTTCACATACCAAAAACTGTTTAAAAAAAATCAGTACGCAAAAGGAAGTTTTTAACCGGAAGTAAAAAGTTCTGTTTGATTGACAGCAGGTCAATTAACACATGACATGTGCTCACTCGCCCGTAACGAAAGCTAGCATAAATTCATTTAATGTTTATTGAGAAAGGTTGTTGGCCTTATGTCTTCCAAAAAGCAAGCAGGGCTAAATGCTCCAGCAGGGCTAAGTTCCAGCAGGATGCCCTTAGCTTGGAAAGAAGCAAAACAAGGCCAAACAATGCATACGACTACGAGCCTCGCAAAGCCCGACAAGTTCAGACAGAGTGCCGAGTGGTCCACATCTAAACATAAAGAAGAATTGATAGGAACCAGCCGAGAGAAGATTTGTTTCCAAGAAGAAAAAAAAGCTTAGATGGAAACATATTAAAACTCTGAATCGCTTGAAACCAACACCACGATCTCGCTATTTGCCGTGCTGTTTCAGGACCTTTCAGACTCCTGCAAATCGCTGTCACTGGCATTTAAGGCCTTTGATTTTTGTCATTTATAGGTGTTCGCTTTGGCTTTTTCCCTCAAGGACCTTTCGTCTTTTCCATTTTCCAAGTCATAAGAAAATTAGAACCGGCTATTAAATATTCTCGATGCGGTGCGTAGCTTTGATCAGAAATCAACATTGCATTTTCGGGAAGTCTTGGGCTATTTTCTACGCTTTCGATTTTCAACCAAAATAGAGTTTTTAAAAAAGCTCTAACTCAAGAAGAATTAATTCGATATGTCTGAATTTTTTTACACAATGTCAATTAATATCTCTGCTGCAAAACAAAAATTTGTTGGGGAATTGGGAAATTCTAAAAAGAGAGCTCTTGACGGTGTTTCCCACATATCTACCCTTATATCTAGTCGGATTTATGTTTTCGCCTTTTCACCGAAAGCATGATAACCAAATGGAATTTTGATATTCCCCTGCGAAGTTTTGTAATACGGTTCCTCCGAAATGCGACAAAGCAATCATAAAATATTTTTGGAGTTGGAACTTCTGAAAGCCATCTCACTAGATCGGAAAAACGGGATCGCGGAAAATTTTCAAAAATCCCCCCCCCCCCCCCCCCCCCCCTCCAAAAAAAATCATAACAAAAAACAAAAACGAGCAAGTCGAATTTGCACAAATAATCGAGCGAGCCAATTGCAATATCACCCAGGAAAAAAATCAAGCAAGGGCGAAACTTAAAAAAAATCGTGCAAGGTTCTGATGCCAGAAAAAATTCTTGCAGCAACTGAGAAGTCGTAACAAAATTTCGAGCAAAAAAAACCGGGCCCCCTCTCCATCAATTTTCAAATGGTTCGTCCCTAAATCTAGTTGCCAATGAGAATAAAGCTTTCAGCGTTAATTTCGTATTTGTGTTGCAAAAACCTTTCTTCAACAAGGGCAATAAAGTGGTTCAATGTTAAATGCGCAACGTTCAAAAGTTAAAATTAAACAAGAGCCCATCTGGGCTTTCACTCGGGCCACATGAGATTGAAGATGAAATACACTTTCATTTGAAATCCTCTTAGTAACAAGAGTTCAGTTGACCTTTCAAAATATATAAATTTATTCTGAGGTACGCATACTCTAAATCACAGAGATGTTAAATAAAGCGATAATTAGAAGAAAAAGTACAGACAAACTGAGAGGAAATTTATTCAAATCAAAAAGAGTTTACTTACAGTACTCACGTAACTGAATCTTTCGTTTAGGATCTTTTGGTAGTGTTGTTAATTGACAGCATCCCACCTTCGTGCACGTATGCACTGAATCGGAATGTAAGTCGAAGCCTACCTCGAACTTAACTTTCAGCTAACTTGTTTCCTTTCATTCCACAATGAATAATAATCTCATAAAGTAAGCCCGTAGCTTTCAATAAATTTGCCAGTGTCTGAATGAAACAGCTAGATCTTTTCCATTTTCTCTCACGAGTCACGGCAGAAGACAGAAACTTGAATTTTGATCCTCTTCACAGTAACGTAATTTAACGTCTCAGATATTATTTATATTCAGTCCCTACTTCAGCTAGCTTTGTGCATTTCAAGTACTTTTTCCTCTCTCTTTGCTGGCAGTTCATGCTTCTTGTTTGTGTAGTTGCCCCACTGAGCCGTAACCAGAAAACGAGCACAGCATTTCAGTTGGCATACACTGAAAACATCTGCTTAACTATTAAAGATTTGTAAAAATCATGTAAATATTCCGCTTGGCTCATAGTCAGGGGCCTTATGTCACTCCCGTGGGAATTTCATGATCATTTTAGTTTCTTTACAGAAATCAACACTTTGGAGTATATTAAATCAAATTAAATTTGTCACCAATTTTTTCAACCAGAGTGACGTCATCTTTTTTGCATATTGATTATGACGTCATGAATTAGCTATAGTATGATGGTGGACAGCTAATAAAAATTGATTTTGACAAACTTTCTGCACTTTTTACTGCTGTTTTCATGCATTCAACTGACATGTTGGATGTAGAACGGCTTTTCAGTTTAAACAGGGTCATCTCGACTTATGCTAATTAGCTATGACGTCATAAACTGCATGCAAGGTGCAGTAAAAGCCAATATATCAGATTGCAAAGAATGACCTGGCGTTTATTTTATGTGCTACTTCCGTTTTCATGCATTCAACTGACACGTTGGATGTAGAATGACATTTTTAGTTTAAACAGCGTCATGTTGATTTATGCTAATTAGCTATAACGACAGAAACTGCATGCAAGGTACAGTAAAAGCCAATATATCAGATTGCAAAGAATGACCTGGCGTTTATTTTATGTGCTACTTCCGTTTTCATGCATTCAACTGACACGTTGGATGTAGAATGACATTTTTAGTTTAAACAGCGTCATGTTGATTTATGCTAATTAGCTATAACGTCAGAAACTGCATGCAAGGTACAGTAAAAGCCACTTCCTATAGTTCCATATGGGAGATTTCACCTGTCTACTATATAACAAGGTCCTCGTCGTCGCTGTCATCACTCTCAACTGTAGCATCCTCAGCATTCCTATTTTCGCATCTTCACTCACAAGAGGTGCACATGTCAGTGCATTTAAGGCTATGCTTTCTACACGTGCAGATCATTCTTGTGCAGGTTCCTTTGCATCCGCACTTGATGAGCTCCAACACAGCCTTGGGTGCAGGAGGCAAGATGGTTGGAACAGCCTGCAATCGGTCGCCATCTTCTCTCCATCCATGAGACGTCGGGGCTGGGAGATTCGGACATGGAATATCGCATTCTTTCCACACAAGTGTAACATAGTTAGCATGCCTTACCATCTGCTTCAGGGCTGCCTCAGTTGGAGGGAGCTTCTCGTCGGTGTACTGTTTCTTGCTGAATAAGAACCATCGCATTTCCTTGACGCTTGTAATCTGGGTTGAGGGTACGTACAATTGGCACATGTAACGCTCTAGCATCTTATACACATCTTCTGGAACGAGTGCCGAGTTCCCAAGGCTTGAAAATGCATCTATCACTTGCTGGTCAGCCTTCTTTAGAGCATTCCAACAGGAAATTTTGGATTTACCACAGATAGTGCCAGTCTGATCACATCCCGTGAAAGCGTGAAACCCAGGCAACGCTTCCACAAGATCCTTCCCAACGGCATCGTACAGTCGACCTAAGGGGATGGATCGACGTTTTGCCCCTGTGCCAACCACCAGTGATGTGTCTGGAGATAGTCTCTTGTAAATCCACAGGGCCAGAATCAATACATCGGTGTCAGGACTCTGAATAGAGATGGAAGAAGCTCCTCTGTCGGTGGCATCAATAGCATGTAGGAGCATACGAGTGTCTGCCTCCTCCTGGTTGCTTTCTAGATGCTCAATTAGTAAGTTGTTGGATGACATGCAATTGCTCTTGGAGGTTACAACGTAAGCCTTCTGAGAATCTTTCTTGCACTGGAGCAGGTGGGATGCTAAGTAGATTGACAGCGATTCCTTGTTCTCTTTGCAGCTCAACAGCTGCTTCATCGTGATCTTTTCGATGACTGCATCACATGAGATATGGTATACGATTGGCCTATTGAGGCCTTGACGCATCTGCCGAGTCCTCTCCTTGAGCGAATTTGGGACGTCATAGCGGTCAAAGATAATGTGAACTTCACTGGATTCTTTTGACCTGTTGTCGATGATTTCCACGAAATGACTGGCAAGGTCGTGGCCGGTTTTCACCCAGGTAGGCTTTCCCATTGACTGTACTACCGCCATTCCATCAATGATGACGACATACCTGCCATGTTGTTGTTGCTCTGCGGGAACAGGTAGCTGTTGTGGAAGCAAATCTTCCAGTATGTGTATGCCAACACAATGCCGAAGACTGCCATCAGAAGTGAAGAGTGCTCGAGGAAACTCAGCCAGCTCAAACTTACTGATGCTTTCCTTTACGTCAAGCTCGGATCTTGAGAGTACAACAACAAGAAAACGTGCAAAGAGGGCTCTGTCATCCTTCAAAGCTGTAACACCGTTCGTTGACTTGCTATTATTTGTCACCCTTGCAGTCTTCCATGTCTTCAGATTCGTCTTTTTCATCGTGCTCCAAACACTGAGAGTGCGTTCAGTGATTCTGTCTTTGACATATTTGTCAAAACGTTCCTGACCAACTTCGTCGCGCATCAGCACTGCCTCCTTGACTGCATCTGGCATGACCGCCTTGGTGATTATATTGAGCAGCTCACTTTCTTTCATTTGGAATGGATTGCTTACTTTCAACACCTCCCTCAACTTCCCAACGTTCTCCTCGTAGCGATTGATCACAGCCTCAGATAAATCGTGATGGCGTGTCAATCTGTGGGTCTGTATATCCATCATGGCTAATGCTTCTGTTGCTAGGCGACTTAACTCTGGTGCGATAAGAAACCATTTAGCCATAGCTGCTGGCTGCTGGGTCAATCCCTTAAGACCTCCTCGGATCTTCATGATCTTGTTCACGTGCTCTATGGCATGGTCAGGACCAATGGCGCAGAAAGGGATCTCATTCTTATTGACAGAGAAGTTCCCTTTCATGAATTCTTCATATATATCAGGATCACTTGTCTCGATCTGTTCCATCTGCGCCAGGTAGAGCGGGACCATGCGGGCATAGTTTAAACGATTGTGTGCGAAGAAGTACTTGGTCAAGCCTTTGAGGGACTCCAGATGAAGTTTCCAGTTACCTTCTCTAGTAGCTCTGAGAAACATCCATATACATGCAACAAATTTCATGTAGTCTCTGGCAAACTTGAACAGAGGACGCTGTGCCGCCATGTCTTGGTCGAAGTTTTCGAGCTTCTCCATCAAGTCCTCTGTCTGTAATGCACTCAATAGCTCCCTGTGTTGTGTGTTGAGCTCGTTGTATCGACCCTCTTCGCAGACTGTATTCATTGCAAATGTAGCGAGGCGCACGCTCTCGTACTCTTCTCCATTCTCTTCCTTTTCTCTCTTCAAAAATGTATCCAAATGCAAGTCACACAGAGCAGAGTATGTTATGCTGTGTGCTGTCAGAGCACGCTTCATATGATTACCCTCGAGGATCTGGTGCTTTGTGGTTGACCCATAAATGCCAGCCTCAACCCAGGCATCATCAAAGCCACTGTCCTCAATAGATGCACCAAGAGCGCGCAATGATGTCATCACCGTATGCATCTCGCCAAGCCTGAAAATAAAGTGGTCTAATGTTGGTACCGTGTGTAGTTGCAGCTTGACGGCTTTCTCGTACAGCTGTAGATCAAATGTTATTACTGTCTTACGGCTTTCCCCCATCACTACCGCACTGATCTTCTGTGCCTGCATTAAGACTAAGCATGGTACTCCACTCATGCGCAGGAGCTGCCAGTAAAGGCATCATTGCGACAGTAGTCATTGGTAGCTCTGATGTACTTACTTGCGAATTATACGCTGCCCATGTAGGGATCTTTTGATTCTCAGAGCGGGATCGTGCAAGCGATTGCCATACCGACCAGGCCAAATCATCTTGTGCCGCATCGTTAATAATCTCCTGGGACGGGCTGGTGTTAAGGCCTCCATAAAAGGGACACTTTGGCTGGGCGTTACCAGGAACATAACACTGCAGCAGTTCGGTTGCAGGTAAGGAGGTCGATGGCAGAGATTTAGATTTCGCTGTTGTATCGATATCGAGAGTGACTTCGAGTGCGTCATGGGTCTTTCGTTGAAATACTACCATTGCAGTCGCATGCAGAGTGTTTTTACCCTCAGGAGTATCCTCAGAGAAGTCTGAGTTGTCGACACTGAAGAAGATAAATTGCTCTTTCGTGAGTGCTGGTGGTATAAATATATCGTTTTCAGTTGACTGACGCAGAACCGCCTGTGCTAGCTGCGTTTCAATGCGTAATATTCGCGTATAGTCAACGGAAATACCAAGTCCGTGAAGAACGTCAATCATCGATCTGCTACGCATTTGCTGGTGTGCTAGTAGACCAATTCCAACTTGTAGTGGGTATTCACGCTGATGGCGAAACGTCTTATCCTCTTCATCAGACTTTGGATCATAATTCACTTGTCGGTCTGACTTGGCATGATACATGATCTGTTGCGCAAGAAGGGCCGCCTTTGTGTTGACCTCCTCAGCTCGCTGCTCAGTTTGCAGTTCCGTAGCTACACCTGAAAGAATCCACTGCAACAGAGTGAATAGCTTTGTGGGGATGATGCCGCTCATATCTGAACCCAGTGTTCCATCGAACTGCCAAGTTGTGGCCTTCTGGATTACTTGACGTACTAGTTTTGCACAGTCATAAATGACCTTAAGTTCGCTGTCCGAGGATTTGTTTACAGCTGATTCTATAGCTGCAATCTTGGCTCCACTTAGACAAAAACGATCTGATTCATTGCGTCGATAGGCGCGTATAAATGCAATGCCGTCAATATGGTCGACCAGTCACTAAGATGATAATTCAAAATGTTCAAATATGCCTTGTGTGCATCGTCAAGACTTAGTATTCTCCCCTTTAAAAGCAAGGTTTTTATGAGGTTCAAGTATTCAACATTAGCGGCCATCTCGTTTTCATGAGCACTTGCTTGGTTTTCCGTCGAGGTTTGTCGGGCGCGCACTACATGCTTTGTCCAACACGAACGATGGTATTTTATGTCAATTGATAGGGCATCCTCTGGTTTGATTGCACTACTCAGATAGACTTTGTATAAGTCACTGCTGCAGTCGTTAACAAAGTCACACAGTTCTTTTCCCCTGTTTTCACTTTGTATGGCGTGGACTGCCTGCTTTTCTTCGTGAGTTTGACAAAAGAAGCATAGTTCGTTGTTGTAAGTTGCTGTAAATGTGCGTGGTATACGTTTTGGAGTCTTTGTCGACTTTTCGCCAGGGTTGGTGGTAGAGGAGCAAGATGGAGATTCAAGTGAAGGTCTCCCAGCGGATCGAGACAGGATAGCAACATCTTTCGAAGCAACAGCTTTCTCGAACCTGACTTTCGCTCGCTTTAGCTTTTCAGAACTGACCGTGCTTTTCCTACAACTGGCATGAAAGCTGGCATTACATAGCCTCAAATCATCCTCTGACAACCCTTGTAAACGTTTATTGGCTTCAACTAATTCACTGTCTCCATGCTTTGCTCGAGAAAATGCATAATACAAAATATTTTTGTAGGCATCATTGCTGATGTTTTTCACAAGCGGTTCATCCTTGTCAGTTGCCTGGCAAATAATGCACTTGCTGAAGTCGACTTCAATTTTCCGTTTCTTTTCTGGGATGTCCATCGCTGTAGAATTTACAAGCATTATTTAAATATGTATCCAATGCTATAATGTAGCTTGCAGTCTTGTGAGAAGCAAAATAGCAAATGAAACGAAAATATACTATTGACCTTGCAATACATGGTATAAAACTGTTAAAAATATAATGATATTAGAGGAAGCCATATTTTCTATCAAGCAGTTTTACAGTTTCGTGAAACGGTGAAGAGTTATAAGGATTTCACAAAACGCTTGGGCAAAGCATCATGGGTAATTGACAGGTGTAAGAAGGAAGAATGCCTACTTAAACATATTTACAATCCTTCTTGCGGTCTTTTCTTTATTCAGTAATGTTAACCTCTATCTTATGTACATCTAGTCCAAAAGTTAGCATTGTACATACCTTTATTGCGTCATACAACGTCGGAGACTTTCCAGGCAAAAATAAAATGGCCGACCAGATCGAAGACATTGATAAAAGAGGGTAATTCGATTAAAAAGCAACATACAAATAGCGAAGCATTTCTACAACTTATCATTTTTGTATTTTCATGCAATTTGGAAGATATATATCCAGTTTTCCGCGCTGTAACAGTCCAATTAAATAAGGAATAACTACAAGTTTAGTTTTACCACAGGAAGCCCGGTTCCTAGCTTTTTCGATTTTTAGACTATACTTTCAATAAAACACAAACTTCCAGAGAACAGAAAACAGAATCAAGCGAAGTACAACAATTATCCACCAATGAAGTGCAAAACAATAAGAATGGCACAAAGAGCTGCAATAATTCACCCAAAATGAGCTATATTATTTATTCTCTGCCTGCAAGACAGTTGTAAAAAAATACTTTTACCATATATTTATTATGAAAATGTACTTTTGGTCCAAGTATAACCTATAAAACATTTATTGTATGGATTATGTTCATTTTTGATTGAGTTAAACACGGCGATTTTAATGAACTTTATGATAACCGATGACGTCATAACTAATTTGCATAAATCCCTCTTAAATGAGTTAGAAAAAAATTGGTGACACATTGTTTTCGATTCAGCATGTTTCAAACTATAGATTTCCGTAGAGAAACTAAAATGATCATAAAATTCCCACGGGAGTGTTTTTTTCGACATAAGGCCCCGTTCATTTTTTTGTTTCAGTTTTCCCCATATTAGCAGACATGTATTCAGCATGTTTCAAACTATAGATTTCCGTAGAGAAACTAAAATGATCATAAAATTCCCACGGGAGTGTTTTTTTCGACATAAGGCCCCGTTCATTTTTTTGTTTCAGTTTTCCCCATATTAGCAGACATGTATTATGTCTCGAGCTCTCAATCCACTCGAAAGACTCTGGTCATTCTGTCGTAAAACATGCCTTAGCATGAGTGAAAAATACGTCTGCATAGCAGGCTATACAAGACCTGACCCAAATTTAGGTTGTATTGCATAATTGCTTCTGACAATGACTCATTGATGTCTCGCCTAGTCTGAGAGCTTCGAACTCTAACCTTTGATTATAATTCGATACCCGTTGATATCCAAACGTGTTTGGATATTGTATTTCGCTTACGTTTCTAAATGTACATTGGATCTGCCCAGACAGCGCTGATCGAATGTATTACGGCTCCTGGTTGTTCGTGTATTTTTATGGTCAACAAGAGCGCCAGTTGAAATATCCTGAGCCTGTTGGAAGGCTTTCGCCCTCGCGGGCCGGGTCGACCATTTTGATTTACTGTATCCCATTATGTAAATAAATTAACCTAGCGATTGTTGCGTGACCAGCACAGTGCAATCTGATTGGTGTGAATTTGACCTTTAACGCATGCGCAGAACGCTTGCTACACGGAATAAAAAATATATTAAAAAAACGACTTGCATTTTAAGACTCGTTGCTGCCACAGGCAGCCCGAGTAATAACAAAATAGTCAGACAAAGCAATCATGCTGAAAGATAATACCGTTAAATTAGCGTCACGCCACGGCTGCAAGAGCTCAAGTGACCCATACAACAGTCCGTTTCATACAGAAACTTGTATTTAGCGGGGCCATTTCGCGTCCGCTTTAGAAAAGGAAATTTGAGATGTTCGTATCACTGTATCACCGTATCACTGTATCACTGTATCTCCGTATCATTGTATCTTGTAACACGTTATATACCAAGCCCTAACAATTTATTTGTAAAACATTACTTTTTAATCGATAGCTCTTAAAGGATCGAATTACACAAAGTAAACTTTATAAGACTGTAACAATAACTACCAACTAGTGTTCTATCACGGATCCTGCAATATGACTGGCTATCTACTCATGTGTAGCAAACATTGCAGACAAAAGCTCGGCATTAAAATATATAAAAAACTAGTGTTTTCTCTCTTGCACTAGCTCGGTAGTCGCCTTTTGTTGTCCGTCTGATATTCTCGCCTTCCACATGCTTTTCCTCGTCCTCCCAGTCTTCTGAACATCTCTCACAATATCGTCTTCATTATATTTTTGTTCTAGTACGAAATTGCTCTGCCATATCGATGAAAATCTATTCTAATTCCGAGCGTGTGAAAATTCTACAAAATATAATACAGGAAAGCCGTCATTTCTGGTAGAATAGTCGAGGACGAACTGAAGTGCTGGTCAATTCTTGTAAGTTCTAACGCGAATCTGAGTCTTGGCGGGGGGTCTAAATTTTGTGACGTCATCTGTGCGCAACGCTATTGTTACATACCGGTCACACCGCGGCAAAACGGGTATGCTCCGCTGGCCAAAAGAACGAAGGCTCTGCTATCAAATACAAATTACCGAGGGTTTCAACTTTTTTAGTAAATAATTTTATAACTTAGTAAACTCACAGTGAATTACAAATTAAGAAAACTTCAACCTGTTAAAGTCTTAGGCTTAGCTTTTAAGTAGTTTTCTTATTTTTTGACAAACAGTTCACAAATGGATACTTTTACGCAGAAATTTTAAAATCACGGGTATGTGCCTGTTGTTTCATTTCAGTTTCGCGGGAAACTGGGGGCGGCCGCGCGCCGACAAGAAATAGCAAATACGCATGCGCGTAACGTTTTGCCGCGGTGTGCATACCGGTAGCCATACGTTTTCCAGACACAATATACGCACTCATTGGCTGATTCAGGGTCACGTGGCAGTCATCAAAATCCAATGTTTCCCGCGCGAGCCGGCTCGCGCGGACAACATCGTCACGTGATCACATCGTGACAGAAGATGGTGGTGTCGCGCGCGCCACTGGCTAGCTAAAGGCGAGAAATATTTGTTTATCAAAATTTCTAGATCTTCATCAAAAGCCGACCATTTTTCGTCGAAAGAAAGCGTTGAAAATGCTCCAAAGAAACAATTTATATCTTTATCAAGCGCGAGAGTGAGAAATTGGTAGCTAAAAAGGATGCAAGAAAGATACAAAACGATACTAAAACTGCCGTAGCGATGCTGGCAGCATTTTGTATTGAAAAGCAGCTTCCCGAAGAGAAGACGACAAACCTTATGCCTATATAATATCACTTAATGACTGTCCACTCACTGATTCCCTTGGGGCCAGTCATTAATCAATGTGCCACGTGTCGATATAATAGACGTACACCAGAACCAGCACCAGAACGAGGCTATTCCAAGATGGCGGTCCCCAAAGCAGCGTTTTTTGCGTTCGCTATTGGACTTTCTTTTGGAATTTTCGTAACTTATGTGACGGTGGACTACTACAGTGCATGTGGATCTCTAAACATACATACCAGAAGACAAAAGTACATTCGTGGTAGCTCTGAGAAGGATGAATACGTCGATCTTCATGAGGGAGATGATGAAGTTCATCATGGCCATGGTCCCCATGGATCTTCTGGGAACCGCACCAAAAAGTATCGCGTCCTTCCCTCAGTGAATTTTGACGTTGATCTAAACGACTCGCATCACAAGCAGAGTAAAAAAGCTCTCAGAGAGGCTAAGAAAACGAGAATATTATGCTGGGTTATGACAAGTCCTGATAACTTGAAAGTTAAAGGACGGCCGGTCAAAGAAACCTGGGGTAAGAGGTGTGACATTTTATTATTTATGAGTTCAAAAGAAGATAAAAGCTTTCCCGCTGTTGGATTAGATGTCCCAGAAGGCCATGGAAAGCTCTGGTTTAAGACTCGAGCGGCATGGCAGTATGTGATAGACCACCACATGAACGATGCTGAGTGGTTTGTGAAAACTGACGATGATACGTATGTCATTGTGGAAAATCTAAGGCATTTTTGTTCCAAATATGATACAGAAAAGCCCCACTATTTTGGGCGGCGATTCAAAACGTTTGGTGGCTACCATAGTGGGGGAGCAGGATATGTCTTCAGTAGAGAGACATTACGGAGGTTTGCAAAGCTTCTTGCCGATCCTGATCGTTGTTCTTTAGAGAGTTTTGCAGAGGATGTAGAAGTCGGTCGCTGTTTAGCTAAAGAGGGTGTCATTCCAGGTGATACAAGAGATTCCAGGAATCGTGAGGCTTTTCATCCATTCCCACCAGAACATCATCTTATTCCAGGATATGTGGATCGAAGCTCTTGGTTATATCAGTACAATCATTACCCAGTCAAAGATGGACCAGACTGCTGTGCTGATCATGCCATAACATTTCATTATATTTCACCTAACATGATGTATCAGATGGAATATTTTGTTTATCATTTAAGACCATATGGAATAGAACACGTAGACGAAGACAACGAAAATAAATAGGTCAGTTGAACATATATTTAACAATTATTCGCCAAGAGCGAAGTCGATATTGGTGAATTCGTCTCTGGGAATATTCACCAATATCGACTGAGCCTGAGTACTGTTGAATAATTGTTTTAGTATATACAACACAAGAACCTCAACATAAAATGAGAATTATAGTGTTTTTTAGTTTTATTTCTTAAATAGAAGGCGTGAGAAATGTAACTTTTGTAAACAAAGCTTTTTCTACGGCAGAACAAGTTGCAACAGTTCTTTTGCACATTTTATGCAAATATTTTGTTTTACTCAAAGGCCATATTTTGTAGCTTTTTTAGTGCTTTTGGGCACTGCATTGTGTTGAATTTCTTAAATTTCCACATCAATCGCAAAACATGAATTTTTGCCTGCCACTTTGTTTCAAAATTATCCAGAGTTTTTTAGGTGGCTTTTGCTCATTATTGCAAGATAGCGAGCCAATCAAATTGCGTGATCTGTGTAGGTTCCCATGTTGGGTATACTAAAATGGGTTATTCTGGGAAATATTGAGGGCCGACAATCCTCCATACAAGAAAAGATGTTGGATTGGACTGTTACCCACAATCCTTTGCATGCAATTTTTTTTTATTTGTTATAAATTCTCAGAAGAGTTTGTAAATATCAGAAACAAGCCAGTACAAGGGCCTATTACAATGCTGTTGCCACTACTCTCATTTAAGAGAATTATAGAATATTTGTGTTATTTTGACATTCAAGAGATGGTGCCAGTCAAATATACAGAGCTGCCATCTTTTTCCATATCATGGGTAGGCAGGAGATAAGAGGGAGATCAATATGTATATATTATAACATTTTCGCACCTCCATGTTCCCTGCGCTTGAGCAATAATCGGTTTTTTCCAGCCAACATGTTCAAATTTGAGACTATTTTAAGCACAATACTTCTTTCCAAAGCTAAAATGATGCTTGGCCAACACACAGTGACAAAACTTCACAGTTTTGTGGTTTTTGGAGCAATTGAACTCGTACGGCAGTAGAACGTACAAGCAACATTCTGCAATGTTTAAAATTCATTGAATTGTTTTGTTGTTGCCTTGGTTCAGTCTGAATGTATTTACCAGCCAACATGTTAAAATGTTAGAGGCATACTTATTTTTAAGGGGCCGTCGACATATTCGAAATGCCCCACTTAACATACAACGGACATTAAGGACAGACCCCCTCCCTCCTCCCCCCTTAACGTCCACCCATTGTTTTGTGCTCATGAAGATACTTTACAAAATTTATACACAGGAGTTCACTTATAAACAACTTCTTACTGTATCTCGAATTCCAGTACAAGCTCATTTTGGAATCTTGAATAAGACTCATTATCAACGACAGGATTAAAAGTTATAAACTGAGTTTCATTTACCTGGAGATTGCCGAGTAATGTGATATGGTGAAAATTGTAAGTTCTCATTCAAATTATTGCAAAGTCAAATTAATTAAATCACGTTGACCCAGTATACCTCACCATTTATTTTCAAGCTCTCATCTTTCTTAATTTTGCTCTACAATGGCCTCAAAATGCAGAAAATGCCATTTCGAGACCTTAGATGTTCACTCCTGAAGTGCTATTCACCTTGGTAGCTATGAATATGACAGAGAATATTAGGCATTTAAAAAATGTTTAATGGCTGTTCACAGGCTAAAATGGGTCAATAAGCTAAGTCGTCCAGGTCACATAACTTGTAACCATAATTCATTTCGGTCTGGTCATGCCCTTATTCCATAAAGTTCTATTCCCGAATGCCCTATTCCCTATCTCCCAGACAACATTAATTGCAATACATGGATGACAAACAAGACAATTTTGAGATTATTCACTTTCAATAACAAAAGCATCATTCAATTTTTATATTCCAGTAGGAACGATAAAATACAGGTAGTTAGAATTTAAGCATTTATAATGATATTACTATTATTATTCTGACCTGCAAAAATATTAAACAAAGGCAAACTTCCCAGCATTCTCTATCTCGGCCTTCACCTTTTTCACTGAGAATAAATTTTATACTAATTTTTGTACTAGCGCTGTATGGATGGGACATGTGAGGGTAAGCATTCTTAAAATTGATTGACAGTATCAAAAGATGGGGGAAGTCATCTCAAGGATGATTGATAAACAGTCTCCCAATTAAGAACTTGTGGAACCAAGGTTAATTGTATCCCTATGGAGTTTTCTTTTCAGTATTTGAAAAAATCTACTCCTTGGAATTTTCAGGGTTCTGGTTAACAAACTTAAACTGCATGAATCCAAACTATCTTTACTGACCATTTTCCATAGAAATTTATTGTAAGATTTCATTTGAATGTTCACCAATATTGTCAAAAGTTGGATTTTTCGGTAAGATGGCAAAAACAAACACAAAATTCATCTTCTGAAATTTGACACCAGCCATGCTTGTGCGAGTTTGTCACTTCTGCATTCTTGATAATTATGTTGAATTTGTTTCAATCTGAAACATTAATTTTGATGTGTTGATCAAGTAAATCTGACATGGTAATATGCATGGGTAGTAAATGTAGCAAGGGATGTAAGGCTATGTAAATTTGTTCTTGTTTTCATGTAGTATTAATCTGTTTACCTATTTGGGCAATCATAAAGTCTCGGAAAATGTTCCTGGTTACATGTTTTTCTTAACTCTGAAAAGTTTGGGACCTAGAATGAAAATACAGAGATGTTAAAAACTGATCATATTAACAATTATAACCAACCTGATATTTGTATACAGTTATTATATATTCTAGTTTTGTGTCTAGTGCAGGAACTGTAGTTTAATGGCCATTCTCAGATACAGTTTAACTATATATCTATTTTGTCCAGGGCATAAGTACAGAACTTTACTATTTATGATATCCTAGTTTTTGAAACTTCAACAACATGTATTTGTGTCAGATGGATATTACAATATGAATCAAAAATAACAATAAGAAGAACAGGGTTGACAAATGCTGTCTGGAATAGCCATAGGCATATATAAGAGCTAATCAGTCAGACAGCTATTAGAGATAAAATATAATAATTCAGGCATCCCAGACCTCCTATATTTCCTATATATCCTATAATTTGTATAGGATCCTATAAAGAGCCTATATTTCAAGAAATCCTCCTATATTTCCTATAAATAGGATGTACATGTATGCTGAGTGATACAGTCATTTATATTTTGCACTTTTTAGCATTTTTGTTGTGAATTACCAAAAGCAAAATTCTTTCCTATCAATAAAAAAAAAACACGTTTGATTAAACACATTAAAAGTTCACATATTTAAAAAATTGTGTGTTTATTGTTTACTATTTATTGTTTGAAAGCTATTTTAGCTCATATAAAGTGCCTATATTTTGGGGGGAAATCTTATATTTTCCTATATTTAGAACTTGCACAGCCTATATTTCCTATCAAATTTGTCCAAAAAGTGGCTGGGATGTATGAATAATTTGGTTATTACATTAATGGCAATAACCACAATAATTATTAAACGCCTACCATCGTGACTTACATGCAACCACTGAAAGTGTTCAAAGTAAGACAGGTTTGTACTCTATGTACAATGTAGTTATGCAAATGTTCTTATGCAGCTTTTATTTTTTCTGTCTTCAGCAAACTCAGGATTGCATTAAATGGCAACAAATGTATGAATTCATCTCGGCTATACCTGGGCCAGTTCTGGTCTGTGTGATGAATTGCTCGAGATGGCCAGCACGAGCGACTGAATGATGAGAAGGGTATACACTAACCAATTTGAAAGCAAGGTGTGAAGATGACATTTAGATTTCTAGCATTTTACCATTCAGATCAAATGGTTTGAACATTGACCCTTATCCATTCCATAGTTCAATTAAATAATATATGGCAATTGCCATTCAAGCTAGAAATGCAGGAAAAACGAAAGACATTTTATAATTTTATATGCTCTAGCTACAGTCTGTACTAAAGCTACTTTTTTAAAGGGGTCTTTCCTTCCAAAAACAAAAATGTTGTCTTCATGCAGCAATGGAATGAGAGTTGATAAGATAACATGTCAGTTTGTAGACAGACTGATGTCCATGCAAGAACAGCACAATTTAGTCACTTGTGACTCACTCATAAAGCAAATAATACAAGAGAGAATTTAGATTGTGATCAGTAGCCACTTATGCTGTTCTTGTACATGTATGTACCCCTTCAATTATTATTTTTATCATTTAACAGATAGAAGATGGTTCTCCATGCTCTATGAGAAATTAATATTCCAACTTTGTGCACAATACAAAATCCAAGCAGGTGATTGGCTAATGACAGTGCTTTATTGGTGACCACAGCACACTGTCAATAGACCAGTTTACGGCTCATGTGCAGTTGTACAAATCCTTTGTTTATTTGGCGGGCCACCAGATGTTAGACAATGGTGACCTGCCAGTTGAAACAAAAGACTTGAACAACTGCGCATGAACCATAAACTGGTCTATAAAACATGCATGCCAGTCACTAACCCCAAATAATGCACGTCCAGACCAAGCCTTTAGCCAGTGAAATTAGATGCTCCAATATTTTATATTATAGAGTGCCATGATAACTGCATTTTACATGTAGGGCGGTTCATTGTTAATTTGTAATCCACACACAGGCATGTAGCTGATATACTGCAGTTGTTTCTTCAAGAAGAAACTCAGCACAGTATCATACTGACCTACAATCCCGGACAATATTCTTAAGAAAAAGTTCAAAAGCTCGTATACTCTGGTAATACTTGGCGAACAAGTGACCCTCCCCCCTCCCCCTCCCCATACAATGTTGAGACGGGCTGCCACTTTGCTCTGGGAACACTTGCAAGCAACAACATTGTACCCGGGGGAAAGGGGGGTAAGTAATATTGTGTTATTCTTGTTTAAAAGCTAATATAAGAGAACAATTGAATAATAAAAATATTTTCTTAAGCATTTTTGTCCGGGATCCCGGACAATATTCTTAAGAAAAAGTTCAAAAGCTCGTATACTCTGGTAATACTTGGCGAACAAGTGACCCTCCCCCCTCCCCCTCCCCATACAATGTTGAGACGGGCTGCCACTTTGCTCTGGGAACACTTGCAAGCAACAACATTGTACCCGGGGGAAAGGGGGGTAAGTAATATTGTGTTATTCTTGTTTAAAAGCTAATATAAGAGAACAATTGAATAATAAAAATATTTTCTTAAGCATTTTTGTCCGGGGTTGTCTGTGGAAGGTACAATTAAAAATAGCAGAGAATGGAATGTTTATGGTAGTTTTGAAGTTAGCGTGCTGTCTTATTTGTTCTAAAAATCGTTGCACGTAGTAATAAGGATATTTTATGTCATATCCACATATTCCGCATTGCATAATAGGAATTTTATTAGCAGTACAATAACTATTAAATAGTCATGCTTTATTAAGGGAGCTCTGAGAAACTGAAATAATGCACGTGGAGAGGGGGCGGGGGTTAAATTGTTTATTTTATATCCGATGAGTAGTTTACGTACAAAATATAACGAAGACAAGAATATTCTTAACTATTTTTGGCCGAGATCGTCTATGGAATATACAATTTAAAATAATATACTGGAATGCTTATGGTGGTTTTGAAGATAGCTTGCTGTCTTCTTTGTTCTTAAAATCGTTGTACCCAGCAATAAGGATATTTTATGTCATATCCATATAATCATTGCATAATAGGAATGTTATTAGTGGTAAAATAACTGAAATAGTCATGCTTTATTAAGACAGCTCAGAGAAACTGAAATACTGCACGTTTGTACCCAGCATGGGCTTGCTGTGTTTCTGCTTTTTTTTGGGAGGCCTGTGGTTTAAAAAGCTTGCATTGAATTGCGGGACGACACTTTGTAGCAGTGAAACTTAATTTGGCCAAAACAAGATTATAACATCGATAAACCACGGTAAACTTAAATGAAAAATGGTGTTTGTCTTTGTTTTAAACGGTAAACCACGGTAAACCGGTCTTATAAATAAAGGAGATACATATTATATTTATAATTGTGGTTTTCCGTGGTTTTCCGTGGTTTACCGCGCAAAAAGTTGGGTTTACCGTTACTTTCTGGGGGGGGAATCACTGTTTCTCACTTGTTAACCATAGCTGTATATATAGATTTTCAATTGGGAGCGATGTAGATGTGTAATGGCTTTGTAATGTATAAGACGGAGGGGGTAGGGGTGGGGATGGATTGTTGTTAGCCACTCAGTAGCGCTACAGTGCTTGTACGCGTTTCATTCTTCATTGATTACGAATAAGTAAAAATTTTGTTTGTATTAAACGCTTGGAAAATTCGTAGTACGTCTCCTTAGTAATGTTGATTTTTATCGCTTGCCCTGCTAGATAATATTTCCCTTCTTCAAATGCGAGCTGTAAATATGCCTACTTTTCAGGCGTGATTAACCTTTAAAATACCATAATTAGAGCGCACAATTTGCAGTTACTGGACGACAATGAACACTTTTGAACTAAAAATTAAATATTGTGACGTCACTAATTAGCAATATCGTTCGTGCAGGTCTTCGAATGTATACACGTGACTAAACTACCAAAGAACATTCCATGTGCGGGCTCAGAAAAGATGAAACAACAATGACACAGCAGTCTCTCAGCGCAGACAATCCCGGACAATATTCTTAAGAAAAGTTCAAAAGCTCGTATACTCTGGTAATACTTGGCGAACAAGTGACCCTCCCCCCTCCCCCTCCCCATACAATGTTGAGACGGGCTGCCACTTTGCTCTGGGAACACTTGCAAGCAACAACATTGTACCCGGGGGAAAGGGGGGTAAGTAATATTGTGTTATTCTTGTTTAAAAGCTAATATAAGAGAACAATTGAATAATAAAAATATTTTCTTAAGCATTTTTGTCCGGGGTTGTCTGTGGAAGGTACAATTAAAAATAGCAGAGAATGGAATGTTTATGGTAGTTTTGAAGTTAGCGTGCTGTCTTATTTGTTCTAAAAATCGTTGCACGTAGTAATAAGGATATTTTATGTCATATCCACATATTCCGCATTGCATAATAGGAATTTTATTAGCAGTACAATAACTATTAAATAGTCATGCTTTATTAAGGGAGCTCTGAGAAACTGAAATAATGCACGTGGAGAGGGGGCGGGGGTTAAATTGTTTATTTTATATCCGATGAGTAGTTTACGTACAAAATATAACGAAGACAAGAATATTCTTAACTATTTTTGGCCGAGATCGTCTATGGAATATACAATTTAAAATAACATACTGGAATGCTTATGGTGGTTTTGAAGATAGCTTGCTGTCTTCTTTGTTCTTAAAATCGTTGTACCCAGCAATAAGGATATTTTATGTCATATCCATATAATCATTGCATAATAGGAATGTTATTAGTGGTAAAATAACTGAAATAGTCATGCTTTATTAAGACAGCTCAGAGAAACTGAAATACTGCACGTTTGTACCCAGCATGGGCTTGCTGTGTTTCTGCTTTTTTTTGGGAGGCCTGTGGTTTAAAAAGCTTGCATTGAATTGCGGGACGACACTTTGTAGCAGTGAAACTTAATTTGGCCAAAACAAGATTATAACATCGATAAACCACGGTAAACTTAAATGAAAAATGGTGTTTGTCTTTGTTTTAAACGGTAAACCACGGTAAACCGGTCTTATAAATAAAGGAGATACATATTATATTTATAATTGTGGTTTTCCGTGGTTTTCCGTGGTTTACCGCGCAAAAAGTTGGGTTTACCGTTACTTTCTGGGGGGGGAATCACTGTTTCTCACTTGTTAACCATAGCTGTATATATAGATTTTCAATTGGGAGCGATGTAGATGTGTAATGGCTTTGTAATGTATAAGACGGAGGGGGTAGGGGTGGGGATGGATTGTTGTTAGCCACTCAGTAGCGCTACAGTGCTTGTACGCGTTTCATTCTTCATTGATTACGAATAAGTAAAAATTTTGTTTGTATTAAACGCTTGGAAAATTCGTAGTACGTCTCCTTAGTAATGTTGATTTTTATCGCTTGCCCTGCTAGATAATATTTCCCTTCTTCAAATGCGAGCTGTAAATATGCCTACTTTTCAGGCGTGATTAACCTTTAAAATACCATAATTAGAGCGCACAATTTGCAGTTACTGGACGACAATGAACACTTTTGAACTAAAAATTAAATATTGTGACGTCACTAATTAGCAATATCGTTCGTGCAGGTCTTCGAATGTATACACGTGACTAAACTACCAAAGAACATTCCATGTGCGGGCTCAGAAAAGATGAAACAACAATGACACAGCAGTCTCTCAGCGCAGACAATCCCGGACAATATTCTTAAGAAAAAGTTCAAAAGCTCGTATACTCTGGTAATACTTGGCGAACAAGTGACCCTCCCCCCTCCCCCTCCCCATACAATGTTGAGACGGGCTGCCACTTTGCTCTGGGAACACTTGCAAGCAACAACATTGTACCCGGGGGAAAGGGGGGTAAGTAATATTGTGTTATTCTTGTTTAAAAGCTAATATAAGAGAACAATTGAATAATAAAAATATTTTCTTAAGCATTTTTGTCCGGGGTTGTCTGTGGAAGGTACAATTAAAAATAGCAGAGAATGGAATGTTTATGGTAGTTTTGAAGTTAGCGTGCTGTCTTATTTGTTCTAAAAATCGTTGCACGTAGTAATAAGGATATTTTATGTCATATCCACATATTCCGCATTGCATAATAGGAATTTTATTAGCAGTACAATAACTATTAAATAGTCATGCTTTATTAAGGGAGCTCTGAGAAACTGAAATAATGCACGTGGAGAGGGGGCGGGGGTTAAATTGTTTATTTTATATCCGATGAGTAGTTTACGTACAAAATATAACGAAGACAAGAATATTCTTAACTATTTTTGGCCGAGATCGTCTATGGAATATACAATTTAAAATAACATACTGGAATGCTTATGGTGGTTTTGAAGATAGCTTGCTGTCTTCTTTGTTCTTAAAATCGTTGTACCCAGCAATAAGGATATTTTATGTCATATCCATATAATCATTGCATAATAGGAATGTTATTAGTGGTAAAATAACTGAAATAGTCATGCTTTATTAAGACAGCTCAGAGAAACTGAAATACTGCACGTTTGTACCCAGCATGGGCTTGCTGTGTTTCTGCTTTTTTTTGGGAGGCCTGTGGTTTAAAAAGCTTGCATTGAATTGCGGGACGACACTTTGTAGCAGTGAAACTTAATTTGGCCAAAACAAGATTATAACATCGATAAACCACGGTAAACTTAAATGAAAAATGGTGTTTGTCTTTGTTTTAAACGGTAAACCACGGTAAACCGGTCTTATAAATAAAGGAGATACATATTATATTTATAATTGTGGTTTTCCGTGGTTTTCCGTGGTTTACCGCGCAAAAAGTTGGGTTTACCGTTACTTTCTGGGGGGGGAATCACTGTTTCTCACTTGTTAACCATAGCTGTATATATAGATTTTCAATTGGGAGCGATGTAGATGTGTAATGGCTTTGTAATGTATAAGACGGAGGGGGTAGGGGTGGGGATGGATTGTTGTTAGCCACTCAGTAGCGCTACAGTGCTTGTACGCGTTTCATTCTTCATTGATTACGAATAAGTAAAAATTTTGTTTGTATTAAACGCTTGGAAAATTCGTAGTACGTCTCCTTAGTAATGTTGATTTTTATCGCTTGCCCTGCTAGATAATATTTCCCTTCTTCAAATGCGAGCTGTAAATATGCCTACTTTTCAGGCGTGATTAACCTTTAAAATACCATAATTAGAGCGCACAATTTGCAGTTACTGGACGACAATGAACACTTTTGAACTAAAAATTAAATATTGTGACGTCACTAATTAGCAATATCGTTCGTGCAGGTCTTCGAATGTATACACGTGACTAAACTACCAAAGAACATTCCATGTGCGGGCTCAGAAAAGATGAAACAACAATGACACAGCAGTCTCTCAGCGCAGACAATCCCGGACAATATTCTTAAGAAAAAGTTCAAAAGCTCGTATACTCTGGTAATACTTGGCGAACAAGTGACCCTCCCCCCTCCCCCTCCCCATACAATGTTGAGACGGGCTGCCACTTTGCTCTGGGAACACTTGCAAGCAACAACATTGTACCCGGGGGAAAGGGGGGTAAGTAATATTGTGTTATTCTTGTTTAAAAGCTAATATAAGAGAACAATTGAATAATAAAAATATTTTCTTAAGCATTTTTGTCCGGGGTTGTCTGTGGAAGGTACAATTAAAAATAGCAGAGAATGGAATGTTTATGGTAGTTTTGAAGTTAGCGTGCTGTCTTATTTGTTCTAAAAATCGTTGCACGTAGTAATAAGGATATTTTATGTCATATCCACATATTCCGCATTGCATAATAGGAATTTTATTAGCAGTACAATAACTATTAAATAGTCATGCTTTATTAAGGGAGCTCTGAGAAACTGAAATAATGCACGTGGAGAGGGGGCGGGGGTTAAATTGTTTATTTTATATCCGATGAGTAGTTTACGTACAAAATATAACGAAGACAAGAATATTCTTAACTATTTTTGGCCGAGATCGTCTATGGAATATACAATTTAAAATAACATACTGGAATGCTTATGGTGGTTTTGAAGATAGCTTGCTGTCTTCTTTGTTCTTAAAATCGTTGTACCCAGCAATAAGGATATTTTATGTCATATCCATATAATCATTGCATAATAGGAATGTTATTAGTGGTAAAATAACTGAAATAGTCATGCTTTATTAAGACAGCTCAGAGAAACTGAAATACTGCACGTTTGTACCCAGCATGGGCTTGCTGTGTTTCTGCTTTTTTTTGGGAGGCCTGTGGTTTAAAAAGCTTGCATTGAATTGCGGGACGACACTTTGTAGCAGTGAAACTTAATTTGGCCAAAACAAGATTATAACATCGATAAACCACGGTAAACTTAAATGAAAAATGGTGTTTGTCTTTGTTTTAAACGGTAAACCACGGTAAACCGGTCTTATAAATAAAGGAGATACATATTATATTTATAATTGTGGTTTTCCGTGGTTTTCCGTGGTTTACCGCGCAAAAAGTTGGGTTTACCGTTACTTTCTGGGGGGGGAATCACTGTTTCTCACTTGTTAACCATAGCTGTATATATAGATTTTCAATTGGGAGCGATGTAGATGTGTAATGGCTTTGTAATGTATAAGACGGAGGGGGTAGGGGTGGGGATGGATTGTTGTTAGCCACTCAGTAGCGCTACAGTGCTTGTACGCGTTTCATTCTTCATTGATTACGAATAAGTAAAAATTTTGTTTGTATTAAACGCTTGGAAAATTCGTAGTACGTCTCCTTAGTAATGTTGATTTTTATCGCTTGCCCTGCTAGATAATATTTCCCTTCTTCAAATGCGAGCTGTAAATATGCCTACTTTTCAGGCGTGATTAACCTTTAAAATACCATAATTAGAGCGCACAATTTGCAGTTACTGGACGACAATGAACACTTTTGAACTAAAAATTAAATATTGTGACGTCACTAATTAGCAATATCGTTCGTGCAGGTCTTCGAATGTATACACGTGACTAAACTACCAAAGAACATTCCATGTGCGGGCTCAGAAAAGATGAAACAACAATGACACAGCAGTCTCTCAGCGCAGACAATCCCGGACAATATTCTTAAGAAAAAGTTCAAAAGCTCGTATACTCTGGTAATACTTGGCGAACAAGTGACCCTCCCCCCTCCCCCTCCCCATACAATGTTGAGACGGGCTGCCACTTTGCTCTGGGAACACTTGCAAGCAACAACATTGTACCCGGGGGAAAGGGGGGTAAGTAATATTGTGTTATTCTTGTTTAAAAGCTAATATAAGAGAACAATTGAATAATAAAAATATTTTCTTAAGCATTTTTGTCCGGGGTTGTCTGTGGAAGGTACAATTAAAAATAGCAGAGAATGGAATGTTTATGGTAGTTTTGAAGTTAGCGTGCTGTCTTATTTGTTCTAAAAATCGTTGCACGTAGTAATAAGGATATTTTATGTCATATCCACATATTCCGCATTGCATAATAGGAATTTTATTAGCAGTACAATAACTATTAAATAGTCATGCTTTATTAAGGGAGCTCTGAGAAACTGAAATAATGCACGTGGAGAGGGGGCGGGGGTTAAATTGTTTATTTTATATCCGATGAGTAGTTTACGTACAAAATATAACGAAGACAAGAATATTCTTAACTATTTTTGGCCGAGATCGTCTATGGAATATACAATTTAAAATAACATACTGGAATGCTTATGGTGGTTTTGAAGATAGCTTGCTGTCTTCTTTGTTCTTAAAATCGTTGTACCCAGCAATAAGGATATTTTATGTCATATCCATATAATCATTGCATAATAGGAATGTTATTAGTGGTAAAATAACTGAAATAGTCATGCTTTATTAAGACAGCTCAGAGAAACTGAAATACTGCACGTTTGTACCCAGCATGGGCTTGCTGTGTTTCTGCTTTTTTTTGGGAGGCCTGTGGTTTAAAAAGCTTGCATTGAATTGCGGGACGACACTTTGTAGCAGTGAAACTTAATTTGGCCAAAACAAGATTATAACATCGATAAACCACGGTAAACTTAAATGAAAAATGGTGTTTGTCTTTGTTTTAAACGGTAAACCACGGTAAACCGGTCTTATAAATAAAGGAGATACATATTATATTTATAATTGTGGTTTTCCGTGGTTTTCCGTGGTTTACCGCGCAAAAAGTTGGGTTTACCGTTACTTTCTGGGGGGGGAATCACTGTTTCTCACTTGTTAACCATAGCTGTATATATAGATTTTCAATTGGGAGCGATGTAGATGTGTAATGGCTTTGTAATGTATAAGACGGAGGGGGTAGGGGTGGGGATGGATTGTTGTTAGCCACTCAGTAGCGCTACAGTGCTTGTACGCGTTTCATTCTTCATTGATTACGAATAAGTAAAAATTTTGTTTGTATTAAACGCTTGGAAAATTCGTAGTACGTCTCCTTAGTAATGTTGATTTTTATCGCTTGCCCTGCTAGATAATATTTCCCTTCTTCAAATGCGAGCTGTAAATATGCCTACTTTTCAGGCGTGATTAACCTTTAAAATACCATAATTAGAGCGCACAATTTGCAGTTACTGGACGACAATGAACACTTTTGAACTAAAAATTAAATATTGTGACGTCACTAATTAGCAATATCGTTCGTGCAGGTCTTCGAATGTATACACGTGACTAAACTACCAAAGAACATTCCATGTGCGGGCTCAGAAAAGATGAAACAACAATGACACAGCAGTCTCTCAGCGCAGACAATCCCGGACAATATTCTTAAGAAAAAGTTCAAAAGCTCGTATACTCTGGTAATACTTGGCGAACAAGTGACCCTCCCCCCTCCCCCTCCCCATACAATGTTGAGACGGGCTGCCACTTTGCTCTGGGAACACTTGCAAGCAACAACATTGTACCCGGGGGAAAGGGGGGTAAGTAATATTGTGTTATTCTTGTTTAAAAGCTAATATAAGAGAACAATTGAATAATAAAAATATTTTCTTAAGCATTTTTGTCCGGGGTTGTACATGTATATTTCCAGTGACGTACTGTATATGCCCAGTATTGGCCAGTATAACGTATACTGCCCAGTATAACCTATAATTTATGTCCAGTAACCTATATGCCCAGTGCCCTATATGCCCATTGCCCTTTACGTCCATTCTAGATAGAAGGGTAGATAGCAGCCAATATAAGGGAGAGGTGGCTCAGGCCATGCACTGTTCTGCATCTCCCTGCTTCTCAAGTGCTGTTGTGTAAACTATAGGTGAAGTATTACTTTTTAACAATTAGACTATGAGCTTGAAATTTCTATTATACAAATAGAGTGTTTGTCTTGGAACTTTTGGCTGATAGTTCCCCGTGGAAATTTGATGTTCTTAGAACAAATATAAGCCCAAGAACGCAGTTCAAAAGCTTATATGCTAGTTTTAGGAACATCAAATTTCCGAGGGAAACTATCAGCCGATAGTTCCGAGACAAACAGTCTATTTGTCATTATTGTTCATCACAAAATTGTCTTCAGCTCTCAGCTGGAACTAAGTGATAGTTTGCCTCCGCGGATGACAACTATCACCTCAAGTGATCGCTTTTGACCAGTGAGCGCGCGCTAAAATTTTGTGGTGAACTATAACGCCTGATAGTTCACCTCCGCGGAAACAGCTATCACGCCACATGATCTCTTTTAGCCAATGAGCACACACCAAAATTTTTGGTGAACTATAACACCTGATAGGTTGCCTCTGCGGATGACAACTATCACGTCACATGATCGTTTCTGACCATGAGCACATGCCAAAATTTTGTGGTGAACTATAATCTGTGATAGATAGTGAGTCACTCACTATCTATCACAGATTATAGTTCACTACGAAATTTTGTCAGTAGCGAATAATCTGGTTTCAAAGGCTTATATTCGTTTTAAGAACATCAAATTTTTGCAGGCAACTATCAGCCGATAGATCCTCGACAGACACACTCTATTTGTATAATAGATAGTGAGTAGCTTAGCCAATTAGATTGCAGGATTCATGTTAGAACACTATAGTTGATTTCTACTAATAACGGATACAACTGTGATACATCAGCTACATTGATTAGGCCATCCCAATAAGATGTTTCATTTGTTTTACCATTGCCCTCTCTCTCATGATGTTATTATGTTACTGTAACCTTAAAGGAGAACTGTAGTCAAACTTTAACTCTTAACAATAAATCTTCGTACAAAAAGCTACAATTTTCTACCAAGTCAAAGAAATGAAAATCTGGAAATCTTCATATAACCTCCGCTATGTACATACAGCTCAAGTGATGCCAGATATTGATTTTTTTAAATATTAAATTAGTTATGCCATGTCATCCACAGGATTGAATAAATGTAGCTGGATGAATTAAAGTGCATATGAGCCCTAGCCAGTTATCTTTGATATCGATTGTACATGAAGTGGATAGTCCAACGGAGAATATTTCTTGATTTGGGTGTTGCGTCTACGAGATACAAGGGTTTATATTTCCAATATGCTAATGATGTGATGTCATCACCGACATTTGCTGAATTTCTTTGTGCTTGTGAATTAAGCTATTTTCTAATTTAGATTTTTTGTTTGGTAGAATCACTTTGATAAGCTTCAAATATAGGTAATTTGTCTCTACCAGCATGCTTTTGTATAATAAGTGATGTCGGTGATGACATCATAATTATCATTAGCATATTGGAAATATAAACCTTCATATCTCGTAGACATAACACCCAAATCAAGAAATATTCTACCATCGGGACTATTCACTTTTGTACAATCAATATCACAGATAACTGGCTTAGGGCTTACATGTATATGCACTTTAAGGCTCGTAATTGCAGACCTTTTTTATTTTATTTTGGAGGTTTTTACACTTGGTATGCAGGATTTGACACTAAGAATCTGCCAATTTTCTAACTCCAAAACTATACTGTATATGCCCAGTATTGGCCAGTATAACCTATATGTCCAGTAATCTATATGCCCAGTGCCCTATATGCCCAGTGCCCTTTATGTCCAGTCTAGATAGAAGGGTAGATAGCAGCCAATATAAGGGATAGGTGGCTCAGGCCATGCACTGTTCTGCATCTCCCTGCTTTTCAAGTGCTGTTGTGTAAACTATAGGTGAAGTATTACTTAATTTTAACAATTAGACTATGAGCTTGAAATTTCTATTATACAAATAGAGTGTTTGTCTTGGAACTTTTGGCTGATAGTTCCCCGTGGAAATTTGATGTTCTTAGAACAAATATAAGCCCAAGAACGCAGTTCAAAAGCTTATATGCTAGTTTTAGGAACATCAAATTTCCGAGGGAAACTATCAGCCGATAGTTCCGAGACAAACACAGTCTATTTGTCATTATTGTTCATCACAAAATTGTCTTCAGCTCTCAGCTGGAACTAAGTGATAGTTTGCCTCCGCGGATGACAACTATCACCTCAAGTGATCGCTTTTGACCAGTGAGCGCGCGCTAAAATTTTGTGGTGAACTATAACGCCTGATAGTTCACCTCCGCGGAAACAGCTATCACGCCACATGATCTCTTTTAGCCAATGAGCACACACCAAAATTTTTGGTGAACTATAACACCTGATAGGTTGCCTCTGCGGATGACAACTATCACGTCACATGATCGTTTCTGACCAATGAGCACATGCCAAAATTTTGTGGTGAACTATAATCTGTGATAGATAGTGAGTCACTCACTATCTATCACAGATTATAGTTCACTACGAAATTTTGTCAGTAGCGAATAATCTGGTTTCAAAGGCTTATATTCGTTTTAAGAACATCAAATTTTTGCAGGCAACTATCAGCCGATAGATCCTCGACAGACACACTCTATTTGTATAATAGATAGTGAGTAGCTTAGCCAATTAGATTGCAGGATTCATGTTAGAACACTATAGTTGATTTCTACTAATAACGGATACAACTGTGATACATCAGCTACATTGATTAGGCCATCCCAATAAGATGTTTCATTTGTTTTACCATTGCCCTCTCTCTCATGATGTTATTATGTTACTGTAACCTTAAAGGAGAACTGTAGTCAAACTTTAACTCTTAACAATAAATCTTCGTACAAAAAGCTACAATTTTCTACCAAGTCAAAGAAATGAAAATCTGGAAATCTTCATATAACCTCCGCTATGTACATACAGCTCAAGTGATGCCAGATATTGATTTTTTTAAATATTAAATTAGTTATGCCATGTCATCCACAGGATTGAATAAATGTAGCTGGATGAATTAAAGTGCATATGAGCCCTAGCCAGTTATCTTTGATATCGATTGTACATGAAGTGGATAGTCCAACGGAGAATATTTCTTGATTTGGGTGTTGCGTCTACGAGATACAAGGGTTTATATTTCCAATATGCTAATGATGTGATGTCATCACCGACATTTGCTGAATTTCTTTGTGCTTGTGAATTAAGCTATTTTCTAATTTAGATTTTTTGTTTGGTAGAATCACTTTGATAAGCTTCAAATATAGGTAATTTGTCTCTACCAGCATGCTTTTGTATAATAAGTGATGTCGGTGATGACATCATATCATTAGCATATTGGAAATATAAACCTTCATATCTCGTAGACATAACACCCAAATCAAGAAATATTCTACCATCGGGACTATTCACTTTTGTACAATCAATATCACAGATAACTGGCTTAGGGCTTACATGTATATGCACTTTAAGGCTCGTAATTGCAGACCTTTTTTATTTTATTTTGGAGGTTTTTACACTTGGTATGCAGGATTTGACACTAAGAATCTGCCAATTTTCTAACTCCAAAACTAATTAATGTTCTCTAATTCTTAGAGTGCAACACAGAGAAATGACACAGCAGAGCTTATTTCTCATGAACACATCCTTCATAGTTGTTAGGTTGCTTTAGAGGCTTAAAGTGCATATGAGCCTTCGTGCAATTTTCATAGCTATGAACCTCAGGAAAGTTTTGAGTACCCTGCGAAGAAATTTTTGGTTTACAGAGAATACTGTATCTTCTGCGCTTGTTTGAAAACGTGGAAACGTGACCTTTCCTGACCCATGACCGCGTAAGTAAAACCCGGGTCGATACCTCGTTAGACGTCATTTAATTAATTCAACTTTGCAATAATTTGAATAAAAACTTACAATTTTCACTAATATGACTTTTTCCTTTACTAACAGCTCATAAACTGTGTATATTATCTAAAAATCGATGTTGTTGTGATAGAAAGGTGCCATGGAGAATAATGCATTAATGAGATGACGTCGACCAAGGTATCGACCCAGGCTTTTACTTACGCGGTCATGGGTCAGGAAAGGTCACGTTTCCACGTTTTCAAACAAGCGTAGAAGATAGAGTATTCTCTGTAAACCAAAAATTTATTCGCAGGAGTACTCAAAACTTTTCTGAGATTCATAGCTATGAAAATTGCAGGAAGGCTCATATGCACTTTAAGCATATGGAGGTGAATAGTGGTGGATGCTTACTGAGCTGCTTTGGCGAGGTAAATATCTTCCACTATTCACCAACACTGAGGTGAATAATTGTTTTAGTATATTCCACACTCCAGGTGAATGTATAGCCAGCACCAAATAGTTATCTTATTTCCTGTCAAATGGACAATGATCGCTGCTTTGCTCGGAGGTGAATATGAAATCATATTCACTGTTTGAGTAGCCAATCAGTCGGCACGCGAAAAGTGATATTCATTGGTGTGGTATATACTACTATCCTATATCGTATGTAATGGGCTTGTTTAACCAGACACACCAGTTAATATTGGGTTACCCCTGAATTGCATTCTATCGTTAAAGAGCAAAACCTCCATGCTAAGGCTTATAGTGCAAGGAATAATGTCAGACAGATTTAGTTCACCTAGCCTCAATTTGTTTTTCAAGCAGTAGAGAATAATTTGCTTTCAGGAAGAAAAGGTACATGGAGCCCTGTACATTTAACCACAACTGTTTGCAGGCCTAACACAACCTAGCCTGCTATGCATACGTATTTTTCACTCATAAATTCGAAGGCTAAACACAACCCAGTAATGTACTTATCAATTGAAATCCTGTGCTGGAACTTTGCTGGTCCAGTTGCTGAATAACCATACTGTATTTCTCCATGGTACAGATGGTTTTCAACTTTTTTTGTACAGAAACGAAAAAGAACACAGCTAAAATCTTACCTTGCGATCGCCACCACAGATGAACTTGGCTCCAGTCAAATCCCCGCCCCTCCTACAAACTTTGAATGTACATGTACTTGAAGCAAATCGAGTAAAATCCCCGACCGTCTGGGGCCACAAAAACTGCCTAGTTAATCACCATCAAATCCCCCACATATCCATACCAAGTCCAGGGGGGTGTCTGGTTTCAATTGATAAATGCATAACAGTCAACATGGTAAGAGCTTTTCACATGATCTTTGAAGGTAATTTTTTTATCTTTCTACCCCAATCTTAAAATCGAATTGTTTTTCTTGTTCACACTATTGCAATAAAAGTAGTAATGTCACCCTGGTATTCAGGTGATTTCAAAGTAGCTAGGGTATATTAATAGTATTTTTATCAAGTCATCAAAATAAGCAAAACATACATGCGTTAAATTGAATGAATGGAACTCTCTGGCTTACTGACAGCAGGAATAATTAAATCTAAAATATGTTGCAATCACATAAGCTTAACAGTAAATACAGTACAGTAAATACTGTGACTGAAGATTACTATACGACTTGGCGTTTTCGAATGCAAATACGGGATAAAACGAGCGGCAGGGGTATTTTGAAGAATTAGAAAATCCGGTCAGCGGAAATACCATGAGCCACGAACCATGTGCTCAAATCTAAGTTGTGATCATGTGACTGCTTCGCCATTTTCATGAAACTCGTTTACCTGTGAATTTTAAAGGTGGTTGGTGGAGGATTATTAAAAAATATCATAGCACCAAAGTGAATTGCACTCATTTTTACAATATAATTAAATGTACAGTATATGAGAACTAGGCTTATACATACAATAAGATAGAAAAACTATTTACAAAGGTAAAGTTAATAAAATTACGTCTATCTACTTATAATTAATAATGTAAATGTCTAAACGCTGTGTTTATACTTAGCTAATTGTTTGAGAAACACTGGAAACCTATGAGATACAAAATTCACATATTACATACCATCAGGAAAAAACTACGCTTTTAGCGCTCGATATTGCACCTAAAAAGCGAAGGACTGCTACTGTTGCGGAGCAATTAGCCCTGAAACCTTGTCATTTACGGCTGGGAACTTATGTTCACTGACCGGTTAGGATATGTTTTATGGTTCGGGTTCGGGTTTTAGTTAGTTTATATGGTCAGAGGTTAGATCCATTCCTGTATTAAACGCCGTATAAAACGAGTGCAAATAGTATATGCGAGCGAATTACACGGGTCACACAGGTTTGCACAGGTTTATTCAACACTTAAGGTGGCCCGCGGCTATTTATTTTGGAAACGGGGGTCTTTTTAAATCGCGTTTTTGAATAGCTAAACATTATCCGATTTCTGAGATTTTTTGAACTTTTAATAAAGAATCCTCAAATTATATAAAAAGTACCATTAGAAAGTGATTAACAAGGAATTGCTGAAGATATAAGCGATTTTCCAAAACGTTGTTTTTTAGGAAAGAGCGTATATTTCAAAACCCAAAAGATGGATTTGTTCCATTTTACTTTCAACGAGTGCACAACCTCCAAGGTCTGTGTCAGGCAAGTTTCAGGTTAATCGGCACCATACAAGTTTCTCAGCAAACGGCTGACCAATTTTAACCTTAAACTATTATGCTCAGGCATCTGGTTCAACTGCCGGAGAAATATTACAGTAATAATTAAATCGTACATACCACATGGAAGTTCAATACCACTTGAAACTTCTGTGCCAAATGCAAGAAGATCGGAAAACTGCAACTAACGTTATGCGGCGAACGAAGTAAGATAGGTTATTGCTGAATATATGCGAAAATCGAGAAATTTGTATTCTTTCGGCGTCAAAAAAATTCACTCGTTTGTTTTTCTTAAGTTCCTAATATGACTTACAGTAGCATATTTTAAAGTACCTTACCGAGTTTCAGCGCGCTTTGACCATACGCATTTGAGAAATAAAGGCTGTAAACTTCAGCTTGTGCGAGACTTCTAAAATCTAAATGCTTGGAAAACCCCTAATGTTCGCTAATTTATTCAATGGGTTTGTTTTGAATTTCCGCACGGGTTCTGCCACTTGGGAATCGCGAGGCAAGGAATAATTAAAATTATAGTTGAAATTAAAATGAGGATTACATTGCAATTCATGGGACTGTGTGCAGCAACCCATGAAACAGGCGTTACGTGTTATGTCCACATGGTAGTTAGTAGCGACAAGGGGAGAACATTTGAAGAACGTTTCCACAGTAGGATACTCCTTGGCACCAAAACATTACTCAGCCTGGAACTATTATTACAAATACCTTACTTACACTTGCAAAATTAATCCTCATTTTAATTTCAATATTAATTTTAATTATTCCTTGCCTCGCGATTCCCAAGTGGCAGAACCCGTGCGAAAATTCAAAACAAACACATTGAATAATTTAGCGATCATGAGGGGTTTTCCAAGCATTTAGATTTTAGAAGTCTCGCACAAGCTGAAGTTTACAGCCTTTATTTCTCAAAAGCGTATGGTCAAAGCGCGCTGAAACTCGGTAAGGTACTTTAAAATATACTACTGTAAGTCATATTAGGAACTTAAGAAAAACAAACGAGTGAATTTTTTTGACGCCGAAAGAATACAAATTTCTCGATTTTCGCAAATATTCAGCAATAACCTATCTTACTTCGTTCGCCGCATAACGTTAGTTGCAGTTTTCCGATCTTCTTGCCTTTTGCACAGAAGTTTCAAGTGGTATTGAACTTCCATGTGGTATGTACGATTTAATTATTACTGTAATATTTCTCCGGCAGTTGAACCAGATGCATGAGCATAACAGTTTAAGCTTAAAATTGATCAGCCGTTTGCTGAGAAACTTGTATGGTGCCGATTAACCTGAAACTTGCCTGTCACAGACGTTGGAGGTTGTATACTCGTTGAAAGTAAAATGGAACAAATCCATCTTTTGGGTTTTGAAATATACGCTCTTTCCTAAAAAACAACGTTTACGAAAATCGCTGATATCTTCGCCAATTCTTTGTTAATCACTTTCTAATTGTACTTTTTATAAAATTCGATGTTTCTTTATTAAAAGTTAAAAAAATCTCAGAAATCGGATAATGTTTAGCTGTTCAAAAACGCGATTTAAAAAGATCCCCGTTGCCAAAATAAATAGCCGCGGGCCACCTTAAACGGTTTTGTAAGCGCGCGAGCCAATCACAATGAGGCTGTTTGAGTAATAGCCAATCAGCTTTTAGCGCGGGAAAGAAAATTCAGCGCGAGCGCCCCCGACCTTTCGCTTCCTAAATAAGGCTGATAAGGACTGATATAGTTTCTGCTCACCTAGCCATCGTATAATAAACAATCAGGGGCCCATTACCAGGAGCGTACCTATGCGATGGGTAGCGCCCACAGAACAGTAGACGATGTGGCTATTTATAGATATTCGATTCCCGCGAAATAAAATGGTTGCTTGCGATGCGGACAATATGCGCTCCCCTGCATAGGAAAATAGCTCCGTGAATGCATAATGAGAAGTGACGTTTCGTCGTGTGATTGGTTTAGTGCAGGTATCCTTTGTCTACTTTCGCGGGAAACACAAAACTAAAAATAGCTACATCATCTGTTCTGCTGTTGGACAGACCTAATCTGGGAGATGCACGCTCCTGGTAATGGGCTCCTCAAACAATTCAATACACGGAAAGTTTTATAATACTCGTCAATTTTAACTTGAAATATCACGCGTAATTTCAAACGCCGCCTACGCGCGCTTAAAATAATATTTTTCGGGATCGTAATTTGCTCTCCTTAATAATAATGGAGTAATCAAATAGTGACTCGTGAAATTAGGGATAAATGTTACTTGTGTTTGTGCATGTGTACATTTTATTAAGTGTATGAAGTTTAAAGGTAATTACTATAATATATAATAATTATTTGTATTGCAATTAATTCCTTATCTTAATTTATCTATAATTTATTTATATGTGCATATATGTTATAATACTGAGTCAAATAAATAAAATAATTGATTGATTCAGTAATGACGTAAGAACGTTTCAAAGTCTTACCTGTTCCTTTGTAATTTAAAGTGGTCATAATTAAACAGTAATAGCGATACTTGGTGTTGATAAACATTACAATTGTTATGCTAATGTGCGAACCATGATTTCAAAAGGCCGCTTTGTATCAGGAACCAATGGATCTCTGGTTGGCACATTAATGACAATGGATGACGTGCTGACTTCAGTGCTCAAAAATGTATGAATAAAACGAAATGAAATTGCACATGGTGTCACAAAATCTGTTGTCCTCAGTACAACATACTCGCGAACGAGGCCAAAGTTATTATTGTAGGGGATCAACTGTGGACATTTCTTTCGCTATTCAGATTATTATTTTGTTCAACTACAGCCGCATTGAAATAAGAAATCACAGATGAAATAACTTTGCTAGCACTGAGATATTCAGTCAGAGATAAGTGTTGCAATGCAGACTTCGGTTGTGTTGTTGCAGATAATTCATGCAGTTCTGCCTGTAAGTGAATCGTGGCTTTACCTGGTGTTTAAAGTGTATATCAATTCAAAAAATAAGTTGATCTCATTTGAAAGCCCTTTCGAATTTTCCGTATGTCAATAACTCTTGTCCTTGCAGAGGTATTCAGATATTCTTGAAAATATGCCTAAGGACTCGTCATAGGTGTTGACAAACGGAAAATGACATTCTTAATCATTCATATGAGATGAACTTATTTTTTTATTGCTATACACTTTAAGCGTTAAATGATGATCGCACCCATCTGTATAATTGGCAGAGGCCAACTCGAAAGCTTTGCTACTTTGGCCTCTGCACACTCGTATGTAATTACTTTTTTTTCTACCAATAGTCTCTATTTAGTCTTAGTTGCTACCGCAGTGAGCGAGCAAGGTAGCAGTTCTGATCTAATCTGTAAGCGGGTCCAAATCTCGATTTCTTTTTTTACCACAATGCAACACTTCTATTGTCTTTTCTTACCACAATGCTTTGCACGGATCTGATCATCACGTGACATTACACTGGACTCTGACCGTTTATAATGCGTTTCTGTGTATGCGATCCTTGTGTAATCATGAATTTGTTGATGTGTAGACGTGTAGGCGAACTCTGTGTGAACTATCGGTTTCCAAAGAGCAAGATCTCTCTTTGTTATGTTGAACGATGTTGGAAACAAATGTTAAACCGTGTATCTTCGGCTTTACGCAACAATCCTCGCCTAGAATAAAATAAATACATATTTTATTTGTTATAGCAGGCTGAGTATTACAGCTTAAAGCTGGTGGGGGCCTGCTTTTACTCCTCAGACACTCCCCACTACATTAACTGTTTTGGGCACACTACACTCGACTCACGGTTGATTTTTACGTTGTCTAATTTCCACTGCAACGTTTTCTCACGTCCGTCAAGCTAAATTTGCGTACGCTTCACGAACGTAGCTATCACGGGGAGTTGTGCAGTTGTGACGTTGTGACGTCATTTTACGAAGCCCGTTTGCGTTTATGTAAGGACCCAATGGAATCTTTGAATGTTATCACGTGACACTGGTCATTGACGCCATGTGTGTTCTGAGCTGGTATGCGATCTCAGAACTAAATTTAGCTAGCGTCTTTATTTCGTATCGGACGGTTGAGGAGCTGCTAATTGACGCCGGAGGTTAGGAAGTTTTCAGTTTTGTGGAAAACGACGGACCAAAACTACAAAAACTTGCATAGCCGGATTCGTGGTCCGCTAAGTATTTATATACAGTTATCAGTCAGAAACGCACGCTCTGATTGGTCAAGAGCCTTGTGTTATTAGAGGACACACACATGGATGGCGTCGTGAGCGGGCGCAATCAATTTCTCAACTCGTTTTGATTGGATATTTTCGTAGTTTGTAGTATAGATTTCATTCCGCCGTGCGTCTGGCCTCTTATACAAATGTAGATGCACAGATGACGCCAAAACATGAAGAGAACATCAGTTACACCAGTCGACTGCTTCTCGTGGCGCACTTCTTTGTTCTCTCCACGTTGTGACGTCATCTGTGAATCTATAAGTGCTGGAAGCGTGTTCGACATGGCGCCATGAACTGTTACACGCTGCTGGTGACCAGAGAGGCAGTTCTTGAACCAGTCTAGCACTTCACCTGTGATACCGAATCGGCTAAGTTTGCGCAAGAGTATCCGTATAGTTTGTGGTTAAATGTGTCAAAGGCTTTAGAGATGTCGAAATACAAGACGTCGGTTTGTTTGCCGCCAAGTCCAGGTTTCGACCAATGCGGTGAAGGGCTGTCAGTGCGAGACGGCTGTAAGGTATGGGGCGCCAAGGGTAAACAATAATATTTAGCTGTTTTTGTACTGATTTTTGTGCTATTTAGTAAATCACAATTTAAGTTGCTTTGCAATTTATATATCAGATAGTGAGCTATATCATTTATAAATCGCAAGTCAGTGAAGTAACTTTGTCATTTATAAATCGAAAGGTAACGAGCTTTGCGAAATCGCAAGCAACCTCAGTAACTTTGTCATTTATAAATCTCAAGCAACGTAACTTTGTCATTTATAAATCGCAAGCAACGTAACTTTGTCCAAATGTTTGTGACTGTCTGCGTCAGCTTTACAGATGCATAGATGACGTCACTGAATGTGAAGAGAACATCAGTTACGTCACTCATCTGGTTGTCCAAGGGTCGAGTTTACACTATTACGTCAGTTGAGTACAACTACCAGAATTATTTGCGCTGATTCTTGGTATTCTCATAGGAATATAAAAATCTGAATAAGAAAAAAAATTCAAAAAGGATTCTGGTAGCTGTATTCATCTGACGTAATAGTGCAAACCTTATATGGCCAGTAACCCAGTTTCATCTTCATTCGCAGTCATACAAATCCTTATTTTCATCTGGCTGCAGGGCTAGGCCACCTATTATCTAACTACCCGCCAAATAAACAAAGGTTTATACAACTACTGCGCACGATCTTGAAACTGGTTATTGAAGGCAGTAAAACAGTTATATATAGTTTAGAGAAAAAAATGTAATGAAAACATGTTTAACCAATCTTAAAAATAAACAAATTGTGTTAAATTCCTGAGCTTTATTTTAGTAAACTGCAAAAACAACTGAACCGGCAAAGTGACGCGAACATCGTGAAAACGTCACGGGTCAAGAACTTTCCTTGCAAAACAAAGGAAACCAAATCTTTAGCCTCAGCTTAATATATGCAGTTCCGCAATCGAGCGTTGCAGACATTTTAAAACCTTTGTATTTCAAATCTGCTGGTATTTGACAATGCTTCCCGGATAGGACGACACCAGAAACACCGTCAACATGGCAAGCACGAGCGTCCTTTTGGGCCTATTTCTCCTGGGTTTTCCTCCTTGTATTCAAGTCCAAGGTACATGCCAACACACTTACCACAGTTTAGCTCAGAAAAAAATCGTAAACTGCATGAAATTCGAATCCAAAGTTGAACTATTCAAACCTTTGAAAGTCACAGCGAAGTCCCATCGGCTTCATTATCAGATTTAACCATTCTTGCCCGTATTTCTACCATTTTAAATGACTGTATGTACGAATAGAGATACCTTAGTGGCATTTTATGCGAAGACTGTTCTCTTGGGTTGCCTTAATACCTGTAGCAAACTGAAGTGACTGTTCTATAATACGATGTAATACTTTATTTCCGGGTCGGTACGCTGTTGACAACCTAAGTTTCAATATATGAGCATGCACAAACCGAAAATCGATTAATTTGTCACCAGTCTTATTAAGGAATACATGGACGTAAAACAGAAAATTAACTACATCTCCCTGAGATTCCAGGCAGAAACTGAGACAGGTTTTGATGTGCGTGGTCGTTGTATCAACTAATTAGAGCATTTAGTAAAGGCTTTGCTGATCGGCACATTTAAACATCAATATCAAAACCTCCAATCTTCGATCTGTCGGATTAATTTAATTTGGATCGGTCACATCAAGAGTAAATGATGGAATAACGAAGCATTTAGAGGAAAATTCCCGAGCAAACTAGAAGAGGGTATCGATCATTTGTCGCATTTTCTGACGAACCGGGTTGGCGCTATAGTCGGAAACGTCCCCACCGAGGTCCCCACGGCATATCTTTATCAGCACTTCGTCGATAAACTCAGTTTCTAGCTAGATTTTACCGACAGAAACTAGTAATTCATTGATGTAAATGATAGACAAACCGATTTCACCTGACTCACAAGAAGAGCCAGAACACGGCCGCAGCCTCCAAACCGACTTCAAGAGTTATACAATACAATATAGCTTTATTGGCACCTTTATCTGATATATTGTACATCAGTGTTCATCCAATAAACTTAATGCTAGGATAATAATAGGAACTAGAACGAGAAATATTTTTTTTTTAAAGAAAGAAAAGGAAATGAAGTCTAAGGTTACAAGTGTGATATCGATATGTAATTGTATACGACATAAGTACATACATGCATGAAACTGAGATGAACATAGCAGGAACACCCAACGAACTGTTCTGCAAAATAACTGTTCTTCTGGGCCACTCGGCTGGCAAATTCTGCACTTTGGAATTTCTTGGCTGGCAAATTCTGCAGTCTGATACTAAATAATAATATAACGGAGCGATATTTGTCAGCTGGTAAATTCTGCAGTCCGATATAATTACATAATAATAATATAACAGAGCGATATTTCTCAGCTGGCAAATTCTGCACGTACCTGTTGTTTCACAGGTTTTTAAAAATACCGAATTCTGCAGGTTAGCTCAGGTTTTTATTCTTAAAATAAAAATATAGCGTTCTATATTTCAGTTAAGCCCTGTACAAACCGTTTCAACATCGGAACAATATTTAGTGTTGGAGCCGATCTTGAAACAGGTTTAAAATGTTGAAAGGTGTTGAGATATAGAAATCATTTAAAAACAGTTTTCGGTCTCTACAAGTCCCCTGGGAATATATAAAAAAAAATTTCTGCTGGCAAATTCTGCACTTAAATATTTCAGCTGGGAAATTTAGAAATTCTTCATGAACTTTAGGCTGCCTGGCGCTGCAGAACAGCTGTTCGTCTGCCAGCTGAAAAACAATTCCCTTAAATATGTTTAAATACATCTGATTTGTTATAAAAACATCAGAATGTTTGTTTTTATGAAGTTTTACCGTTGGGTGTTCCTGAACATAGCCTGCGAAGCGGCGTAAAGGGCGAAGAAGAGGCGAAGGGGAGAGTGCACACAGTTATGCTAATGTTGTGTTGTTGTCTTTAATTATTAAAACTCTTCAGTTAGCTATTTCCAAACTTTCTGACATGGTCTCTGCGGGAGTTCTTGATGTCAGTTCTATGTGTATCAGTGGTTTGCGGTTGCTCTCGGTACATAAGAAAAATTAAGAAAACTGAGATGGCCCGACTAGACGAATCTAAGCTTTCTTTGCTGTCGTTATAATGTACCTATAAATAATAAAGACTCGAGTAGGAATTCCTTAGTACTAACGTAACGATCTGCCGTATTAATATCGGTCGGTTTAATTAACGCTTTCAATACCGACTCAACATTCCACCCTATCCCAAGGCAAGTTTATATTTCATCGTATAAGGGAAACAGTGCATATGAGGTGAACTTTTTTTCTTCGTAATTTTACTTTTCAATATGCAAATCAAATGTCTGTAAACTTTAAAATTCTTCAAAACAAAAAATTAGTTGTGACTGATGCGTGAAAACAGTTTACTTTTCATCAAAACACGGTCCGGAGACTGGGGTCGAGTTTATTGTGAAATTCCATCTAGTGATGTCACGTTGGTTGCAAATAATAATAATAATAATAATAACCTTTATTTAAGTGTCTAGCTAAAATAGCAGTTTAACAACCACTAAATGGGGACACTATTCAATAAATAAATATAATACTAATAACTATAAACTACCGGTCTAAAATCTATGTTGGCTATTTACAATAGTATAAGTAAAAAAAAAAAAAAAAAAAAAAAAATATATATATATATATATATATATTATACGAATCATATAAAATTATTTACAATAGATACAAATTAAGTAGGGACACTTAAGTATTACATAGAATACAGGTGGCACATTTGCTGTCTGTAAGCCTTGAGGCAAAGGTTTGTTTTAGCCTTACTGATTTCTACTCACATGTTATTTTGCAAACGAGACAATATATCAAGCGATCAGAGTGATTCAGAGATGAATCTTCGAATCGATTTCATTCTTTCCGCCATTTTGTTTTGGTTGAGCTGCAACCAATGTGACGTCATTTTGGCCGCGCGATTTGGGAGCAAAGTAGAGTGAATTTCACGGCTTGTAAAATCTGGAATACTCCAGTTTCCTATTCGGAAATTACCGCTGAATGCAATGACTACAGACGCATGTACTCAGGCTTAGCCTCATTCTGAAGTTAAACATTCTTAAATACCAGCGAGAAGGTGGGCTATTCACAACTCTGCATATTGTTTTACTTTCGCATTTTGCACCTTCTCGCTGGTATTTAAGAATGTTTAACTTCAGAATGAGGCTAAGCCTGAGTACATGCGTCTGTAGTCCTTGCATTCAGCGGTAATTTTCGAAAAGGAAACTGGAGTATTAAGACATGTATGAACCATGAAAATGAGGAAGTTAAAGAAAATTTCCGCCGTGATCACTTGTACGTCCCGTTCACACTAATATTTTTACCTTGGTTCATGTAGTCTCATTTACAGCCGTTTAACAGATGCTAATTATGCTTTTCGTGACCGATTTCTCTTAGCTCAAAGTGTATCCATCAGTCTTAATGTCACGCTGGCTCAGTCCCCAGGCATCAATGCTAGTCACGCATTCCAGAATAACATGACAGTCACGCCAGCATTATCGTCACCCATTTTGTCAACATCAACGGCAGCCGCATTGACATCCACATCAACAACGACATCAACAACAACAACAACAACATCAACAACAACAACAACATCAACAATAACATCAACAAAAACATCGTACATCATTGCCATCGAATCTGTGTTTTCGTCTGCTCCGCCTTCTGTTTCCAGTACAACTCAAGTCCCTCCAACAGGTGAGCGGTAACAGTTACCATGGTAACAATAATATGTGTAGTCACATGACTCAACGTAGTTATTCCACTGCTAGCTATGTTGCTTTATTTTGGTGAATATTTTGATACACGTAAGTGCCTATGAAATGAAATGTATTTTTTCATATATTTTAGAGAAGTTTATTTACAATTGTAAAAAGTCAGTTATGGGAAGAAATATTGAAATTCCGTGACTCGCTTCAACCAAATTTTATGAGACAAATTGTATGGGGCCTGGGGACAGGATTGTCACATAAATACTTTTGCAGTCGCTTTTGTTTAGAATTTGAAAACAAAAGCGATTTCAAAGGTATTTACGTCGCGGGCCTAATTTACATGTTTTGACCGCGCAAAATTTGAACCTTAAATGTCACCACAATCGTCTGAACTTTTCGGGCTAAAATTAGGTTCCTATATTGAAGGGGAAAACTCATTTTCTGTCATCTTGGTTGAAGATAGTTTGTGAAATTGGGATAATAAAAATTGTTATTTCATAGGCACGTTAAAAGAAAATTATCATTGAATACTCACAGGAGAATTTAAAATGAGCCTTTGAAGAGAGATCAAATAACAATCAACTGTATAGAACACCCGGGGATCTACCCAGACAGGCAACTATACCTCTTGGTCACAAATTAGAACCCCTTCGATTTCATTTAATTATACCACTATTTACCATGTTCATATGTGTAATTGAATCGATGTCACTTGCGAAATCTTCCCTGCTGGCAGACCGCTAGAGTTCTCTTTTTCCTAAGAAGAAGAGAGAGAGAAGACTAAACCCCGATGGACGAGCAAAACAAGTTTGAAATCGTTTTTTTACCGGAAATGCGTGGTGCGCATGGGCAAACATGACACGTCGCTTACACTATTTGTGCATTCTCGTTCCCAGTGCCTCCTCAACTAACTGAAAAATCGGAGGCTCTGGTAAGACACGAAACAGGCTCTAATTTGATTGGCTAGCCAAATCGGATGCGCGATGAAGAAAAAATTGAACAGGTGCTGCGCACAGCGCTTTTCTTCCGGTTCACTTAGTGGATAAATTACTTCCACATTGCTATAGCGCTTGTTCACATCTCTAGCTCCCACACGTGTTAGCGTGGTGGCTGGGGTTTAAAGCAGCTTTCGAGTTCGCCGTTAGAATAACCAGATTCTGAGGCCTATAATCAAAAGAATAAACATTCATATGTGAAAATAAAGAATGAAGTGATGTGCCTTTTAAAAGAATATGATTAAACAGATTAATTAATTAATTAATAAACATTCATATATGTAATGTACGGTGGCAATAGCCGAAAGGTAATTAAAATCTCCCTTCGATCGACTATAACCCAATAATGGCGGATATTTCGCCAAAAAAGGCAGCAGAAAAGCTTTTCGATCGAAATACATGCATTTGCTGCAACGCCGTAATATCTGATAAGAATCACCCAGTGATTTTAAACAGCGACCTAAGGAAAAGTTTGGGTTCTTATCTAAGCCATCCGTTCATTTTCTGGGAAGAATCCTACCCTACAAAAAATATGCTGTCCGTGCAAACGCTCTCTTGAAACTGCCGAAAAATTCCGTGAGATAGTTCAGCAATAGCATGAACATCAAACCGCGGCGATCCAAAATTCCAGGCTAAAATGAGGTCGAAAGCAAAATTATAGCTCTCTTAGTAATCCACCATCAAAACGACCAAGAGAAACACATTCCGCGCCGAGTGCAAGCGCTATAGCCCTTGCTATAAACCTACAACAGGTCTGTAGTCTAATCCAGCAGCTGAAAATCAGCATGTTCTGTGCACTCCTCGATAATTGCGTTGAGAGGAGAAATGACGACCACGATTGAGTTGGATGATCCTTGAAGAGCATTAAACTCAAACGGTAAACTTTGGTAAATTAACGATTTACCGTAACCGGTCGCCATTGCTTTAGTTAGCTCCTAGAATCTAGGACATCCGGTTTCGTGTCTTACCAGAGCCTCCGATCTTTTAGTGAGGAGGCACTGGGAACGAGAATGACTATTTGTGCCCAAGCAACATAGTCCTCCAACTAACCGCGTAGGTAACTCTAACGCATGCGCGACAAAGACAGTGTCCTAGCTACACCAGCATAGTTATCTCTCCCTCCCTCACTTCGTCCGCTTGGCTAGCTATAGGGAGATAACTCAGCCAAGTGGGAACGCGAAATCATGTGATGTTTAGAAGTTTCGACTTTTTTGCAAACCTCTAAACGACGACCACTTTAGCTCCTGCAGGCCCCGGTCAGTTTAACATCATGTTTTCCCTATTCTTTCTATACACAACGAACGAAGAAATGGACCCGTTTTCGAAAATTCCCACCCTTTCCGCCCCGCCCCCAAGCGAAGGGAAAGGGCCCTGGGAATGAGGTTGATTCCCACCTACCCATCCCATTCCCTCAATAAACCTCCCCCCCACCCATCCCCACCCCCTCCACCCCCAAGACCAATATATAATTTTTATTCAGGTCGGTCGCGCGTGTATATTTTTCCACAATCACAAACTGTCATCTTGGGAGTACGCAACACAATCCAGGCGGCTTGTACTTTTACCCACAATCCTTTGCGCACGAACATCTTAAACCCGTTATATAATCTATTAAATCTTAAAAACAAGTCAGTACAAGCAGGAGCCCATTACCAGGAGCGTACCTATGTGATGGGTAGCGCCCACAGCACAGTAGACGATGTGGCTATTTATAGTATATATCACCAGGAACCCATTACCAGGAGCGTACCTATGTGATGGGTAGCGCCCACAGCACAGTAGACGATGTGGCTATTTATAGTATATATCACAAGGAGCCCATTACCAGGAGCGTACCTATGTGATGGGTAGCGCCCACAGCACAGGAGATGATGTGGCTATTTATAGTCGCGAAGTTCTGGTATGCGATTACGTTGTCTTTTGTTCTCTTGCGCTTTATTCTTTTTAGCAGTTTGAACCGTGTTAATTACATTTTTCCGTGCATCCTGATTGGTTGAAAATGACGGTCTTTGTTTCTTCTCGCGGGAAACAAAACGCTAAAAATAGCTACATCATCTATTCCGCTGCGGGACAGACCTAATCTGGGAGATGCACACTCCCGGTAATGGGCTCCTGGTACAAGTGCTGTTGCCAATACACTGTCATTGAAAAAACAGGATTTCTACCTGTTTTGATGTTAGGTTCGCAAGGGATTGTGGTCCAATATACCGCCGCCATCTTTTTCGGTAGGCCGGATAGTAAAGTAACCACCCTCCAAACAACTCCAGGTTTTCTTCTTGAAAAAGCTAAAACTTCTATTTAATAAGCCGTAATGCCGAGGTTAGCAAAAAAAAGCAAGCTAATCGTCACGTTTTTATCAACAGATGAAGATAAATGGAAACAGGATGTCACAATGTGGTTATTGGTGGGCTGTGTCGGTCTGTTTGTTCTGATATTCATCATTCTAGTAATCCTTATCGTACAGATGAAGACTCTCAGCCGCAAGCTTACAACTTAGAACCCGACACTCCAGACTGACGATCTGTTATAACTTTAACACTTGGTAATTAAGGAGCATGTAAATTACCTTTAAGCAACAATTCCGATTTTGTTGATATTTCGTGCTACTTTTAGTTTGGCACGAAGCTCGACAGAGTTGAATATCTGCCATAGAATGAACTTCCTCTGACTAAAGTCAGACACCACCATCTAGAGGTTCATATTAGCATGAATGTTTTTGTAGCTCTTGTTTCCCTTCTAGCAATTTTTTTAAAAAATTGACTTTCCGCAGGAGCCCATAACTGGGAGCGTCCATCCCGCATACTAGGCCTATGTCACAGCGTTTTTACAAGTTAGGTTATTTTTAGAATGGTTTCCCGCTATTGTTGAGTTGCAATTATTCCTAAGGGAATCAAATTACAAAAGCGTAGCATCCACGTTGTTTAGTACAACAAAAGTAGCTAATGAGGCATCTTTGGTTCCGCCACGGTGCAATCTACCAATTGGCGGGGAAAGTAATCTAAAAATAGCCCAACTTGTAAAAACGCTGTGACAACTATATAGGAGATATTGGGCGCTCCTAGTTATGGGTTCCTGCTTCCTGCGAAGGGCAACGGAATATATAATTTTTACTTTAAAAGGGTTATGTCATGGTGTTGTTCATGAACAAGCCCGCGATCGTTTGGCCAGCGCCAAGATACGTCGAAGTACACACCATACGTACACATATAGTATTGTATTAGTCCGGCCACAGGACCATTAAAGAAGCATTATATTTATCCGTTGTTTAGTGACCTCCCCTATACTAATACTATATGTGTACGTTATACGAAGTACCTACCAGATACATTTGGTCACCTCTGGCCGAAAAACGCGCGGGCTCTGGGAACGAACGTATGTTCGATTGGCTACAAACACTTAAAGGGGCTATGTCACGGTGTCGCGCATGTGTGGTCAGTTCGATTTCGTTAAGTGGCTACAAACAGTTAAAGTTAAAGTTAACTTTTCTTTGAGTAGCTGTATTTGTAACAAGGACTGGTAAACTGCCAATCAAAGTTGGTCGTCATACTCCACGTCCCGGGAAATAGCAGTAGTTGCGCAGATAAAGACCATTAAAGGCTGATTCACACTTGCGACATAAGCATAAGAACATACGCAAGCGCAGATTGTACTTCATGGTTAGTTAACCCCTTTATACTCGAGTAGAACAAAGCATTCATCCAACCTTACAGTACAATCTGCGCTTTCGTATGTTCTTATGCTTAGGTCGCAAGTGTGAATCAGCCTTGGGCATGTTAATGAAGCAGTCAAAGAGAAATTCTACAGAAAGCTCCCCGAGCTTGCTCCCGGGGTGGGGGGGGGGGACTCCCTTATATGAGGGGTACATGGATGCTCGTCGTACCTTTTAGGGGTCAAAATCAGGAGTTTGGTACCACTTAGGCTATCCACCATCAAACACAGACATTTCTATGTAAAGCGGTACCTTTTAGGGGTCGTGTCAATTGAACAAAAAAGCTGTTATCAATTTACATTTTTATTATCTTTTAGGGCTAAAATAAGCTTAAGCCACACCCATTTTAGTACCTCTTAGGGGTCAAATCGAAAATGTCCGACGAACATCCCTACCCCTTTTATATGCGAGTCCCCCCCCCCCCCGGGCTTGCTCTAATTGGCTAACACGAAAATATGCTGTACAAGCCGGCTCCCGCAGAATTATCATGTAGTTTCGTGACCAAGGGAACCAAGTTTCTTTACTAGATTGCTTCCACAAACAAGCAGCTATAGTAAGAAGATGCTCGTATATCTAACTAATTTACGATATTATTTTATTTCAAAGGCACAAAGTAAGTAGCTTTTATATCCATAAGCTTTTTTTCACGTTAATCATATACTCAACAATTGACTTCAATATTCGGACAATCTTCGGAAACATCGGAAAAATTAAAGCGCCGTTTATTTAAGTAATCCTACAGCATCAGAAATGTTCATGCTTAGTACTGTCAAATGAATTTGCAGGGTTTGATGTGTTTTTGCTGTAACCGCAGCGCAGCAATCAGTTTTAACCATTCGGGAATTTTCGTAAACGCTTCGGAATTTTTCGGAGAGTCTTCGGAAAAATCATTTACCAAAACATAAGTGTGAACAACTTTATGTACTTCGATTTCATTCTGGAGCTTTTGTTTTCGATTTATAGAAAGTCAAATTCCTGATTTTGAGTGCAATTACAACCAAACTGCAATTTGGGATAAATTGCACTCTTCTCAGCCAATCAGAATCGAGAAATTTCGTTGAGTGTATGATTTGAGTACAAAAATGCACTGCAGCTTTTCAAATTGCAGAATAAGTAAGCCATGCTGGCATGAGCAATAATATTAGGCCTTTCATAACAATGGAAGTGAAAGAAAGAATACATGTATATATTTTAGCAGTTTAATAGTTGTAATTGTAATATATTAGAGTTAGTTGTAACTGTAATATGTACAGAGCCTACACGAGTTTTTAAAAACATGCAATTTTCTAATTATCTTACCAATACTAGAGGTAATTAGTAACGGGCGCTGTACCGAACACAAGTCACCCTGCGAGCAGAGGTTTCTCATCTCTTTGCCTTTCCTGTTGCCGAGAGACAGGAAAGGCAAAGCGATGAGAAACCTCTGCTCGCAGGGTACCTGTTACACAATAGCCCACTTCCGCGTATGCTTTACTTGTCACGCACAAAGGTTTCCATATGAGGCCCCGTGCTGAATTAAATCTTTTCACGGAGAAAATAATTAATTTAATTTAGCACGGAGCCTCGTATGGAAACCTTTGTGCGTGCCAAGTAAAGCATATCGCGGAAGTAGGCTCTTGGTAAGGGGTATCCGTCCCTGCTGATATTCTATGCCTGTTTATATTGGTCTATAATCAAGTCACGAATTTCATTAATGATCAGGATAAACCCGTTATATTGCTAAAAGGTGTAGCCGATGGAGGGGAGTTAACATTTCCACTTTATTGCCAGAAATAAGGGGTATCAGGAGTATATTACAGAGGAGTGTTCCTCTTCCCATAGTTATTTTCAGCATAGTTTCCCGCGAGAAGAAACAAAGGCCGTCACTTTTAGCCAATCAGGATACACTGAAAAATTGTGATTAACACGGTTCAAACTGCTAAAAATACTAAAGCGCAAGAGAACAAAAGACAACGTAATCGCATACCAGAACTTCGCGACTATAAATAGACACACCATCTACTGCGTGTTACGGGCCAACACAAGGGCACAGGAACACACGGAGTAGTGACAACTGGTGATGACATACAATACTCCATTGTCTTTACTTTGTAAGGAACACTAAATTTCAAGCTCTGCTTATATATACAAAAATTCTAAATTTTGCATCTACATGTATGGCTGAAGACCACTTATATTCAGAATTTTATGGTATTTCTATGCTTTCTCAGTTTTGAAGTACAAAGAATTGACAGAGGTACCCAATAACATCCCTCACTGCTTTCGGCAAGTTTGTCATTGAATTATTACTTCAGTATTAATGACCAGGATGTCACTGAAATCAATACTTTTGCAAGGAATTAAGATGTAAATGTGACTTGTAGTCAGTTTATTTGAATAAAATGTTCAGCTTACAATAATATCAGTGTCAGTTAACTCACAGCTGTCACCCATCAATCCTGTAGTCTCAGGTAATAAATTATCTGAATTAACAACAAGACATCATCATACTGCTGTGAATTCCTCTTCTTTCAAGAAGCTGCTGATGCACATACCATTCCTATATAGTTGTTGTAGTCTTAAGCATGAACAAATTTGCCTTTTGGAGGAGGACTACAGAGCTCCATAACGCTACATTGTCTTACATAACATGACGGAATCACTCCCTAAACATTTCTAATTTACAAGAAATAAAACAGTTCTGGACAAGTAAGCACAGCTGGCCCTGGATGTTCACAGAAAACAATTTAGGTTTCTAAGGAATAGGAGAGAAGTAAATAATAACATCTGGTATTATCCATGGAGAATCTCACTTCCATGCTCTGAGTTTCAAATCAAGAAAATGTCAAATGCTGGGCCACTGGTGAGTCGTTAGGACATAATGTACTCATTACCTGGTAATGAGTAGATTATATCCAATCAGGGTCGAGGTTCAAATTCTAAACCTAATGTTTGCATGGCGATTCTCAACGGATAACACCAGAGGCTCTTTCGAAAATAATTATCCCCTAAATTTGGGAAACATAACTTGTACACTTTGGGTGGTCTCCGTTTTAGAGCACAATTCTGTTTAAAATCTAGAATTGCTTTTGGAACCAATTCTTCTTCTTGTCATTTCAGCCTGTTCCTCGCTCAAGCCTAGTTTTTTAACCTCAGCATCAAAATTAGTTAGAGTTGAGCATCCCCCAAGATAACCATTAAGTCTTGCAGCCACATACGAGTTCTTCAGCTCTTCATTACCAAGTCCAAGGCTAGCAAAGATGCTTGATTGTTGCTGCAACAAATATTTCTGGTGGTAACTGAAAAAAAGTAAATTAGAAACTTTATTTATTTATTTATTTAAACATATTTATTCAATACAATTGCCCAGGAAAATTTTCCAATTTCTCACCTTTAATATGGTCAGGGTTTTGATATCTAGATATCCAGGCCACACCCCTATCCTAAATTTCCTGGAGCACTCACTCCTCTGCCCTTGAACTCTGTTCTCTTAATGTTTTTCCAATAAATCGTTTTCTCTTTTTTCTCGTAGTCTTTTGTACTTAGTTCTGCTTCCCGTGTTATTATGTATAGTTGTATTTGTACAAAGCTACCCTTTCCAAGGCCTGAAACTGAAATATGAGACCCCATTTAAGGGACAAGTGATTAAATAATTACTAATAATGCAATGATTTTTGTTTATTGAAGATTGGTACATTTAGCGGGCATTGGGCAAAATTATGCACAATATATTTACAACTCAAGAGTTAGGGGAAAGGAAAAACCGTACCTATTTAAGGATCAGATATTTTATTAAGGATGATAATACAAAATATGAGACCCTATTTCAGGGTCTGGCACCTTGAAACCATACCAATGGCTTATTAATTATTGCCAATGAGTCAAATATTGCAAAAACGCGAGCTTGACGAGGTGGCAGAGTATAGTCTATACACCAGTAAAAATATCATTTCAACCAAGTCAGAAATGTAATGTAAGGGAACAATAGCGATGCATTTGCACTGCGTTAATTTCTAAACTGGTTTAGTAAACTGGTTTAACCGGACTTGCCGGCTGTGCAAAATCACTTCAGTGTTTTGCACCAATACTTTCGTTGAGACATCCAATCACATATGAGAATGGCCATGTCAAATAATCTGTTTGTCTTAAATTAAAACCACTCTAAATCACTTGGAATAGAGTAAAACATAGAATGGACTAGTTATTGGACCAATGGACTCTGGACTTATTTTGGACCAAAAAAACATTTTTTGGACAATTTTTTAGACTCTCGGAACTAGGGTGAGGGGAGAATATTATAACTTCTTTCACCACATACAATGTGGTTCATTAAGAAATGAAAAGAAAAAGAACACAGACAGCATTTCAGTCTTCCTCTAGATTAAGTGTTGGTTTCATGAGAAAAAAAATTGGGAGGGTAGGTCTGCTGGTTTTAAAAGTACCCCAAATAATAATCCACTTCTACATAGCTTGTATACCATTTATTTTATGCCAAATGTAAATAACACCAGAATCACAGGTTTTATATGCTGCCAGTAGACTAGTAGACAATACTCCAGTTTCTTATTCGAAAATTACCGCTGAATGCAATGAGTACAGATGCATGTATGCAGGTTTAGCCTCATTCTGAAGTTAAACATCATAAATACCAGCGAGAAGGTGGGCTATTCACAACACTGTGTATCGTTGTAGTTTTGCATTTTGCACCTTCTCGCTGGTATTTATGAATGTTTAACTTCAGAATGAGGCTAACCCTGCGTACATGCATCTGTACTCATTGCATTCAGTGGTAATTTTCTAATACAAAACTGGACTATTGATTCTCTGAGTTTTCCGGTTTTCCTCCCTCTGTAAAATTCAACATGTGAGTCAAGTGTTGTCAGAGAATGTACATGTACTTAGCTGTATGTGGCCACTCGGTGCTACTCTAAAATCGGAGAACAAGTAACTGCAAATGAAAGGGCATCTCGATCGTAAAAATTGATATTATTTTAGGCTGCCTGAACAAGTGTGTAATGTACAATTCAAGTCATCTCTGTTGTAGAAATATTGACAAGCTTCTAAAAGTTGTTTGGATAATTAATTGCCAAGGTAAGAATTTGCAAATGACTTCAACTTAGACCGGAAGCCTTTTTTATTTTACTGGTCTAGTCAGACTTGGCTATAGTTTCACTTGATTATTCATTGGCTGTGCAGACAGGTGTTTATGCTAAGTTATGAGTGAGGAATGAGATACTTGCCTATGCCAGACTGATTTGCCTATAATCACAATGGCTCATATGTAGAAGAAGTTATATTCTTCCCTCTACCAAGAATATTTGTGCCAAATACACATTGGCGACAATATTGTGTAACATGTACCATGATTTGCAATTTAGGAGAAATCAGTAGATCTATAATGTACTAAATGTACATGTAGTTTGACCTGTCGGCCTTAGTAGTGAAGACAAAAATTCTAGGACTAATAATTCCTCATGTTGTGCTATTGTTTGCTCGTTGCTGTATGTACATGTAGTGTATAGCATAACCTGTATAATATTGGAGTTTATAGCGGAGCTCCCGCACGGGCCAAAAGCCTGCGCAAGCGGAGCACCATACATATAGCATGAGTGAAATTTTAGCAACACCGACCGCTGGCATGCCCGTCCGACCATGCACCAGCACAAGGAACATATGAGATTTTCCAGTCCTGAATCAGGTGCTTGGTTTTGTTTGGCTATTTAACACTGTCCTGTCCTTCATAATCTAAATTATCTCAATGATCATTATGTTTTTGCCGTAATGCATAAATATTCAATTTCAAACTTTAATTTCCGTTACAACAACAATATATATATTTATTTGTACCAATCAATTTACATTTATGTTTTATATAATAATAAGAAAATAAGCAGAAAGTGTGTGGTACGGGTGCCCTAGAATAACTAAAAAGCTAATCTAGCTAGGTCCCTGTGCATGCATGTTCTTTCTGTTGTATGCTGTCCACCTTTGCCATTACATATGCGTGTGCAACTCAACTCCACTATTTATTTTCGTAAATTTATTTCCATTACATATATGCGCATGTCAAGAAAAAATAAGTTTAAATAAAAATATATGTATGTATGTATGTTCTGTATGTATATATGCGCGTGCATCTCTTCATGTTAATTTATTGGGAGCTCCGCTAATAGGCTTGCCTATATATATATTACGATACTTTAGAAGGTTCAGTCAAGTTTCCAAATCCCAGCAAGAGAATAATAGGCGACTTGAAGAGTTAATGCCTTGTGCACCTGTAAATGGCTGTGGGATGAAACTAATTCAAATAAAGAACTAAAAAAAACTTCTGTAATCGTTGTGACAAATGTTGGACAACACAATGGCCCCACCCCTCCCCAAGAATTATCTGAGTAGAAAAAAAATTGCCCAAAAAATTGTCGACAAAAATTGGTCCAAAAAATTAGTCCAGGGTCCAATGGAAGGGCTGTGTGCAACAAGGGTACAAGTGACTCCTGATCACGTTCTAAATTCTCCCTTAGAAAAACAACGAATTTGAAGGAGAATTTAGAGTGTGACCAGGAGACACTTGTATGTATGTACACCCTTGTTGGACACAGCCCTTCAATTTATTTGTGGTCCAATAGTGCTGTCCATGTTTTACTCTAATCACTTACTTCTCAGCATCATAGAATGTCTGTGCTGGCATGATCTTGGTAACAACAGGAACCTTCATCTTCTCCTGGTGCTTCTCTCTGGTTAGTTCAGCATCTCTTTTCTGTTCCTCGTCATGATAGAAAACGGCGGACATGTACTGGCGTTTATGACATACAGTAGAGTCATGGTTCTCCAGAACACAGACAGCAGATTCCTGTATGTCGTCTCCTGTGGATCATACTCCATCTGTATAGTTCAGTGTGATCCCCACTACACAGGAAAAAATTGACCAAATATGTCATAATTAAGCTATGGTTTTATGCTAGGAACATTAACATTTGAAGGGCTGTGTGCCACTGACAGTGTACTGACTTTTGATATTTTAAATCGAAATATCGGTGGGGGAAAAACGTCCTGAAAAGGGCACTTGTCCCTTGTGGCACACAGCCTTCATGTGGAAATGCTGATCGTCCAAAAAAAAAACAAGATTTGAAAAATATATATATACTTTAGCTATTTCTCGCCTCTCCTTAGTTTTCTGTTTTGGCTTCTTTGGAGTTTTTTCAAGTCTGTTCCTGATTTTATTTGTTCATTTTACCTGATCGGATTTGCCGTATTTATTTTAAAAATCTATTTTACCAGTATATACTCATTAAACATTTGCTTCATGCTATAGACTGTGCACTTCAAAAGAAACATCTTTTAAGTACTTAGGTTTTCACACTTTCAGTTGTTTTGATTGGAAAGCAGATTTATTGCATGGCCAAACATAGTTTAGTCTCTTGCTCTTTTGAAACTATAATCTTTCCAAAATCTTTGCAAGCTATTCCCGTAGCTAACACAGATTAGACCCGATTCCCTTTGGTTTACCTTTGGACTTACTGTAACAGGGGCCGAAAAGAATTGTGGGTAAACAGCAAAATTGACAGAGGAAAAAAATATATTATAAGTCCCCTGGCAAAGACCACGAAACTTACCGAAATTACCTCTTTAAGCTCCTAAATATTAACAGTTTGCTTTGCCTGAAGACATGACTCTTTTACAGTAACTCTTTCAAAATGTTAGCTGTTATTCCAACAAGAATCTCCACTCTTCAACACTTCAGTGTTGTCTCTCCTGTTTGGTTTCCGAGGTGAAAGAATCATTCTTCAATCCTACAGAAAGCATTGTCCCACAAAACAGCACACAACGCACACCCTCTTCAAAATAGCCTTCTTACCCTCTGCCCCCCTCAAATAACAACCAATAACAAAATGTTTTCTATAGAAACGGCGCCTTGATTACTTGCTTGTTTTGAGCTGTCACAAATCCCTCGTTCATCTGATTAAGGCAAAGTCTTTGCACACAGCCCTTCAAATGTGTACCACACTTCCACCAAAAAGAGTGGGAAAAAGTAGGTTACTCCCAACCAGTAACCCACACATTTTTGGTTGTCAGTGTAATAACATGTAAGCACCCTGAGGTCTGGTTTTAGTTTAATTTTGGCACAGTTTTCTATGGCTTGGCATGTTTGAAATGTGAGATCAATTAGCCCTGTATCATGTCCCAGAAGTAGCTATAAAAGAAATGTTCCCCAGTCACGTGGGGATTGTTGACATTGGATGACCAGATGAAACACTGCAGGTCCTAAAGAATGGTTAAAAATTCCCTAATATCGCACGACGATTGATTAAAAACTAAAACTCATCAACAGTCATTATCAAACTCATTAATAATTCATGAAGCAAAAACAAGAAATCACTGAGCAATAAGTGATCTGTGATGCAGATTTCGGCCTGATTTTTGCTTCGATTTTCTCAGCCTAAATAAGCCATTATATTGCCAAAATAACTGAAAACTTGGCTCTATAATGTATATCATTTGATAAGTCAGATACAGAATCATGTCCATGCTCTACGAGATTCTACAAACTCTCTTCAGCTTGTGTTTGTAAATCCCATGAAGCATGGCCACTCATTCTTGGATCTACGATGTATTAATTAATACTGAAAGTCTAGTAACATAATGTACAAGTAACTATCAAGAGTATATACTGCCACAGGAGCATCCATAACATTTGGTTTCACGGAGAAGCTAAAAAAACCGATACTTTTCTGGAGAGAAATACTGCTTTGGGAGACTACAATTCACATGCAAATGCTAGCAAATATTGCTATTGACACAGCTTGGGATCTGTATTAGCAACAATAGAATTATGACAGTGGTTTGTCATTTTACCACATTCCAATCATGACTCAGAACGAAGAGAATAATACACTTTTACAAGTACATTGTTTGTGTGTACTTCTGTGTGAAATTCCCAAGCCAACTCATAATCAATTAATTAGGTATTCAGGTGCATGTAGTTTTGTGTCTGCATAAAAAAATACACTCAAATGAGTGTAGTGCCCTCATTTGCATCACACATGTTTCATGCAAAACATTGTTAACAAATTTTTGGCCTGTACTGTATTCAGCACAACATGGTTCATACAGTTTTCAGAAATTTTTCTTCAAGGATTTTTCAAGGACAATCCACACTGTCTTGTTTTCCACAGGTTCACACAGTCATTTATTTTATTAATAACCTCAAAATTCAATGCAAGTTAGACCCAATGTTTGACTTCTTTGCACAACGAATCATTCAGTGCTACTTTCAGTGATCTTTTTGAGGCAAAAATGACTCCGTTTTACTGTGTTATCAAACATCCATAGAGGTTTCAACAATATTCAAGGAGTTTTGGTAAAAAATCAAGGATACTTCAAGAAGAAAACCCAATCTGTCAAAATGCAAGCACTTAATTTACAAGGACTTGACATTTTATTTCAAGGACTTTTCAAGGACTTGACATTATTTCAAGGACTTTTAATTCAAGGCCTGTGCCCATATACATGTATAAGGAATAGGACAAGATTTTGATGAGAAACTTAATTACCATTCAAAACTTGCAGCTGTAGCCATTTTTGTAGACTTGCTCCAAGTCGAACTCGCTTAGTCACTGGGTAAGCGATTAACTTGCTCCAAGTCGAACTCGCTTAGTCACTGGGTAAGTGATTACCAGGTCAAAAGCGAGCGCAACAATCGAAGCGAGAGGCGAGTTAGACTTGTTTCACTTGCAGGAATTGAATCGGGGGATTATGTTTTGGCGCGAAACACGTTCCAGGGGCAGAGCTTGTATTTTGCGCCTTTGACAGACTCTTCATGAGTTCACCCAAATTGTAAATACCGACATCCACGGTCGACTGACTTGACACGTCAACATACAATGCCTGAAGAACTGACACTTTATGATTGGGCAAATCTTAGTACGTCATAAGCCACGCCTCCGGTTGAAAAATCAACCGGTAAATTTGGCACGCTGCAAGTGGAAAAGTCCTTCGTGCAGGGGGCTAAGAAGGACTTTGAGAAAGTCTACCATTTTTGGTGCCTTTATAGAAACCAACTTGCAATATTTTGCTCCAGAAAAGTAGCCATTTTTCATCTTCTTGTCATGAAACTGATCGAATGATCCCCTAGCCATACATGTAGATACTCTTGATTAAGTTTACCATTCTTTAATAACTGTTAGTGGGTTTTAGTTGTTATAACTAATAAGGGATTTTGAAACAGTTCTTGACCCAACAAGTGCTACTTTATCCCATGGCACCAGGTTTGTTTGCCTCCAACATGGTGGATATGATCACATAATTTCTTAGGTAATTATTTACCTACATGTAGGGAGGGGCACTGCCTTGCTGTGGTTTAACTAAAACCTAATTGCAGACTCATGGGTGAGAGCTACAGAGATCACACAACTGCTCTGGGAAAGTTATCAAATCCTAAAAAGGTGATGCATTTCAGCTCAACATTTTTCACTCTGTGTCAGTACCTGTGTCAGTGGTGTAATAATGACCAGGGGGGGGGGGGGGGGGGGGTACTCACATATAAGAGTGATGGGGAGGTGCAAAGGACTTTTTGGGTTTGAAATTGGCGAGTTGGGGACTTTTTTGGGGTTAGAAATTTTCAGGAGGATTTTTTTCAGTAGTACAATTTTTAATGCGAAAAAAAGGGACTTTTGGGGGTTATGTTCTGTTTTTTTGGGGGGGTTTAAAATTTTGTCTTCATTCGCACCTCCCCATCACCTTAGTACCCCTTGGAAATAATGATGTGTAGGATTTTGAGTATTTTATCTATTTCAGAATGAATGACAAGTTTCGTTGAAAAATTATCGCTGTTATCAACACATCTTGTTGAAATCTGCTCTATCTCAGAATTTAACAGTGTTTACAAAATCCCTCAGGTTATACATTATAACTCAAGCCTTAGTAATGCCTACATACAGGTATCAATGTTAAGCCCGAGAGGGGGGGGGGGGGGGGAGTTGAGCAGATGTGCAGCATTTAATCAACCTAGTCTTGTACCCATGCAGTATCTTCTCAGTCAGTTGGTGGCTATGATGCGTGGAACACCCTGGGAACGAGGTCGAGGTCGCCATCTTGGATGTTGGAAAAAAATGCGTTTTCATCTGTTTTTATTTAGTTAAAAAGAACACTTCACATTTATTTGGGATCATCTCCAGTCCCCCATTGTCATAGCTATATATATATATATATATATATAAGACCTTCTTAATGTATATATATAGATTAAGAAGGAATTTCGTTGCTCCAGTTGACCAATTTTTCTTTCCCCAGGGTGGGGAATTTTTATAGGTAATCAAATGGAACAAGTGAAATTTGGGATAAATTGTCAAAATCGAAGTAATATAGGTAATCAGCTAACTCTGTTGCCACCCAATTCAGATCATGTGATGTAAACACACATTACTCTGGAGAAATTAATTTTATTCAGATAGGCATGACTGCATTATGATTAGAATGAAAAAGGAATAATTCCCTAGAGTAGCATCTGTTTACATCACATGATCTGAATTGGGTGGCAACAACGTTAGCCGATTACCTCTATTATCCAAAAAAGTCAAATGCCGCACATCTGCCCGACCCCCCACCCCTCTCATTGATACATGCATAAGTCATAACATTTTGCAAATATTTGTCATAAATTTGCACATTATTTCTAACGAGGGGCTGATCAAAGTTCCACTTCTTCTAAGACCAAATTCGCATTAGAAGTGAATCTCAGATAACTTACAGGCTGCTATAGGTTGGATAATTCTTCTTGCCTCCAGTATAACCAACTTTCGTTCGAACAACTCCTTGAGCACATCGAACTGAGCCTCGGGGAACCAAAATCAGCTCAACGCGAACGTTGCCGTTTTGGTTTTGATGTGTTCCATGCCCGATGGACAGGGTTGATGAACTTCTATCGAGACTCCGCTGAAGTTACCCGTGTTGTAAGATAATATGGAGCGAAAGAACGTAAGATTGAGCTTACCAAAGTAGCCCCTCGCCGTGACATCAGACGAGTCTTCTCGGTATGCGCGGAAGACCCTGGGAACGAGGTTGGCTCAAACACTCTTCAACAGATCCCGCTCGGCCGTTTCCAACAAGCAAATATTGGACCCAGCAGGCATTGCGAGGCAAACTTTGAGGAGAAGCGAGTTCTTATGCATGAATCAATGTTAAGCCGAAGGGGGGGGGGGGGGGGGGGGGGGGGGGGGGGGGGGAGTCGGGCAGATGTGCGGCATTTGACTTTTTTCGATAATTTTTGGTTAAATTCCCCACCCTGGGGAAAGAAAAAAATGGTCAATTGTGATCAAATTGCCCCACCTGAGGCAACGAAATTCCTCCTTAAACTATATATATCAGTACAGCTGAGACAATGGGAGAACTGGAGGTGATCCCAAATAAATGTGAAGCGTTCTTTTTAACTTAATGAAAACAGATGAAAACGCATTTTGAAGTTCGTACCATCCAACATCCAAGATGGCGACTCAGGAAACAAGAGACTAGGACACAGTCCTCAAGCGGTCGAATTCAAATGTCCACACCCTGAGGCGAAACTTGTAATCAAATTCCCCAGGGTGGGGACGCCAAGATCGGATCAAATGCCGCACATCTGCCCGAGACCCCACCCCCCCCCCCCCCCCTGCGGCTTAACATTGATTCATGCATTATTTTATCGCTTCCTTTGCGTTGAAATAACACCAGATTTCCAACCCTCTTGGTCAATTTTTCTTAATCATCATATTCATGAACCACTAACTTATTACATACTGATAAACTACAAGCAAGGAGCGAAGATTAGTAAATATAAAGTAAAGAACGACTCGTAGAAAGAAAACGTGTGCCTCTACCACAGGCTACCCAAGCGTAAGTTTTTTTATTAACCGTTTATTTTACAAGACTTGACTGGGAATTTATATAGAGTTTTTAGAAATTGCAATAATTCTGTAAATATTGAAATAAAGAAACACGACTTTAGCTGTCTGTTTTTCAGTTATTGGGCTGTGCCTGTGTGCAGTTTCAGCGCATTTGGGCGTTCTACTGGTACATGGTACGCTTGTTGAAATCACAGCCATCAGAAAAGAATAATAAGCCATCTATCGAATAATTATACAACAGTCATACAGTAATTGATGTAACTGCGATTGATTATCGTGATTTAGCGCCATCCATTATATTTTAAGTACGAATGCGTATTTACGTGAAATCGGTTTCGCGAAAAACACTGAGAAAACTACATAAAAGCTAAGCCTAAGACTTTCACAGGTTGAAGGTTTCTTAATTTGTAATTCACTGTGAGTTTACTAAGTTATAAAATTATTTACTAAAAAGGTTTTTGTATTTGAACTCCAGAGCCTTCGTTCTTTCGGCCAGCGGACAAGCCCAGAGTCTTGGGCGAAAATAACACGAATGCTGCAGAGCCTTCTTTTCTTCTCGATTTTCGTGGAGTTGAAGAAGGCTCTCAGTTGCAGGGTAGAATATTTAATGAGGTCACGACCGAATTTCATCGATTTGAATCGGTCGATTAAATTCCATTCAGGTCGATAAATCATTTTTTGTTCGATTACGCTTAATTTTTTTCTACCTATGAACCTTTGAAAGGTTTTGAGTACTTCTGCGAAAAGAAAATACTCTATGTCCGGGGGGGGGCTACTGACCTGACAGGGGTGCTCTGCCGTGACCCTAAAAATGAACCCTAAAAGGGACCCAAAAATAAAAATAATAGATGGAAGATTTTTTATTTTGAACCCTAAAAGGGACCACCATATAAATTCTTATAAACAATGGGATTAGCAGTACCGTAAAGATTCGATTAAGCGCCCAGGGCGCTTATTTAATTTGTGAGGGTCGAGGGGGGGGGGGGGGGGGGGGGGAGCTTATTCGAGAGGGGGCGCTTATTTCATTTTTGAAAGATTTGAAAGAGAGATCCACCGCGTATTGAAAGAACTTTGCGCACACATGGAAACCAAAGTAGAAACACTAAGTAAAACGACCAGCTTGTAATGTACCCGAATGTGATAAATAAAATGTCGAAGTTGACTTTGTACCGATAACACGTGTTTCTTATTATCGAGAGAGAGGGAAGGGGGCGCTTATTTGGGAGGGGGCGCTTATTTCAGAAAACGCAGTGGAAGGGGGGCGCTTATTCGAGAGGGGGCCCTTATTTGAAGGAGGGCGCTTAATCTAATCTTTACGGTATGTCTGTAATCTCCTTTATCTGTAATCTCCTTGCAAATAAACAGACGACGCCCTAAAGGTACCGCGTTTTGTTACGTAATTGCCTTTTGTCAAAAGACCTAAATGTAGCCTGCGTCACATCCGAACTGCGAAACAGTGACAGAAAGCTTGTTCTAGACCCCCAACGAAGTACCAGGATATGTGTAGTCGATTCTGATTGGCTTTTTAAAATGCTCATTCTTACACGTTTTCTGACTGGCCATTCAACTGTCACCAGCCTGTCACCAGGGCGACTAACGGCTAATTTACATTTCAACTCGTCGAGAAGAGCAATGATATCTGTACAATATCAGTTTGAAATCGAGATTCGTTTGCTAGAATAAGAGCAGTTGACCAGAGTTGAGTTCGGATGTGGCACACTACTAGATCAGTTTCCAAGCTGCATGGGAGATTTGTTTGTGTGTTCCTCGAACGAGCGTTTTGTCGTGACGGATTCTATTAAAGTCTTCAGCAAGTTTGCGGCACTAAACCACGGGCAGCCTATTATGTTACATTACTTCAAAACCTGATCCGAAATTGCAGAAATTGAAATAAACCTAACCTTCTCCGATAGTATAAGACACAGGGAAACAACGACTGAACTCGTCTTAGGGCGAAAAATCTCAAGTAAACAGTCCCACATGCAAACGAACAGTTTGTCTTTCAACCGAGCGGCCTCTGACATGAACTGCCCGTCATAACAATCTCCGAGGTTGGTGACAGTTGAATGGTCAGTCAGAAGACGTGTAAGAATGAGCTTTTTAAAAAGCCAATCAGAATCGACTACACATATCCTGGTACTTCGTTGGGGGTCTAGAACAAGCTGATCTGTCGCTGTTTCGTAGACGGACTTAACTAGGGTTCAGTTCGGATGTAACACAGGCTACCTAAGTGGGACCATCACTGAAATTTTACACCCTAAAACGGATGGCCGAGCTCCCCTGTCAGGTCAGTAGGGGAGTTCCTTCCCCCCCTTCCCCCGGACTCTATGTCCTAATGATTTATGAATACAGGTATTGTTTGAGAAGCCCTCATTGTCAAAAACACGTTCTGTGTGTCATGTAAACACCATTTTACGGGTTAATTATTAGAACCGCTATGTTTCTTTTCTCATATGTATGTCTTATTTTCGGCGGCTTAATACGTTCGAAGGAATACTGAGACATATCTCTATCATTTACACTGATGCACTTCTAGAGAGACGTGTATACTAGAAACAAATTTCTAACAATTAACTACATACTTTATATTATCCTATAAATCTTATATTTCAGCCAATCAGAGCTCAGCTTTAATATGAAATACAGGGTGGTATTTCATGGTTTTTGTATGAAATACAGAGCGGTATTTCATGGCTAGATCAAGGCCAATCAAAATGCAGGAAATTTCGCGCCCTTTCTTTATCAGCCAATAAGAATTCAACATTTTGAATACATAATTAGTCTGCAGACGTGCGCGGCCGCCACTCGAAATTTGTGTTTTTCGGCGAGAAAATTCCCAGGCTATCGTCCGGTAAGTTACTTTGTTTTCGTGATAAATCTTCTCATAAATTTGTTATTTATAGGATAATTTGGTTATTTCATGGTTTCTATGAAATACTGGCGAAAATTTCACTCGAAATTCATATTCAATATCAAATCTAAACCTACAGCCGTTTCTGAACATTTTCTCAGCCCTAACCATTCTAGTACTGACATGCTCCTTATTCCTTTAGAAGTCATCTATTCTAAACGCGATTCCGTGAGAAAAGCACGTGAATCATATCTCATCTATAAAGCTAAAACCCTCGAACCACTCGGAATGAATAGACGTGATGAAATGTAATTTCACCGTTTGACCTTTATTGTCGGCTGTTACTCTATCTGTACTATCTTTTCAAACCTATTTCGTAATTTCCTTTTATGTGTTACTATTGTATAAAACATATGTCATCGATTTTGTAATTTCCGCTCATAGTTGCGTAATTAGCAATTTATATAAGCCTTGTATCCATTTGTGACCTCCATTGTAAAATAAACCTGAAGAAGGCTGGTATATTACTGGCCAGCCGAAATATCGTATAAACCTCGACAAGCGTTGTATTTGATCAGCATTGCAGTAGTCTTCGGACACTTTATCATTATATTTTCTTCTTCTTGCTGATCAAGATCTGTTTTTTGATCCAACGTCTGGCAGGATTGATTGTACACGGTTTTTGCTGTGGTTTTCTAACCTTAACTATATATATTATTTTGGTATACAACTCGCCCTAAAGGCTCGTTGTATGTCAAATAATACAAATTTCTCGTGAAATATTCGCCCGTATTCCATAGAAAACCATGACATAACCAGTAAATATTTACTTCAAATTATATAGCCCAGTCAGGCTAATTATGGAAATGTAATATAAAAACTGATTTATTACTCCTTAACCTCCTTAATTTCCTATTATAAAGTTACGGTATAAAGCGTACTTAAAAAATGATTAACTCTGCTTTGAGTTTCCTGAGCATACACGAGAAGCTTCTCAGTCTTAGAGCTTCAGCGACTTTTTGGCCTTGGAATGAAACAACTGTAGTAAATACATGTGTAGGTATTTTAGAATTTTATTGCCATATACCCCGGCCTGATTAATCGATATTTCCGATAATCGATGCTAATCGATATTGATCAATACTAATCAATATTAATCAATCGATTAATATTGGAAATCGATGATTAATCGATGACCAAGGCCGTTGTGACCTTTTATCGATTAGTAATCGATCATCGATTATCATCGATCATTAATATCGATTAATATCGATTAACATCGATTAACATCGATTAACATCGATTAACATCGATTAACGATTAACATCGATTCTTTCACGTCTTGATATACGTATGATAAAAAGTTTTAAAAATAGAAACGACACGGACCTTGTGATTAAAAGATGTAAGAAGCCGATGGAAAGCAAATAGATAGAGTCGTTTTCGTATATGAGTGGGAAACTTGAGTATGACTTGATACCGCTATGATACGACAGGAATTTCGAATGTTTTTATCAAAACTACGGTTCAGATACGATACGACGAGGCAAGTCATACGAAAATGACTCAGACATCATCATAAAGATATAATAAAGTATTCATTATAACCGTACAAAAATTTGTTACCGTTTCATCTCATGTTGTATCAGGAGTGCTTTCGAAAAAAAAACCGATATCAATCGATGTCAATCGATTGATATCGACGATGTAATTAGTGGCCCAACTTCGTGTGACTATCGATTAATCATCGATTAACCGATACTAATCGATATTAATCAGCTAATTTCATCGATTAATATCGATTTATCGATTAGTTTTCGATCATCGATCGTCATCGATTAATCAGGCCGGGCATATACATGTTCACACTATACCAGATAGGTTTTTATGCCGGCACAGAAACGTGTCTGTTAATATAATGTGAACAGGCACGGAGCAAGTCGGCACAAAAACCTATCCGATACAAAGTATATCACCCTGACTTTTAAGATCGGAACGCAACATCGCTCCTGCACAAAAATCGCGCCGAAACAGCATCTTGAGTATCCGTTTCAAATTGAAGTAGATCACGAACCCTAGAAAACTTAGATACATACACATATCTTGGATCAATCTTTAACATGGAACGGCGGATCAAGTAGACACAATTTCTAAGAAAGCTTCAGGCGGGGTAGGCATCTTGTACCTCATGAAACGCTAATTACAATGTATAATTTCCCCAATGCACTACCGTATTTCAATTGACCTATATCATTATGACGTCATATCAAAACAATCTATTGTTTAAACGCTAAGGATCACGGTCATGGGAGGGGGACAAAACAGCAACAACACAAAGGAAATCGCTATCAAATGCATTTTGTAGAACGTAGAATAGCGGTAACAGCCACCAAATACGGTAAATACTGTGGGATAAACATTGATACAGCTGATATCTGGAAACCAGACAATTCGAAGTTAAATTTTCCTCAGCAGAGAAGATTTAGTTCAAAATTCTATTGTTCAAGTCGATTCTGTCCCCCTCATAAACAAGCCGTGACGTCATAATGATATAGGGTAAATTACTGTAGTGCAAGACTGCGAGCAGTCCTTTATTTTTCTTGGTCTCTTGTCACTTCTTGTCACTCGAGTTTTTCGTGACTAGAGACCAAGAAAAATAAAGGGACTGTTCGCAGTCTACTGTAGTGCAGTATGGGGAAACAGTGGAAAAGGGATATGACATACTCCTAGCCTGGGAAACCAGCCAGGCTAACATACTCCAAACTCTCCAAAATAGAGCTGCCAGGGTGGTCACCTTTTCAAATTATGATAGGCGGTCAGCTGAGTTGTTGAACGAACTTAACTGAGATAATATTGAGACATGAAGATCAAAGCAACTAGCTATATTAATGTACAAAACTATGAATGGGAGCACTCCTAATTATCTGAAGGAAATCTTTAAAAGCACAACTTTTGTATATTCCTATAAGTAAGAAACTCGAGCTATAATGTATCTGTACCAAGATCGCACACTGAAGCTGGAAAGCACAGCTTTCATTATAGAGGTGCTGTTCTCTGGAATAGTTTATCTAATGATGTAAGAAGACAGACAAACGTAACATCATTTTAAAATACGCTATAATTTCGGTTAAATAAGTAATTTTAAACATGGAATTGTACAATTTATATTACTAGGATAATCAGTATATTTTAGGGATTTACTCTTTTTTGGAAATTCATATTAGAACAACACATTAACTAGGGATCCATTTCTGTAATTTTATTGCTGTTCATGTATGCACGGCTCTCTGGAAGAGCATATGTATGATGATGAGACACCGTGTTAGCATAAAGATTATGTTGTATATATGTATGTATGTATTTCAAGTGTGAACAGGTGGCCAATCCGTTATACATGATCACTTCCCGTCGTGCCGGCAAAAAAACAATCCACTGGCGAGTGAGGATAGAATATCCCTTGATCGTATTTCACAGTTTGAGCCAGTTATATATGATACTAGCTGCTCTGTTTTGGAGTTTTTGATCCAGTCCCGATCCCGCCCATGGGATCACGATCATTGGTTATTGAAGTGATATATCAGCAAAGTGACTGTTTCTGCAAAACCTGATCAGTATCAGGCTGCTCAGGTTAATTGAGACCAGAACTAACGAGCATCAAAGCAAAATATTTTATAATCGAATCACCATTTACCATGTGTCGAACTCTCGCTGGTCGAACCGTTTTCTTTGCGGCCTTTTGAGTGAAAAAAAAAATTACTTTGCCGAGAAATTCACGCTTTCTCCTCGATAATTGGTTCCCAATCCATCCTTTGTAGATCGATCTCTCACAGAAATCCGGAAAAACAAGTAAAGTCTTCTATTTATACAACATTGGCAAACTATGAAATTTGAAACGGATAACACTTCATCGAATCAAATGTCGTGTGTGTTTTGACAGACGGAAAACCGGGTCAAACCGGGAAAACACGACACTCAAGATTTCAAAACCATTATAAATAGAGTTCACTCTTGCCAGGGTCATCAGTTAGGCCGAGAACTCTCGGAGATCAGGAAAAAAAGCCACGGCATCTTGTCTACAATAACTGGATCCAAATCGTTTGCAATTAAAATGCATGGTATAATTACAGGAGGGACAAGGGGGCTTGGCCTGAATATTGCTGAGGAAATGGCTAAGGAAGGTTACACACGTTTGATTTTAACTTACAACTCAAACGTAGAAGCAGCAGCGAAGGCGAAACGAGAATTGGAAGAGAAATACAACGTCGAGATCTTCACCTTAAAGGGCGACATTGGCGAGGAGTTGACGGTGGATGAGATTTTCGAAAGCGTTGAACAAAACTTGGGCAATAAGCTGAATGCATTCGTGCACAATGCCGGAGCTGCAGTTGGAATCACTTCAGTTGCAGAGTCTGACCATGCCAAGAAAGCTGCTGCGAGCTACTCTGAAAATATCGGAAGCGGTGATTTCAAAAATTTCTCAACCTACGATTACTTTCAGAACATTTATCCTAAGTGCTTTATCCGCTGTGTAGAAAAAGCTGTGAAGATCATGGAAGACGGAAAGGGCTACATCGTTGCTGTTTCAACCTACGGATCAAATGTTTTGCAGACTCCGAAGCCTGGTTATGCTATTACAGCCCAAGCTAAAGGATGCATGGAATTACTGGTGAGTCTCGGCTACTGAACTTTATCTAAAGAAACTTATGTTGTCATTTAGAATTAAAAGGTATTGACAACTCTGGGCGCTCGACAGGCAACGAAATGAAAATAACACATTCTGAATAATTCCGCGAATGCAAAATTGACAGAAGTGGGTCAAAGTTGAATTGAATATTGGTATACCTTCCGATTCTTTAACTTTTACCAAAATAATTATTTGAACGTTCTTGCTAGCAGAGGTCACTCCCTGGTAAAATAGGGGCAGGGAATGTTTGAATTTAGCGAGTTGATAAAGTATCCTTTCTTTGTTCCGCTTTTGAGAGGTAGCGAATACATGATCAATAAAATAACAATTTCTTAAAAACTGTCGGCGTAATAATTTGAGAGATAGGAGAAAACAGCCACCTCGTCGCGGTCAGACGGTAGTCTGTTTTCAACTTAATTGTCCCTTAACTTTAATATTTTCACGCTAAAAAGAAACCTCAAATCTTTCATGAGATAAAAGAACACATTTTTTATTAATGGATTTTGTTTATAAGAAAACCCACAGCAAAATGCATAGAAGTTCTAAACCAATTCTAAATTCTCAGTCACAAAAGCAAATTCCGTCAAATACAGTTGATATATAGCTGTACTTATATCTCACCCAATTCGTAAACCACTCCAAAATGTTTTATAATACAAAAAGAAGTAACTATACAGTATCAAAAATGATATTCGCGTCGTGTCGGGTTTATAGTTGTAAACACACCTTTGTCATGCCCTCATTTATTGACCAATCAAGGTCGGTACTCTAATCCACCCAGACCGGTTTTTCTTGATCGCCAGAACTTGTTTCCGCGGCCGCGGCAGTACTTTTACTCGGATTTCGGCTTGCACTGTGTTATGTTACAACCAGTTTTTCCTGATCTACAGATCTTCAATTTAGCTTGTACATGTACATTCAGTTCATGTGACAGCTCTCCAGTGTTTCCCAATTAGAGGAATTTGTACATCATTTTCCTCTTGGGATACAGAAAAACAAGAAAACATTACTCAATTGCAAGGGAAAAGTCAGGTTACAGGCAGCCCAACAATCTATGGGTTTGTGCATGAAAATAGAAGATATGTATGGGGTTTTATAAATCCTTTCAAATTAGTCTTCCGTTTTCGCCTAAAACTGAAGTGGCATCCCTTTTGGAATCGGTAATTAGAAATAATATTATATGGCCTGTACTTTCGACATATTTTGTGGAGTCATTTACCGCTTCGTTTGGATATTGAATAACTCTAGTCAATATTAATAAAAAGATAAACTCTAGACATTGTTAACAAAAATGGCGTTTAACTGCAGTGCATCGTGGTAGATGCTTATAAACGGAAGGCTTTCTTAAAAAGAAAGGTTTTAAGTCGCTTCTTGAAAGAGTCAACACAAGACGATCGCCGTATCTCCAATGGAATAACATTTCAAAGAGTAGGGCTTGCCTAAGCGAAGCAATATCTCCGAAAGTTTTGCAGGAAGTTTTCGGAATCACAAGTAGTTCTTGGTCCTCCGACTCAGGTTGTATCAGCCTTCTGGCTTGTAGTTTGGCGCTTTTCCGTGCAAAGCCTTGAATATCAGTAGTATAAAGATCTTGAAGGACACACGGTCGGCTTCACGGACAGCCAATGAAGTTTCTTTAAGAAACGTGATAGTATATCATATTTCTTCACTTTCACGCTATTCAACGTTGAGAAATTTAGCCGGACGAGTCAGTATTTACCGCTTCATAGAAAAAAAAATATATTCACTATTCTATTTACTATTAACTTTTGACAGTTTCGTTCTTTTTTTTGGTCTCTGCTTTTACTTCCTTTTTTAATTTCATCGTGGTCCGTTCGTGGTCACTGGCGTGATCATTCGGGGATCATTCGTGGATCTTGGAACTCAGGAATATAAATCTGGTCGCTAGAGAGAGAAAAGGAGCGCCCAAATTTCATTGATTTGAATCTTAGCTGCTTTTTTCCCGTTTTGTTTTTCATTTATTGTGTAAAATATTCACTTCTGAGCACTCGTGGTCACTCGTGTGTACTTTTAGATCGTATTCTTTGTTTGGTAGCTTTTTGCTTGATGGGAAATATAATGACCATCATGATATAGCTTAATCTGGCGGGCATGGGCTCAATAATTAATTTAGTGTTTCTTAACGAACATGAACAGAGAACTCACGCGAATAATGAGCTGAGTTCATTAAAGATTTATCAAGTCCGTCTGGGAAGGAAATCAGATCAGACAGTTCCGCGCCACATTGGAATAGTAACCGCGCAAGTATGAGAACGAGGCTGGCGTTAGGTTCAAACAGCTGTTTTACTAGTGTTTTAAGTCGGAAAAGACTTCTTTCATTGTGCTTTTCTTTCAGAATGGTCATAATACATAAACATAGGGAAATCTCGACCATTCGGAATCAAAACTTGGTCTTGAAAGTACGCTTTGCTTTACTTACGCGTTGTGTACTACGATCTAATGCGAATTGAGGGGAGAAATAAATAAAATAATCCACAAGAACAGGACGATTTCCAATACGATGCGACCCGGCTAAGAAGAATATTGTATCAGCTCTTGGGATGGTCAATCGATCGTCGTCAAGTGATCATCGTCCAACTGTACGACTACCAGTTCTGAAGGTAACAAAGTACAAAAATACTAAAATCATATCAGGTTTTTTCAAAGGAAATATTAAACGGCTAGAAATTAAAGTAATTAAAAATAATTACAAAGTCTACATGGTAGGGTTGTAATGTATACGTATTCCATATGTGGTGATTACTGGACAAGCAGATTGACAAGCGAAGAGTGGCTCCATAGAAAGCCGACGACAGGTCAGTTATGTAATAAAAAATGTCAAAAACCGAGCGTAGATGGTTGTTTAGTGTAGTGGTTATGACGTTCGCCTTAAATGCAAAAGCTTATGGGTTCAAATCCTAGTATAACCGACATTTTTTCCCTCTCATTTATCTTCTCTTAATTCTTGTTTACCTGTGAACCCTAGGCCTAGCCCTAAAACCTCGTCGTTTACCTGGGAACTTAGGTTTACTGACCGGTTAAGTTAGGATTTCGTTTAGATTTATAATAAAACATTTGATTATTTCAAAGCCTCGTGACTGGAAATGAGACTTGGGGTTGCTATTCGCTTGTCAGGGCCTCAGTGCTGTTTGCTTGTTACGTATACGGACCGCTGTCTGCTATCTGCAGTAATCATCATATATGGAATACGTATTATAGACCAAACACTTGAGAAGACGGCAAACAGGTTTTGAGAGCGGCCTTATCGGTGAGCCGTTTTCATGCATGGAAAAGCTACTTGAACAACCGAAAGCAACACAGTGCTTTCGTTTCTTCTTTGTTGCTGTTAGGCTCGTCCATTTGGCAACAAAATCGAAAGAAATTCGGCTAAACACTACTGCCGAAACAGCTATTTGAATCTTTCTCGGGTACGCCATGCAGCCGCGTGGTTACTATTCCAGTATGGCGTGGTTACTATTCCAATATGGCTGTGCGGAACCTCGTCAGCACACTAACTCTCAGTTTGATTTTGATTATTTATTTACGATCAATGATGAATATATAGGTTTAAATTGCACTTATCTGGCTCTCCCTCGCTTGTCTGTGGTTGTACTCACGTAGATACAGACGGTCTCTTAACTAACACACCCCCTATCTCTTATTACACAACTGGAATTTGCATAAGGAGTATAGGGTTACACCAGCGCATAATAACTTCCGGTTGAAAAGCAATTATGTAAACATTGGCTTCGGGTCACACTCCCTTAAAATTAATGACAATTAATTTTACTTGAACCGTAACATAAACGTAGTTTCTTTCAAGTTCATATGTAAAGCATAGTCTCTTTTAAGTTCACTGTGTATAGCATAATATTTACATCGTTGTTTCTCCCGTACTACAACGAAGAATTGCTGATTCGAGACGTACATCCTTCAGTCGTCATCTTCTTCCAACACACGCGAAGTTTTTCGCGCGCATCTTGTGCTGCACGTCGAATTGGTCTCGCCTGAATTGGTCTCGCCTTAGCTGCTTGTTCAGCTTGTCTCCGCTCCTGTTCCGCTTCTTCACTTGCCGCCTTTATCTCTAGCGAACATACTAGAGACAAGGGCCTCTCAATGTGGTGTCCCTTGTGAAGGAGCCTCACTCCCCTCACCACGCCGTCCTTGCCCTAGATGTGTCGTACGACCTTCCCTTTCTTCCATTCGCCTCTGTTTTTCTCGTCGCCTACCACGAGCACGATCTCTCCGATCTCTGGAACGTTGTTGCCACCTCGGCGCACGCGGTGGCTCTCCATCAGGCTGTGGATGTACTCCCTCTTCCATCGTTGCCAAGAGTGCTGTCGCTTCTCCATTAGTTGCGCTTGCAGCCTGGTGACTTCATCTCCTTCGAGCTCGATATCTTCCACTGTGTGAGCATCCTGACCCCACATAGGTTGAACTGCCAACTTATTCGTATTCCCTGTTTGGCGAGGTGGTCTTGTAGAGCTTCACTCTTACGTATCTTCTTGATCCAAGTGGCTGTAGACTTGAATACTGACGCGTTGTCTGATATCACGCGTTCTGGCCTCGTGCGTCGCGTCACAAATGCGTTTAGCTTTCTCTTGAACTCTTCGGCCGTTTGCGATTTCGTGACTTCGAGATGAACGGCTCTGGAAGTTGCGCACGTAAATATGATTATGTAGCACTTGCCTCGTTCTTTCTTGGAAATCTCGTAACTTAATGGTCCCGCGAAGTCGACTCCTGTTGTCTCGAATGGTCTCCCGCCTTCAGTGCGAAAAGTCACCGTTGGACCATACGGTTTGGCGCTGAATACTTTGCATATATTGCGACTGTTAATCGCCTTCTTCACTTTCGACCTTAGCCTCGGCACCCACCATTTCTCTCTTATCGCGGACATCGTGTTTGCGATGCCAAGGTGCTTGATCTCCTGATGGGTGTGGCGGATTAACTTCTCGGCAAATACTCCGCCTTCAATGTAGACCGGTTCATAACCGGGAATCCTTCCCTTGCATTTGAGAATGCCTGTTTTCTCATCTTTTACTATTTTCCACCCTGGAGTCTCCAAGATCTGGCTGTACGTCTGCTTGTGCTCTCCTTACCCACTGCGCTTCTCCTCCTTTCGTTTCTTGGCTAGGGCGTTAGCCTTGAACCTCAAAGCCCACGCGGTTACTCTAAGGGTCTTCCAGTAGGTGCTCCTCTCTAGTAGCTCATCCCATTCATCTGGCTCACGCTTCACTGCAAACTATGCTTCCTCCGCTACAGGCTTGTGTTCCTCGCTGACACTCTTGGTTTTCTCGAGCTCTGGTTGTTGATGGTCGTAGTGATAGCGCAGTGTGGCGCCCAACATAAAAGGACTCGCTTCGGCGCTAAAGGGTACTACTGCAATAGTTACCGCCGAGCACGCGATGTTGCTAGCGTCTGCAAACACATGTAAATGAACGGCCTTAACTTTCCTCAGATCTCTCGTTAAGCTTCTCGGTACTTTGACGTTCCTTAGTTGGTTTGTCCACTTCCGCCAATTCTTGGATACTTCGCTCGACAGCTCCGTGTTCCACCCGGCCTTCTCATCACATGCTTCTCTGTAGATGTGCTTCCCCTCTACGACTGTTGGGGACACAATTCCGAGCGGATCGTAAACGCTTGCAAGCTTGCTAAGGATACTCTTCTTTGTCACTGGCTCTTCAGTCCCTGACGGTTGTGGCACTACAATTTCCAGTGTATCTTCAGCCTTGTTCCATACATGGCCTAGTATCTTGGTTGGGTTAGACATATCCTCACTTTCCAGGGCCTGGTTGTTGGACTCCCATTTGTGCACCGGGAACTTCGCACTCTCAAACACCCTTGTCGCTTCTCGCTTAAAGGTATCAAGCTCTTCTATGGTGCTCGCAGTCTTCATCAGATTGTCGACGTAAGTATCCTCTCTCAGAGATGTCGCGGTTGTCTCAAGCTCTGGCGGTTGATGGTCGTAGTGATAGCGCAGTGTGGCGCCCAACATAAAAGGACTCGCTTCGGCGCCAAAGGGTACTCTCGCAAATCGCAAGTGTTCCTCTCGGTCATTGATGTTAAACAGGAACCGAAAGGCATCTCGGTCTTGCTCCTTGATCGCTATCTGTAAGAACGCCTTCTTGAGGTCTGCTAACAGCAAATGCGTTGACATGCGCGCTCTCACCAGTATGTCCCATAGCAGCGGCTGTAGCGGTGGACCAGTGAACATACACTCGTTGACACTGTTGGCTAGTGGGTGTGGCTTTGTGCTTGCGTCAAACACCATTCTCGTTTTGGTAGTGGTTGCGCTTTCTCTTACGACTGGTTTGTGTGGCATGTAAAACACGCGGTCACCAGTTGGCTGTTCGGGGGCTTTCTCTATGATGCCTTGATCCAACTGCTCACTATCTTCCTGTACTCAGCCTTCAATTCTTCGTTACGCTCTAGCTTCCGTTCGACGTTTTGAAGGCGTCTCCTGCTCGGTGCCTCGTTTTTGTTGTCCAGTATAGCTCCAGGGACCCACGGTACACCAACTTCATATCTGCCGTTCTCTCTTCTGGTTATATTCTCTTGGAACTCTGTAAATACATCCAGCTGGTCACCCTCGCCCCGATCCTCCACGCCTAACACGTCGAGCGAATACAGCCTCTCGTACTCGTCGGTCTCTCTCGTAAACAAACACTTTCCGTCAGCGTGCTCTGCGCCGCGATGGACAACCCATCCAAAGGTCGTGCCCTCTATGATTGGGTCATCTGGTTGGCCTTTAAACACTTGCTCTGATCGTATCTTGCAGTGCGTGGTATCAGATAGTATCACGTGGATTGGGTACTCTTCACTGGCGGTTCTATAAAAGGTCTTGCCCCTCACGTGCGCATGTTTCGCTTTTAACTCAGCGATGATGGGCCTCTTAATGGTAGTGAAGTCGGCCATCTTGCCTCCCGTCACCTCCAACGCCTCGCTGGCGTTTCCGTCAACCGAGTTCGGTGGCGGTGCTGTCCTCTTCTGACTAAAATAATGACGCTCCCTTCGTTTCTCTCCTTCTTTCCTAGTTTCCCCTTCTGTTTGATTCCTTTTCATCCATTTTTGCAGCACCCTTATTAAATCTTTCATTCCCCATTCCTCCCATTCCTCGTCAGTTCTTACTAAGTCCGCCTTAATTTGGGGTAGTTTGTTCAGAGTGGTCAGCACAAATCCCTTAAGCATCTATCCCTCCTCAAGAGTTTGCAGCGCGTCATAATGTTTGCTCAAATTATCATAGAACTCCCGCACCTTGTGTAACTCGAGCCTTTCACCGTGGGCAAGTTTATTATTTGCTCCATATGAGCTGCTACTACCGTTTTTGTTTGGCCGAACTCAGCCTTGAGCCTTTCCCATGCTGTTTTGTAGCCAATCTCGCTCGGTCTTAAATTAGCTAGTGTCTGTCCCTCACCCTCTTGTCAACTAACTCTAAAAGATAACCAAACTTCTCTTCTACTGATATGTTTTTATTATGAATCTGTGACACAAACATATTTTCAAATCGAATCCAGTCTCCTGGAGTGCCATCAAACGGGGTTATCTTGAGTTCGGGTAACTAAACTCGGCATGATTTCGCGGCCTTCTCCATCTCCAGCTTTTTCTCTGTCATTTTCAGCTCCGCATTCATCCTCTCCTCCCAGAGCTCTTTCTCTCGCTGTTGGATCTCTCGTCTCATCTGCTCTTCTTGCTCGAATTTCCGCTTGAGTTTCTCTGCCTCGGCCTGTTGGCTTTCGGTGTGCTCTTTTTCGTCAAGTACTCGAGTGATCTTGGCTCTCTCGTCCAACAGTGGCGCATAACTTGCCTTCAGCTCCTTCTTCCACTGTCGGATTGCGCGTTGGGTTATTTTGCCAAGGTTTATTTTCAACTCTTGTAATGTTGACACTAGCTCATTGAGGCGGCGTTGGATTTTATTTGTGCGCGTAGCCGTGATTTCCATCTTGGTAAAATCATTGCTTTCTAAAAGACTATCGGTCTCTTCTAAGTAAAATTTAAGTTTGTCGATTTCCTTTTGAATTTTCTTTTCGATTTCTCGCTCCTGATCGGTAGCGGTGGACGCGTTTGACTGTTCTGTTGTTTCTGAATCGCTCATGGTTTGGTTTGTATTTACACAAAGTCACAACATAAGACTCGTGTTGTTCAAAGTTATTTGGAATTTCTCGCTCAAATCCTGGTCACGGCACCACTAATGTGCGGAATCTCGTCAGCACACTAACTATCAGTTTGATTTTGATTATTTATTTACGATCAATGATGAATATATAGGTTTAAATTGCACTTATCTGGCTCTCCCTCGCTTGTCTGTGGTTGTACTCACGTAGATACAGACGGTCTCTTAACTAACACACCCCTATCCCTTATTACACAACTCGAATATAGGGTTACACCAGCGCATAATCACTTCCGGTTGAAAAGCAATTATGTAAACATTGGCTTCGGGTCATGGCGTGGTTACTATTCCAGTATGGCGTGGTTACTATTCCAGTATGGCGTGGTTACTATTCCAGTATGGCGTGGTTACTATTCCAGTATGGCGTGGTTACTATTCCAGTATGGCGTGGTGACTATTCCAGTATGGCGTGGTGACTATTCCAGTATGGCGTGGTTACTATTCCAATATGGCGTGGTTACTATTCCAATATGGCGTGGTTACTATTCCAGTATGGCGTGGTTACTATTCCAGTATGGCGTGATTACTATTCCAAGATGGCGTGGTGACTATTCCAGAATGGCGTGGTGACTATTCCAGTATGGCGTGGTGACTATTCCAGTGTGGCGTGGTGACTATTCCAAGATGGCGTGGTGACTATTCCAAGATGGCGTGGTTACTATTCCAAGATGGCGTGGTTACTATTCCAAGATGGCGTGGTTACTATTCCAGTATGGCGTGGTTACTATTCCAATATGGCGTGGTTACTATTCCAGTATGGCGTGGATACTATTCTAGTATGGCGCTGGAACTGCAAAGACGACTCTTGAAACCCCGGCCTCCCCACGACATAGCGGGTGTAAACTGGGTACTAAGACGTGGCAAACTCCTAATCTAATAAGTGTAAAGGATGTGATGTAAAGTCACGTTGTAAGCTGTAGTGCTAAATGTGCACGCCCTACGAGGGAAAGAGAAAAAATCTCTGACCCAAGTGGGACTCGAACTTGGGTCAGAGATTTTTTCTCTTTCGGCCTCGTAGGGCGTGCACATTTAGCACTACAGCTTACAACGTGACTTTACATCACATCCTTTACACTTACTATATAGTGCTACGCGGCAAACATGATTTCCTATCATAACTACATATACATATACAATCGCCGTGACCATATAAAACGCACCAATACCCACGATTGCTCTCATCTGACTTGATAGCACAGTTGGTAGAGCGCCAGACATGTAACCTGGAGGTCGTTGGGTTCGAGTCCCACTTGGGTCAGAGATTTTTTCTCTTTCCCTCGTAGGGCGTGCACATTTAGCACTACAGCTTACAACGTGACTTTACATCACATCCTTTACACTTACTATATAGTGCTACGCGGCAAACATGATTTCCTATCATAACTACATATACATATACAATCGCCGTGACCATATAAAACGCACCAATACCCACGATTGCTCTCATCTGACTTGATAGCACAGTTGGTAGAGCGCCAGACATGTAACCTGGAGGTCGTTGGGTTCGAGTCCCACTTGGGTCAGAGATTTTTTCTCTTTCCCTCGTAGGGCGTGCACATTTAGCACTACAGCTTACAACGTGACTTTACATCACATCCTTTACACTTACTATATAGTGCTACGCGGCAAACATGATTTCCTATCATAACTACATATCCTAATCTAATACCTCGCTTTCTTTGGATTCGCTCTTGACACGCGGCGGCTATATTGAGTCCCAGGAGAATAAGACCCATTGTTTTCCACCGTCTAACCTCGTACTGAAACTGCTCAGTGCGAGGCTACACGTGTGTAATCTATTGTTTCTAACCAAGATGGCCGCCGCGTGATAAAAGCGAATCTGTGGGGAAATGCGGTGCTTCACTTTAACAGCGCTCAGTTTTGAGCGGGGAAGTTCGGCAAAATAGCGCGGATTTAACATCTTCGGAGCAGACATCAAAATTATAAACGTAGAGAAAGAAATCCTCCATCGCCTGTATCAAAAAAGAATGTGGTTGCAGTTCTCTATATCCAATATTAGTTTGCATAAAGCAATAGTTACCCTCGAGTGCAGGAGTATATATCCGGATTGTCTTGGCGGCCACATAATGAAATTTTAGCAAGTACTAGCAAAGCTATTATTGAAGCTTGTGGGTCCCGTTTTCTGTTTGATTTACGACTAGAATTTTATTAGAATTTCTGTTCTTGTTCACATGATATACTGACATAAATATAGCTGTTCTCAGCCAATCAAATTCTAGAAATCGTTGCATGTATATTATTGTATTGAAGACTCCATTCGGCGAACTAAAATCCGTCCCCCAAAGGATGACAAAACCCCACCCTACCCTGCAACAAACTAATGTAGTTCATGCTGTATTTGTCACCAGGTTCGCTACTATGCCCAGGCCCTAGCACCGCGGGGGATCACGGTGAACGCAGTAATTCCTGGCTACATTTTGTCAGACGCTTGGCACAACATGACAAAGACAATGGGTGGCGTGACTTCAGAGGCAGTGCAGAAGAAAATCCAATCCACTCCCATGAGGCGATTCGGGGAGGGTCGCGAGTTTAGCCAGACCGTGTCTTTCCTCTGCTCCCAGCGAGCGAGTTTTATCACCGGGGTGGCCCTTCCCGTGGACGGGGGGCTTCATCTACAGTGAGCTGTGTTCTCAAATTACCTCGGGTCGTAATGATATTATTGATTGTTATATAGCTGTGATTTTCAAGATATAACGCACGTTCTCATTGGTTGATTTTGGGCAACATGACAGATAACAAACAAACTGGTGGGGGAGACTTCACCGTTTGCAACCTGAAATGGTATTGGTTACCCTAACAATAGTCTAACTCTAAAACAATACAATACAATACTAAACACCAATTGCAAGAGAGGGAATTACGACCACATCAGCTATGCTGTACAACCTATCGGTTTAAGTAATGGTCCAGATAAGAACTGTAGTGCTCCACGGCAAGGAATGTTAAAAGGTGTTAATTTTCTATTATTCTTTCTCGTAATTTCATTGGTTGCTACTGATGAATTCAATAGAAACCCATCGAAATAATGCATTTTCATTCGATATTTTTTTGTGGTTTGAATTTATTTTTTATCAAACTGGTTTAATTTCGAAGAATATCGTGTGTGGGGAAGGTTCTCAAATTTGCGATTGAAAAATCTATTATTTTCTCTATATCCGATTGGCTGGATGGTGGCTTGTCTGAGTTTTCACAGAAAAAAGAGCCAATAGCAGAAAAAATGCTTTATTTGCGCGATGTAGTTTGGACTGTAGACACCTCCTAAAGCTCTAAGGCATATTCGAGCAAAATAGGCTCATTGCCGCAGAACAATGGATTCTACTACAGTTCTTATCTGGATCATTACTTAAATAAATATTTTATTATTAATATTATTATTATCTCCAAGCGCTGTGTGCGATGATAATGTCTAATAAAATCCATTTTTAGTAACCGGAAGTAGCTGAGAAGTGCGCGAGCACGCGACAATCTCATGGCGGCAAAATATTTTCGCGCCACGAGACTGTTGTCGAGCGCCCGCGCACTTTGCTTCAGCTGCTTCCGGTTACTAAAAATAGATTTTATCGCACACCGCGCGCTACAAGATTCCCTCTCTTACTTAGGGACCATTCATTATTTATGCCAGGGGGTGGGCTGGCAAGATCTAACCAAAACCTAAACAAAACCTCTTGACCCCCTTCCAAGGAAAAGAAAAATCTCATGACCCCTCTAGATGTAATTTGAAAAATAGTCCCCACCCCCACATTTGTTTCCATATTTTCTGATGACACCCCCTCGAGTGTCCTGAATTTATCGTGCCCCCCCCCCCCCCCCCCTCATTCTTGCCAGCCCACCCCCTGGCATAAATAATGACTGGTCCCGAGGGAGAGAGTGAGTTTTGTTTCCCAAGATTCTCTATTGAAACCCAGCGACTTTCTTTGTTCGCTTTTTTCAAACGTGACCGTGCACAAAACACAATAGATAATGAATATGTTAATGAATCAGTCGTTCAACCTTAGCTAATGAGCCATGACCGTGCATAATCGTTTGCTTTACCCCTTTCCAACATAAATCGCAGCGCTTTTGTTAGCCCCTTTGAAGTTTCACTGTTTGCCCCCTCTATAGGCCCTTTGCAGCTAACAGTCACGTGCTGATATAATACTTCATTAACGAATGAATTGAGCTCGTGATCTCCATGGGAAAGACGTTGCCATGGATGCTGGAGAGCAAGCTATCTTTAAAATCGCTGTTTTTGAAAGATCGACAATCGATTGGAGGTGGAACATAGCATTTACAAATAGGTTTTGCTAATAGCAATATCGATCTTGTACGAGGCATTTAAATAAATGAAGTGAGATTTTTTTGCTCTCCAATACAACCACGTGATGTGCTGCAAAGGGCCTATTAACTATGGTTTCAAGAGAGTCAGGAAACAAAACTCACAGGTTTCCCGAGGGACCAGTCAGTAAGTGTTTTGTTATACAGACATACAGTTTTGCTAGAGGCAAAGCAATACATTGACCTCCTGATAGCGGAGCTCCGTCGCGGGCCGAAGGTCATAGCGGTGCACTATATATATAGCATGAGAGTGAAATTTTAGAGACGTGTTCTTGCCCGACCGCCCGATCACCCGCCCGACCATGCCGATGATTCACCAGCGCGCGGAACACGTGAGGTTTTCGAGTCCTGAATCGAGTGCTCGATTTTGTTTAGATAGATAGATTGCCTTTATTTAAACACGATTATGATTAAAGCACAAGGTTTATGGGGTCGGGTGTCTACTACTAAGAATAATATAACTGTACATCTATTTACAATACTAAAAATTACTAAGAATACGTATACTTTCAAATGCAATAACTTCGTATTTAACGCCGTCCTATCCTTTACATTCAATCTTCCGTTTAAAGGAATTCGTGATTTTCTCAATGATCAGTATGTTTTTTTCAAACTTTCATTTCCGTTACATCTCCGCGTGCACGCATACGCGTCATGTTCATTCTGTTGTATGCCGTCACCTTTTCCGTTACATAATAATAACCTTAATCCTTATACCAACAACGGTACATTGGAATTACGGTAATAACAGTACAACTGTATAAACACCTAAATACAAAACTAAGAAGTATTACAAGCATTGAACAAGACAATGATATCATAGCAATATTTGGCTGAAAACTTCATAATCGAATCGCCTTCATTGACATTATATATAAAAACAAAGCCATATATAAAAACAAAGCCCGCTTGGCGCTTACTAAAATATCGAAATGAACTGTTTACATCCAACAGGTTATTAATGAAATCTTCCCTATAAGAGTTATAAAATTCCTGTTATTACAAGTCATTAAATAGTGAAATTCGTCTCCTACTTCACCCAAATCGCACATTATACAAACACGTTCGTCATGTGGATTTTTTTTATATCGGCCAGACTCAACAGGCAATTTGTGCGCAGAAATCCTTAGCTTAGTCACCGCCTGACGATATTTAATGTTTGAAATATGAGAGAGATACTTTTCAAAACCTAAATTAAACTTAACTTGTTCAATTGCACGTCCATTAACATATATGCGCGTGCATCTCTTGGCTTGCCTATATTTAACAAATAACATAACTCCATAGGGCCTGATTACTGGCGTCGGATTGGAAGTTGGTTGCTTAGCAACAGGCTTCTCGCTGGTTAAAGCTTGCAGAGAATTTATAATTCTCCATTTTTGTGTCATTTATAAAAGCAACTCATTGCGAGATTTTGCAGAAGTTAATAAAATTCAAGAAATCAATACAGTACTCGAATAAAGATTACATACCTCTTCAAAGTTGTGTTTTTGATTGTCCTGTGTACTCCTGGGGTCATTTTAGCCACTTTCACAAGATTTCCAATTCACGGTCCGAACTGTAATACAAAATAGCAAAGCGGGAGACTTCACCTTGCATCCAACGATGGCGATCGCCAAAAATCCACTGGTATCGCAAATTTGCCGGAAAATGCTTTTTCTTTCACCTGCATCCTCCATGGTGATAGACTAGTTTTCCCGCCAGATTTGATCCACTCCTATCCAATGGGAGTGCAGCAGTTATTTTGAACTTCGGCTTTGCGCCCGCCCGCGTTGACATTACTGGCACGGTATTCATCACAGGCTTTCAGGTCTGAAATAAGTTGTGGAAAAGGCACCATCCTGACCGTCGCGTCGAACGGAGGCGGAGTGACATTCTGCTTGTTGTAGCTGTCGAGTGTTGGAGACAGCCACCACTCCAGATATTCCAGAGACTGTGCTGACAACTGTAGAATTGACATCGGCCTCCACCCTAAGCGACTGATTGTGTGGGCTTGGAGGCGCTGAAGAGAGTGATAATGCACGGGGAGGCCCACCGAGCCGTTTAGGCAGCATGATTCATACGGCCTAGAAGACTCGATAAGTCTCTCAAGTCTCGAGTAGTTCCCGACGAGACGTCACAGTCAGTTGGAGTTTCTCCTCTGGTAGAGCAATCGACATCTGAAGTGTGCCTATCATCGCTCCTAGAAAAAATCAGTTGCCGAGTTGGAGCAGGTGAACACTTTTCTGGCTTCACGATGAAGCCCATGTTGGACAGTAGACTCACTACACACTGAAAAATGTCCTTTAATTTCTCTCAGTGTTCGTCAATTATTAGTAAGTCGTCCAAATAAATCACTGTTCGTAGTCACTCCGATAGGAGCCGAGCTACTACAGGGCGCATAATTTTGGTGAAGACCCTGGGGGCTGTCGAGAGCTCGAATGGAAGACATTGAAACTCGAAAATCGCCTTCCCTTCCAATAAAAACCGGAGGTACTTTCGTGGGTGCTCGTGGACTGGAATTGCATTGTAAGCTTCCTTGCTTTAGATCGAGTTTCATCATGAAGTCCCTGTGCTGAAGAAGCTAGGAACGAGCTGTATGGAGTCCCTCCATTTGGAATTTCTCTCAGTTTCGGAAGGAACCTGTTCAGAGCCTTGAGGTTTATCACGGGGCGAAGTTTCCCGTCCGCTGGTCTTTTTCTACCAAGAAAAGTGTTGACACAAATTGCTGTGGCTTTGATGGCTCGAAGATATTAGCTTATTTCAGCTACTCTGTAAATTCGAGGATAAATAAAGTGTATGTATGTATGCCTCCTTCAGTAGATAGCGTGGCGTCCTGTCCTTCCCGTGATACAGTACTCGCCACCGTCGTGGTGGTTTGACAAAGGGTATATTGTACCCGGATATTGCCAGGATATTGCCCGGATAGTGCAGTTAGGGCTGACAAGACAGGACTTGCAAAAGAAAGGTCCTTGCTTTTCAGCCAGGCCCTCATCAAAAGTCAGTGTCTCTTTGGGTTTTTGAATAGCCGTGGCGCCTGCGCTACTCCTTCATCCCTGCCGGCTCCATGTTCGGGGCAAAGAGAAAATCCTCAGTACCCTTTTACCACTGAGTAAGAGTCAGTCAGTTACTTCCATTTTTTGGGGGTGAGGGGCCTAGAAAAGGCCTTCGTTGTCAAGTCCAATAACTCTGGAGAGACTTCCACTGGCTTTTCTTCCGAGAAAAAACTGTCTCCTCGGGTATATGTTGGCGAGGTGTCCTCTGTTTTCTGTGAGTATAGCCTCCGCGCTCGTAGCTAGCAGGGCTTCCCGATGCCACACCGCCTGAGGCAAAACTTTTTGCCAGAAGTGACGGAAAAGACTTCGATGAGTCTGCATGCGATCCGCATCGTTTCGAGGTTAATGATCTAGGGTGGTGCAGCTTCCGCCAATTGGATCGGGGCTGACTCACTGTCTTTGTCTTAAAAGACAATAAAAAGGCGGTCAATGACTCATGCCTTTACAAATGTGATCGAAGGTGTCCTACGATATCCAGTCGAATCCGATGGAAATCGGGCCATCCTGTTTAGAAAAAGCACCAAAAAGAACAAAAATACAATAACTGTAATACAAGAATGTGCCAGAGCAGTGACAGGCTGGTATGACTCTAATTATCTTAAGGGAAACGATAAAAAGTATGGCAGTATGATAATCAGTAGAACAGATAAGAGAGAGATGAGTATCAAATTAAAGTCAAGGATTTTAGTATTGAACCAGAACACAATATCACACTATTAGGTGTAAATATCGACAGCAAATTATCCTTTTCAGATCATATTAGTACTGTCTGTAAGAAGAGCAGTCAAAAAGTAGGAGTAATAATGAGATTACGAAATCTCATCCCAACTGATGCAAAATTGCAGTTGTTTAAGGCTGCTATACTTCCTCATCTGACTTATTGTAGCACAGTGTGGCACTTTTGCAAGGCCAGTGATTCGAGAAAGTTGGAGCGGGTCCAGGAAAGGGGTCTTAGGGCTATATACTGTGATTGGAATTCGTCATATAGCAAGTTATTAGAATGGGCCAAACTACCAACATTAAAGAACAAGAGATTACAGGATATTACGACAATAATGTATAGAGTAAAGAATAAGCTTTGCCCACAGTACATATGTGATTTATTTTCATTCAATAGCAGCAACTATAATCTCAGAGTGAAGGAGTTTGTAATACCTAGATTTAGCACAACTAGCTATGGCAAGCATTCTTTGAGATACTTAGGACCTCAGCTGTGGTCCAAACTGGACTCCAATATACGTAACGCGCCATCAATTGAAGCCTTTAAAAAGGCAATCAGAAAGCTAAACTTAGAAAGTTTTACAAGCAACGGCTGTAAAAACTGCATCTTATGTGCATCTTAGGTACATATTTTATATAAAGCAACTTACTGTACATATTTTTAAGTGTTTAAATGTTTGTCACTTAGATAGTTTGTCACTTAGATAGTTTGTCACTTAGATAGTTTTTAAAATGTTTTTCAAAAACTCATGAATAATTAATGAGCATTTTGTCCAATCAGATGAAGCAAATCAGTCACGTGCATGCTCCTTTATACCTAATAAAATCTCATCATTCTAAAAGGCCCGCGGAGGGATTTGAATTCTGTCCCAGAGGGAAACGGGATTAATGATTGAGACAATGGAATTTCTATTGATGTTTCAGCTTTCTCATTGAATTGCTAATTAGGATGAACGTTTTATATAAAAAATACTAATGAACATGAAATTTTATATAAAGTTTCATCCTAATTAAGAATTCACTGATAAAGACCCAAAGATAGCAAAAAGTACACGGAACATAAGGTACCTAGATAATAAATTTTGCACTAAATTTACTAATATCAGCAGACTACCGAGATACACAGATAATATTTTTAAAATGAAGTTATCCAACTACCATTACTTGTTTACCGAACCAAAGTTTAGTTCCAATTATTAAACCAAACTCAAAGCCGTAAAATAATAAAAACGTGCATTAAACTTACATATTTTGTGCCGGAGTCAAAAATTTAGAGTCTGCCGTCATATCAGTCACATCGCCTTCCAAGTCTTGAACTTTATTGAGGTAAACCACGACACCAAATCCTTCAAGTGCAGGTTCTTGTTGCATTGCGAAACGCCGCTTCAAACAACATATTATGGTAATTTATTCATGTCATTCCTTTGAGATGTTCGTAATTGCAGGCGGTGATTACTCGAATATTTTGCATGGCGTTGTGAATACAAAGGTTCAATGGTTCATTAAGTAACCATTCCCTTGAGATGTGCGTCTTTCTTTCATAGCATTCTTAAAGCGTTTTTGAAGCCGTTTAAAACACTCACAGCACGTGTTTTATCAAGTCTAAAAATTCTCGGGCTTTGCCCTCGAATTTTTAAACTTGATAAAACACTGCTGTTCGTGTTTTAAAGGGGCTGTGTCACGGTAAGACGTTACATTCGTTTTTCCGCGCCGGAAAAAGCTATTTCCACCGATTTTGATATGAACTAACGAACCTCTCGGCCATGTGGGATGCTTAAAACGAAAGCAAATATGCAAAAATGACTAACAAACAGTGTATATAAACAGTCTCCAGGGAAAATATTGAAAATCCTTTCAATCAAGCATTGTGGGAGAAAGTTTAGCTGTTTGTATCCAATTAACAGCCACTAAACGAGCAATTACTCGATACATGCGCAGTACCATGACATAGCCCCTTTAAACAGTACTTTAGATATATTTAGTATTAGTCATGATTTTATTTTGTATTATGTTTATTTTATTTATTTATTTATTTTTGTTAGTGTCCCTACTTAGTGGGCAACTGCTATTAATCTTGACACTTTAATAAAGTTATCTATCTATCTATCTACTTACTATCTCCGGTGGATTGCGATCCCCCATTTTTAAGAAACACAAGCTCGTAAAGGTCGCGCGAGTAAACCGCTAGAAATTAAAGCTGAGGAAAGTTGTGGATCAAGGGCACCCAACGAGTACTTTTTGAAATTCGTTTGAACCAGTTGTCTGCGGCTCATCTAGCCATTTTAAGGCGCCTACAATGTATTTTGACGTATTCTAGAAAGCTATTAGCTGTTCGGATTTTCTAGGTGGAAATCGCGTCAACCGAAAATACTATGGCAAAATATTCCCGGCCTACGAATTTGTTAGTAGTCTAGCCATAAACAATAATTTTCTAGCCCAAGTAACTTCATGTTGCAAAGTTTTGTGGAGGTACGATTTTTTTAGGGGTTCTTTTGGATCGTTCTGACTCTATTGATCAGACGAATTGGGACGTACGAATATTTTAGGGGAAACCTTTTAGTCTCTCTTTTCTTCTATAAGTTTTCTAGGGATTGAAAACAAATTTTCTAGCCAGTATTTCAGAAAACAATTTGCTAGGGACAATTTTTTCAAATCCGAAAGTTTTAGGCTAACTTACTCGAGGGTCCTGAAGGGTAAAATGGGAGCTGGGATTTGCCTCTTTTTGGGCTGGGAAAATGGGATTCGTGCACTGGGACTGGGATTTTACCACTGGGAATGGGACAAATACTTTGGAAAATGGGAATGGGATTTCTCTTCTTTGTGAGACTTGCTAGTCTCTGACTGTATAATTTCACACAAATACTCGAATTAGCCCACTTTGATGACACAAATACTCGAATTAGCCCACTTTGATGACACAAATACTCGAATTAGCCCACTTTGATGACTGGGATTTGGACCAAAATTGGGCTGGGAACTGGGATTTAGGACCCCCCTTCAGGACCCTCTTACTCTCCCGAACAGCTTTTTAACCGAAAACTTCGTTGGGTGCCCTTGGTTGTGGATGACCATCCGCACGCCACGATCGAAAGAAAGAGGAAGCTAGGAACGCCTGAAACGTTTTTAATGTGGTATCTAGACCACGCGCGGCCGCGATATGGGAGCCAGTGAGAAGAATTACAAGGCTTTGTATGGGAATCCAAAAACTCGGGATTTTCCGTATTTTAGTATATGTACACATAATAAGAGAATAAACTTTACTTTTGAGTTTTGAGAACTCCGTTGCCCTTTTGTCTTCTGAGCTCTACGGGAACGGTGTTTTAGGGGGGGTTAATTTGAGTTCTCGACTCTTCACCCTCTAACCAGAGTGGAAGTCTCCTCTGGTTTAGTTCCAAGAGCATACCGTGTAGGAGTTTAATTTTGCGGGAGTTAATTTTTGCGGATTTTGCGGATTTCCTTCGATCCGCAAAAAAAAACTCCCGCAGAAAAAAACTCCCGCAAAATTTTCCGCCGCAAAAATATACTCCCAGAGAAAAAATAGTAAATCTTCTTTTAATGGTTATATCGGGTTAACAGCAACTTTTTAACATTGAACATAATAGGAAACGCCAGCCAAAGTTAATAAAATACATTTTTCTTCTCACATAGCCGGCTTCTCACGGAAAACCGTACTTTCCCGCTTCTGTGTCACGTTCAACGTCAGTTGTCGTAAATAAAGACTGACAACATACAGTCAATTCCAAAGTACATGTACGCAATGGATTAATCTACAGACTTAATTCCTGCAGCAAATAAAGCGTGCTCTCATAACTCCGAGGCGACCGGCACAACAGGCATCTGTATTCCCGATTCAACTCCAGACACGTCCTCAAAAGAAACGGAGACTGTTATCATAATCGACTAATACGTTTTTACAAGAACGTACAATAATTCCCTCAGGTTTTGTCGTTGTTTATGTTCATGTTGGCGCTAGAACAACAACTATAGAAACTTCCCGTCGAAATTGTAAGTCAGATCAGGAAGTAAAATTTCAATTTAATACCGATACTGCCTTGAATTTTATTTATACTTGACCAGAAATCCGCAAAAATTTCCTCCCAGCAGAAATTTTAGCTGTCTCGATCCGCAAAAAATTCCTCCCGCAAAACAAATTGAGTCGGCAATCCGCAAAATTTTCCTCCCGCAAAAATTTCGTCCTACACGGTATATTATTGAGCACACATGCATAGTCATAGATGTCTTTTGCTTGGAAAAAAAATTGTCTATATAAAAAAAAGTATGTTACCTAAAAGGTAGAGAGTGCTGCGTTTAATTGTATGCGTTTGGAATTATTTAGAAGGAAGGATATCATGCGACGGAAAACATTTTGGATGTAATAACACAGATTAGGATATATGTCTGATGTAGATTGACCTGCTATTGTACTATTGACATTTGAACTTGAGAAATGTTTTCATTGTTTTATCTTTTGGAGAGTTTGTGCTTGTATTAAATCACATGAAGCTCGAGGCAGTACTATATTGATTTTCTGCAAGACAAAAAGAGCAAACATATATCTATCTTCCGATACTATTACCCCTCTATTGTTATAAATGTAAATGTCATAAGTGAATCCCTAACATAATCAGTGGTAAAAAAGACGCAGTAAGAAGTGAAGTGATATTTTGTGTGCCCTTGCGCATGACCGCAATGCAATGCGCGGAAGAAATTGAGAGAATAGGCCCCACTACACAGATTAGTATTGCTATTCTCCCAGGTGAAGTTTAAACACCGGAAATCAGCTGTAATATTGAGATTGTAATTGTAAATGATAATTGCTTTTTGAACCGGCTGCTAGACTTTATCGAAGGCCAATAGAAGAAAATTATTTGCTGCTTACCATCTTGATAACAGATCTTTCTCTTTGGAAACTGATAGCCATTAGGAGGTGTTAATTCTCTTGATTTTGTTGGTTTAAACATAAAAATCGTCCAAAAAGTAAGAGAGAAGTATCATTTTCTCTGATTTTATTAAAGTTTGATTCTAATGATTGGCTGATTTCTAGGCATTGTAGTTTATTAACTGGCTGACAGAGGAGTTCAAGCAATTTTCTTGATCAATCTCTTCGGAACTGAAGGCTATGCCTATGGTTTTTTAGTTCTTCTTATTAAAATGATAATTTGGTCAGAAACAAAATACTAGGACGAGGAAAGGAGAGCCAAAAAATGTTGTCCAGTAAAAAAAAAAGCCTCTGGAGCAATGAAAAATTGCTACAAATATTAGGTGGAGTGTATGCATTGCAGGGCGAGGGATGCAGTCGGATGGATGTGAATGCAACAATTATTTTGATCGCTCGCTATGTGTTTGGTGGTCCATTATAAAAGATTGGGGAAATGACAAAAAAAAAGGGTGATGGGAGGATAAGGAAAAAACCTCCCCAAATAGAATGTCTACTAAAGATGCAAGGAACCAATGGCTGAAATGCAAGAACCGGATCATCTTGGATGGGATCTAATATACGGATACTAAGACAAAATGAAAGGCCGATTGTATTCTTATTATGAAGTGGCTTGTACGTTTTTTTCTCAAAACGTAGTTTATTGCTTTCTAACAGCAGTAATATTAACTGATCAGAAGTCCATTCATGGAATTTATATTCAACTTTTTTCTGTTACATTTCTGTTTTCAACAAACACCTCTTGAAATATTATACATTTTTTACAACATTATTCAGTTTATTTTAAGGAGTTATTCTAAATAATTAGCAAAAAATGTGATAAATATGAGAAGAACAGTCTGAATAGGGGTAAAAAAAATAAAGTCCTCTCCCCGGCGGGGAATCGAACCCCGGTCTCCCGCGTGACAGGCGGGGATACTCACCACTATACTACCGAGGACTTCGCTGATTATGAAGTGTGAATTTATAGATGTCTACTGTATATACTTTTCTTCTTATGCAAATCAGCACAAAAGACCTACAAACAATTAAAAACCTAATAAACTTTGTAAATAACTCTTGTTTTCGGCACTAAAGCGCGGTTTACAGAAGTGCTCTGTACGAATACAAAGTACCTATCTCGCGCGCGTGTATCTAGCGTTTCTGGGTGAATGTTCCAGTCGGGAGTTCCTTTACCTAATCCAACCATTTCGCGTGCCGCTTCTCCTTCAAAAACACAGCCAGTTTCTTTCTCTTGTAATAAAATTTTCTTCTTTGAGCTGATTGTTTCTGTCTTTGTGTGCAGATAGAAGGCCCTTCCAACAACGTAGTCAAACCCGAAACTTTGAATAAAATCCCGTATGCCCATTCGCTTCGAGACGGTAAAAACAGAATAGCTGTCACTGTTTAATTTAACTAGGGACTTTTCGAAGGACTCGAACGAAGGTTTTAGGGTTTCTCGAGACCTTGATCGAGGGTATAGTCTCCCGGAATAAAGTTGCACAAAGCGAGCTCTCCACGTTTCTGCTCGTCCAAGATGAGCCCGGATTGTTCGCTTTCGACAAAGCTCTTCCACAAGCATCCTCCATAATCTACTGCTGTCAGAAACTTCGTGCCATTGCCGACACACTCGACTTGCAGAACAAAGCGAGCTGACATCTAGAAACGAGAAAATATGCAGCAGAACGTCTTCGCCAAGATGCGCCATTTGAACGGTTACTTTGGAACTCAAAAAGCGCGCGATACGTGTTTTGGAGCCGAACAGGTGGGGTAAACTTCTCCAAAGATTTTCTCTGCCCCTTGCATTAAGTTTCAAAAACAAGCGAAACAAATAATTCAGAAGATAACGTATTGACATTTAATTACACAGGTATTTTTATTTAAATTAATCTTCGCACTTATTGATGACAGGAAGCCGTAGGGAAATATCAAAAGGAAATGTGGAGGGAGTGTCATGTTCCCCCTGAATACAAATGTTTTGATTGGAATCAAGAGCCCGCGATATTCCTGTACTGCGGAGCAATCTTCCTTTCCCAACATGGCGGATGTCTCTAGATGGTGGTTCCCATTCGGTTGAGAAATCTCCAAATTTGCACTGCCAATAGTGCTTCTTAGGCCCTTTATAACAGTGGGATAAGTTGCGACAGTGTCCAGCCATGCAGGTCGAGGAAATTAGAAAAACCGGCGGTCAAATTGACGGTAAGATCTTGTGTATGTTCTACAATTTTCCAAATATCCATGTTCCGATTGTCTAAATTAGACTAAAAAGCCATTTGATGTTCTTCTTATATCAGTTCAGTTCTTTCTTCTGGGATTAAACTATTAAAAAGTTAATCGTTGTGCAGGCCTCTGAGGTTTGATGGCAGAGCACTTTGTCATTTTCACGCAGTAGCTAGCTGTCACGAGATCGATGACTGAGGTAAAACTTAATCAAAATAATACTGAATAACTAACTTAATGATAATAATAATAAGCTTATAAAATAATATCAACTAATTATTTTCATTCTGGATATAAATTTACTAAAAGGCTAAGTTATTTTATTCAGTTATCGATTTCGATGTCCAAACCTGCCCATCCCGCCCCCCTCCCCCGAGGCATTTGACATTTTTGAAGACATAAGACAGACATAAGACAGACAAGTTTTATGAAATTGACCCCTAAAAGCTATGCATAAAAAAAGACATTTTTGAATCAAAATGTTGCAAATGCCCCAGTCTCCCCCTGTAGGGCTCCCATATGGAAGTGACAGGGGTGGTTGGCCGTAGCCCTGAAATTGACTCTTTAAAGCTATGTATATATTAACGGAATCAAGAGTCTTGATGATTTTGACCCACTAGACCTCTTAAAAGTGTTGTTTTTAATCACAAACACAGTAAAAATACATCTAACTTTAACTTGTCAATCACTTGGAGAAATAAAATGACACCCTAAATGGTACAGAGTTGGGGTGCATAATTAGCATCTATCGATACACCCCCTAAATGATATGGCCGCAACGGAAAATAGAAATTTAACCCCTACTGTAAATGGTACGGCCGAGCACCCCTGTCACTTCAGTGTGGGAGTTCCCTCCTCCTGGGTAAATGCCCCACCATGGGATAAGCTATGCAAATACCCTACCATGGGGATTTGGAATGAATGCAAATCTCTTATAAACATTTGCTATTGACAAATTCCCCACCCCCAAACTTTTCTTTGCTGGGGCACTGACTGAGTTGACAACTGCCATGTGGGCAGGTTTGGAATTGATAGAAACATAGTGCATGCATCATTGTATGGGGATGGGCATACCAAGGGGATTTGATTCTAGCCCTTCTGAGTCCTGTGGGTGGGGAATTTGACACAACAATGGATTGCCATGAAGGAGGGGCTATTTCACATTTGCAGTAGTATAGTACCTATGCATCTTTTTCCTGGAAGGTTGGGAATTTGACACTAAAAGTTGTTTCCTGGGTAAGGAATATAACATAAAAATGAAGTGAAATGTGAAGTCCCCCTGGCCCTTGTTGTGTCTCTAGCATAGCATGACTACACAAGTTCACGCTACATACAAATCAATAAAAGAATATACAAATGAAGAATACACTCACAGATTACTTCCCAGAATATGATGGAACATAATGAAACCTTACAAGTAAAAAAAAAGTTGAGGTAATGAAAATAATAGAAGATGATAATATTATTGTTTAATTTCCTGCATGCAGAAGAGATGTCCAAGTTTGATTAAAAACTGACCCCTGGGCTCCCCCTTTTATACCAGAACTTCAGGTTTTAATACATGTACATAATAATTATAATTAAGCCAAGTCAAAAATATATTTATAGTAATAATTTTTGCTATGTTTCCTAAATCTGGGTTCTGTATTTTAATAATAACTTAATTAGTGTGGACTACACACAGACATGTAATAATAATTATCTTTAGGCAAGATCACAAAGCTAAACAATGTATTAGTCTAATTTAAAATTGAATGAAACTTGATAAGTTGTTGACCCAACTTCCTAATTAGACTTCACACATCTACTGCTAGCTATATTTTACATGTAATTGGCACAGAAGGGCAGATTTTTAGTTTTTGTCTTGGTTTTTGCAAAGGAATGAAATGAAATTAAATGTTATTAAATTAAATGGAATTGAATTGGAGACTGTAACACTATTTATCAAAAAACTTAGACTTAGTATTTTGATAAAAGACAAAAGCATGTTATCCCTTTATTCTTAACTTCTAATGTCCTTCCTATTTGTAACAGTCATGTTATATTTTGAAGAGATGACTAAATTAATGCATGATATATCAACCGGTATTGCACCAATGAATATATAGCAAACTTTGGTTTGCTAAATGTAGATACTACATGTAGATCGGCTGCTGGGAACCTTTATATAAACTTAGTATTCTCGACTCGAATTATAAAAGCTTTCTTTTTCAAGATCTTGAAGAGTAAGTTAATTGAGACAATTCTAAAAAATGAGGATGACTGTGTTGATGTGCCCATGATAATTATGATAATTAAGACAATTAAGAAAATCCCCATGTAACTACAGTAACATCTGCTTCTATATTCTGTAATGTATCCTGACTCATTCTTTATATTTCCTTGCCATTGTAATATTTTCCTTTCCCCTTTACATTTCTCCTTAAAATACTAGAGTTAAATAATTGCGTTCGACGAAGGAGAACGCATACTAATCAGCTTGCATTGGGCTCCCTGTGCGTTTCCAGGCGAAACACATCGAGAAATTTTTGTCTGTGGATGTGGTCAACTTCGTTTGCAGGGGTCTTTACGCGCCTAACCCAAGATGGCGTCGGCGTTGTCATGCTGGTTTTGTTTGTACGATTTATCAAAGGAGTGAAAGCCTCAGGGAAATGTTCATTAGTCTACACTCTGGAGCATTGACAAAGTCCGGTGATGTCCGAACTGTATCAAACCAAACGTGGTATGTTTTGTCAGTGCAGCGTATTCAACCCCAACAGTCAAATCAACTCGTCCATAATATTTACTGAATTATCTAGTAAAAGCCGAGTGAATCTGCAATCGTAAATTCTGTTGGCTTTCTCGCCGTATTGGATTGTGCTTTCATTATTCCTACGAATTTTATAGCCATGATTCATTATTCTGCTTCCACCACTGAAACAATTAATCTACCAATATTGATCAGTAATAATTCTACAATATAAACTGACAATGGCACTTGATATTCTGCAGCCAGCCTTGATCTCACTTGAAGAATAATTTGGATTATCTGTAGTTTATACACATGCACAATTATATAGTTTATACATGTATTGTATCACCGACAGATGAGTCTGGATGGGGTTAACTGAAAAACTGCCTAAAATTCAACTGTCAAGTGACAAATAAGGCTATTTTTAACTGTTAACTGATAATAGAAAATTTACTGTTAGCTGATAAATTTAAGATCCAGCTTTGAAATTCAACAAAATAATATTAATTCTCATTACCCTTAAAATGCTATTTTAGAGATCAACTGTCAACTGACACAAATGGTCTAAGTTTTAACTGTTATTTGTCAGTTAAACCCCCACCCCTACCATCCAGTCCCTCCATTAATCAGACACTAATTACAGGGCTTTCAGAATATTTTTGAGTAGGAGGTCAACACAAGGACAAGAAAGTAGGCATCTGTTACAAAACTCGGGGTGAAGGCAAAATTTTAATTGTCTGTTTATGAAGACAAAATAACTGCCAATGGATATTTTATTTGTTGAATTTGTTAAAACTACATTTTCCTCTAAATAAACTTACCTACCGATGTTACATTATTTTTCTTAACAAAATACAAAAATATATGCGTGGCTTGCTTAATATTCTTTGTTTAGCAATTGGAACTGATAACTTACATACATTTGTACTCAATGTTGCAATCCAAAATGTTTTCTTAATTTATCTCAGTCATTTGATAACTTATAGTGTATTTAACCGAACATATCCTCCCCCTTGTATAAATTATAAGTCGAGACGTTCAAACTTTTCACACTTATTCTTTAAAGACATATATATTTTGGATCAGGATATTTTACACCCACAGTAGACTCAGTCTGTTATTGACTATTGTTGACAGTGTAGTCTAGATGTCTCAGAAGGGTGTGTATTTGTGACTACCACAACTGTTCATTTATTTTGTTATAACTCGGGAACAGGGAGGGTTGATAATTCTGGTCTTAAAAACCATTTCGAATGCACTTTCTAATCTATGATTATCGCTAGTATTACATGTATATGTCTCTTTGAATATACATGTAGTTATTTACACCACCCATCACAATAATTAGCTTCAGCTACCTGCGGGTTATTGAAATCATATTGTAAATAATATCCTTTTGTTAATACAAATAATTGTTATTGTTCGTTATCGTTATCCAACACAAGTATTTTACATAATTATGTATATAAATTTATACACAGAGCTGTGTATGGCTCTGGTGGATGCAGCCAATGACAAGCAGAGTGCAGTAAGAGAGATGATTATCATGGCCCTTCATGATATTGGCAAGAAACAGCCAGAGATGGTCTTAACTACCATCAAAGCCTTCCTCATCAAACATCAGAAGGTGAGATCATGAATTTAATGAAGACTTGGCCAAATGCCTTGTTTATTACATCTCCGGTGTCACCTAGATATAGCTGCATGCAGCATTGATTATTGAGTTTCTGTCTAACTCCACTTCATGCCCAATGTACAATGTACATGACAGTATGTACATGGTCTATCAAAGGGATTTCTAAGTCCACCTTTAAACATTGTGTCCACCTTTAAACATTGTTGTCCACCTTTAGACATTGTTAATAAAATCAAGCTTCTCGGGCTAATTTTACTATCGACAGTAACCTTACTTTTAAACAGCAAGTGAAGTTGATTTCAAATAAGGTTATTGCTAAAGTAGCCACGTCGAGGAGGGTCAGGAACTTTATTCCAACTGAAGTTATGGTAGGAATATACAGTATAAGGCTTTTATTCTACCACACCTAGAGTATTGTTCCACAGTTCTAGTTGGCATAACTCCTGGCCTATCCAATAAACTTGAGCTGACTAACCAGTATGCCATCAGGACAGTGCTGAAACTAGCAAAAACTACTTCATATGATAGCTTATTGAACATGGTTGAGCTTAAGTCCTTAGAGCACCGCTGGTCGCTCACTACGTCCAGTCTCTGCTATTGCTACAATGTACACAAATGTGTCCACAACATAGCTCCAAAATAATTAATATATCAAACTATTTTTTTCTTTCCGGGCTAGCACATATACATGTAATCTTAGGGGTGATATGATTCTTCAGTTGCCAAACTGTTCAGGATGATGGCAAAAAAAAACTTTAATTATAATTATTATGAAATAAAATAACAATACAAATGTAGCTACATGTAGCTGCACATGAAAATGCAGTTACTTACATTTTTACTGTTGTCTGCAAAACACAACATGAAAACCCTACTTTTACATTTCATAGAGAACATGAACATCAAAAAGAAATCACTCCATCCTTCATTTGAAGGGAAATCTATGCTTATTAGATTTTTGAAGATTTGGATGTGAAAAGTAATACTTTTTAAAGCCGAACAAAAGAAATAGTAAACACCAAATTTTGGGAGAAAACACTTTTCTACATCCTGTCATCACTGCTGTCACCATCCTGTTTTCTTAAAGTCTCTATTGTTTAATGCTGAGCCTGTATTTTTTGTCATCAGCTAAGTCTTGGTCACAGGGTTGTGTTATTAAAAGCTGCATCAAGAGTTATCAAGGATTCTCTTACAAGCCTTAGTCTGGATGTGTCTAAGCAGCTTATCAAGCTAGCCTCAACAGAGATGACTAAGAGCAACGTAAGTGTATTTTAAAATAATAATGACGATAAACAAAATTATTTAATGCAGTTACAATGTATAATAAAACAGGGTTTAATCTAGAGCACAAGAGTCTACGAGTATTAAACAGTTTTTAAAATACTTGTAGCCTCTTTTTAAAATTCTCCCACATCATTATTTAGTATTAATTTTAAGAACCCAACATATTTAAATAGAATATTCTTACTTTTTATTACCTAATTATTATTAATCTTGTTAATATTACTATTGTTATTATTAGCTTAGAACTAAACACACAGCTCTCTGGAAGAGCATCTTTGTAATTTTCACGATGAATGAGACTACAGTACCGCCTGGAACTACATGTATAGGTACATTTGATCGCGATCGAGTCGCGATCAAATTGCATGTACTGACCGCGATCTGCTCGCACCTTGCTCACGATCTGCTCGCACCTTGCTCGCACCTTGCTCGCGATCTGCTCGCACCTTGCTCATGATCTGACTGCGATCACTGGATGATTGCGATCATCAGTCGCAGTCTACAGCCGGGAAACAAAATGCCTGCTTATGAACATTTCCACAAACCTTTTGGGTCTATAAAATTTACGTGTACGTTCCACTTGAACATGGGCTGAACTTTTTATTAGTGAAAGAGTGTAAATCCAGGATCCTAAACCCAATGCAGGGGAACAAGTATTAATTCGAGATAGAGAGGTTATCATACGATGAACGGCAAAAATCCGGCCAAGCGGCAGGGTCAGTCTCGATCACGCCATTTAATACGCACATGTAGCAATTAAATGAAGCTTTTGAAGCTACAGTCTTCGAATCCGCAACGAATGTTCCTTGGTGGTCTTGACTACATTTTGTATCTAATGGTTCATCAAAACATTCGAACGGATGGTCTTGACCAACTCTCTGATGGTTAGCCAAAATATTCTATCGCACGCGGCGCCACATGTGAGTTAAGTTTGTTGTAATCTCGCCCTTGTTCCGAGGTCCTCTGGTTTTCCTCCCCCCACAAAAACCAACACGCTAAATTCCAATTCGATCTGCAGATTATTTGATCAGCCACATACATGGTTGTTTCAGGTCCCGTTAGAAATATATATATCAAAGGGTCACCAAAAGAAAGGTCTTCAGTGGGGTTGCATTACTAACTTTCAGCCGTTGAGACTTATTGTCTGGTTTTTGACACAACAAGAGTGCCGCAAACTTTGCAGACATGTGATTTTATTGCAGAATGCAGAGTTAAATAATGCGGGAAAGTTTCTCAACTTTTAATACTGGCAAGTGATAAACGTCTACCAAATAGAATATTCTGGAATTCTTTTTATTTAATGTGGGATCCGTCATTTTGAATTGAAAGGTGATGAGGTCCGAGTCTCAAATTGCACCAACAGAAGTGTGACATTTTTGAATAATCAATGTTTTGCTTTGAGATCATACCAAAAAATATCTTCCTACCGAATCAAATGCTTTGAAAGTTTGTATTTTATTTATAAATACGGTCTGAACAGTTTTCACCTAATACGAAAACTGGTTTGAGTCCATTCTGTCAAATATAAACACCCAGATATTTTAATTCGTTATTGGTTCATTTGCCGTGAGATCACACCGAATCTTCTGGAGTTTCCATTTCAGCTTTATTACTTCATCACTTCGTCAGTTTGTGATTGGCATTGCGGTTTATAATTGCCGTGAGACTGGTCTGCAGAGATTGGTTTGATGTCAGATGTGAGACAAAGAAGTCTCAGTGCTCGTGTTTGTTTTCAAATATGTGATGCGTCCTCGATCGACGAAAACATAGGAATGGTTGTCAACTTTTATGATCCGTTCTAACCAGCGACAGTTTACTCTCAAGTACTTCTACATATAAATTGTAATATTGAGCTTTTCGTTTTTACCTAAATGCGTATTTTTGTCAAGGGAAGAAATTGTAAAAAACGTTTTGCAAGGGCTCGGGTAAATGTATACGTAAAATTTAATGTCCGATGAACGTGACTGTGATCATTTCCATCTCGAACACAGTTGATCGCGGTCACATCGCGAGCAAGGTGTGAGCAGATCGCGAGCAAGGTGCATTCAGATCGCGAGCAAGGTGCGAGCAGATCGCGAGCACGGTGCGAGCAGACTGCGGTCATTGATCACGATTTGCTCGCGATAAATGTACCTATAGTTCCAGGCGGTACTGTATGTAAGATTTACATGTAAGATTTACATTGGTGCATCAAAAGTGGCACCAATGGTGCCTTCTTAATTCTTAAATGGAGTACTTGAAAATATCAAAATATTAGTCAAAGAATTAAAATGTTCATCAATAATGGCAAACTCATTTAAAAATCACCATCCAATACTCCACATGCTGGGACCAGGTTGGGACCAAAAATACCCTGGGAGTGAGCTTGTTTGAGTTGCCTGTGTATTGACATTTTCATTGTATTTCTTTGTGATGGATCTTCAAATGAAAGGCTGTGTGCAAAAAGGGCATCAGTGACAATTGGACTGAGTGACACTCTTTGCTCTTATTTACGTTTTCTTTTTCTTTTATGAAGTTAAATTTTACGTAGATTGTGACAATTCTTGTACACTGTACGTGTATTTGAAAATGCTGATATAATAGAAAAACTCAAGATTTGCCAAAAAAAATTGTCTTTTCTCTCAGGGGTTATCATTCATGTCCCTGTTCGAAATATTCTTAATATCATTCTCTGACAACAACAAGAAAAAAATTCATATTAATTAACCTTAATAGCGAAATATCAACCCAGTTCACTATTGTGTGAAATGCCTCCCCCACTCTGTTTTAGAACTACAAGCTTGTTTACTGGAGAGAGGAGTCAAACATGAGTAATTTTAGTGATGTTCATGGTCATTCTGTTTTGGATTCTTTGGGTTTTCAAGCCTTCCATTGAGGTCTGGCGTTCGTGAAATTTTAGTTCATCATTGCCTGATACATGTACATGCTCATTCCGGCTGAACTCTCTTGTTGCCATATTTTTTTTCAAATTTGAATATATTTAATAGCCCTTTTTAATACAAAATTGCTTCACGCTAGTGCACTTCACAAAGGAACATGTACTATAATTGTTTTATTGTTTAAGTACTTAAGTTCTTGTACCTTCATCTATTACATGTAGCTTGATCGCAAAAAGGAGTTATTACACGTATGACCAAATTTCAGTCGCTCACTATATCTTTCCGAATCCTTGTATGTCTCGAGCTCTTCCCATAGTTAATACGGATACAACCCGCCTCGCCTTGGATTCCCTTGAGACTCAACACAGCCCGAAAAGAATTATGGGTACAGAACAGACTTTTTAACAGCGAGGATCCATGGAGTTCCCTCTCAATATTTTTTTAAAAGTCTTCAGGCAAAACACAAACGAGCGACACAACTATCTCTGGAAAGCTTATACCACTGACACCCTTTTTGCAAACGGCTCTTCAAATGATCTCTAACAATCTCAAGATAAGTTCATAGCATGAAAGGGTTAAGTTGAAGCAAGAATTTCAGAAAACAAATGAAAGACTTAAAAAAATTGACAATTTTTGCAAACTAATCTTAGATTTTGGACAAAATCTAAAAACCACTGATAAGAATGTGTTTGGAAATGTTTTTGTTACTGCTCACAATAAATAAGATGTATCTCTGGAGCAATTTCAAAACATGCATGTACAATACATGTAGTGAGCAATGTTGTATTTAACTGTTCTACACACCAGTTATCAGAATAAAGTTATATATAATTCTGAATAAAGAACATTGATATGCATGGTAGCTCTAGGTAAAGAGTGATACATGCAGTTTATATGTTTCATCATATTCAACATAATTATACATAAATTTACATGACTGTATATTATAATTATTCTTGTTCAGGACATAGAGCCAGAATGGCAGATGGCAGCATCTGAGGTACTTGTAGGCCTGGGGAAGAGGTTTGATCATGAAGTAATGGCAGAGCTTCTTGACAAATTTGTACCAGGAGTGCTCCCACACTACTTCATTGTACAGACTCTTGCTTCGTTTTCCAGTGCAAATGGTATGACATTTATAAATACAATAATCTATTTGTAACGTCAAAATATGATATACATGTATGCCCTGATATTTCGTCTGCGGATATTATCTGAGCCGAGAAGAGAGCAGTTCCTGAGAGCAAAGCTCGAGGGAAACTGTGAGCTTCGAGGATCAGATAATGTCCAAAGACAAATATCAGGGCACATTTCAACACCACAATGTAGGTTATTGTTGTTATAATCCTTCGAATATGCAGTGGTTAACTCAAAAGCTCTGTGCTACTTTAACCACTGTGCACAATCTCATTTTCTTCCTCTAAAGTTATCTGTACTTGTAATTTCATTTCTTTTTTACATAATTAACAGTATAGTCATCTTTAAAAAATGTCATTTGTAACTTTAAAAAATTAGCAAATAAAGCTAAAGTCTAACAAAAAAGTTACTATTTGAGGCACGCTTATACGCTAGCTCACAGGGGGTGTATTGGCTGATATTTCCTGCTCACGGAGAGAAAATATCGGGCTATGCGACGCATTTCACCAATTATGCACAAGAGAAAATATTTGATGGGTTATAAATAGTAATATCTTCATTATTTTATGGGCTGTTATGTTTGTGGTCTTCAGGCAAATTTGAAAAATGACACCATGCACATGGCACAGTCATATGTGCGTACAGTCAGGTGTAACTTAATCTAAATAATTTAGTCCAAAATGAATAATTAAGCTAAGGGGTCTTAGTTAACTACATGTATTGGTTTCATTCATAGAGGTAATCCTGATTTTCTGTTTTTATTTTGTGACCAGCGTTTGGTGTTGTACCATTTTTAAAGGACATTCTTGGTCGTATGCTGCCAATGCTGGGAATGGCCAAACAGGATAACATGAAGTGGGTCTTTGCTAATTGTAAGTTCAGTTCCTACAGTACATACAGAATACGTTTAGATCCATATATAGTACAGCATTAATCAGGGATGTAGATAATTTTAGGGATAGTGGACCAAACATAGTTATAGAGGGGCCGTTTTATAATGTTGTGTGCTTAATATCTTCGTCTTCAAAGCCTGCAGCTTAAGACCATTATTGAAACCAAGGTGATTTAGCCGGGGATATGGTCTGTTGCCCAACTATTATCTACAGGCCTGTACAGTAATTACATTAAATTTAATATTGTATTATCATTCTCTGAACAACTACTTTATTTGTACATGTAATTCCTATTATATAACTTTACTTACAATAATAAATAATTGATACATTAACAATATTGAAGTGCATTTGTGTAGCAGCTAGGGCAGTGATAGTGTAGAAGATGACAATATTATGGCTCTCAGTGGACATGCAGGTCTGCATACATGAATTTACATGACATACGTGCCAGAAATCACATTTTACTTGATATTTCCTCGAAATTTTGACTTCAAAGAATTATTTGTTTCAGAAAAACACAATCTTCGATTTTTATAAAGACCTTTCATGGAACAGTCCCAAATTTAATTGGCTTGATGACTAAACTAATAAAACTCTTTTAAAACTCTAACGATTTTCTCCTTGATGCCCGGTCTTTTTTGCGATGTGTTGAGTTTCTGAATATTTTTTGAACAGAAACCATTTTAAACTGTTACCGCAATTTTTACCGCTGACTGGACATGCACTCATTTTGCAGACCTGTTGGCTCAGTGTAGTTGCACCGTGAAAACGTGATCAGCCAACTGCTTTCCAACTACATGTACAATATACATGTACTTACTGACCATTTGCCAACCATTGATCCGACTGGACTGTGTGAAAGTAATCAATATCCCATGCAATATATAAGTACTTTGCAAAGTGAATATATGATTTCCTTAGCATTGCAATGTTGGCAGCTACTGGCAAATGCGAATGGAGTTAAATGTTTATTTTGTTATCACAAATATTGATTCTACATCAAATGAATATTTGAATAGTAGAATATTTCTTGATTTGAGTGTTGCGTCTATATCTTCAATATGCTAATGATGTGATGTAAACTAACTAGGTAAAGGTATTCATTTATATAGTGCAAATTCTATATGAATATATTCAAATGCGCTTCACAAGGTTATTTTTGTGATACGTACTGTACTGCTATTGTGGCACAATGTGCTGCCGTGCAGTTCAGAATCATGAGTGATTGTTAGTACCTCAGAATACCAGGCTGTTGTGTCGGGAGACAATCCCCTACTCTTTCTCGAAATAACACAACAGGTTCTGTCACATCCTCCTCGTATAGATTAGAAGAGGAAGGAGACAAGGCCAACGATTTATACGTCCCTGCCCAAGGACATGGCAGGGATTCAAACCCCTAACCTCCCGCACTCTAGACCATGCTCAGAATACCAACTGAGGTATAAACCAGTGAGGTAGTGTCCACCCAGGAATCATTTATTATACAAAAACATGCTTGTAGAGATAAATCATTGACCTATTATCAACATCCATGTTATAATGGTTTGTATCAGTAATTTTACCAATTATTTTGACTAAGTCAGATAATGTAGGCCGTTTCATTCCAAAGGAGAAAGAAATGATGATAAATTCACATTCATTAGCATTTTGGAGATACAAGTCATGTATAAACGTCTACAACTCATGAATGCAACAATCAAATCAAGAAATACCGTATTATTCAACTGAAGGGCTGTGTGCAACAAGGGCTGAAGTGACTCCTGATCACATTCTAAATTCTCCTTCAAATTATTTTGTTTTCTAAGGGAGAATTTAGAATGTGATCAGGAGTCACTAAATACGCCCTTGTTGCACACAACCCTTCAACTATACACTTGATGTAGAATCAATATTTTGTGATAACAATTAAAATAAACATTAGGTACATGTACACCTTACTTATTAACTACATTAATTTTACACTTTATCCAGTACTTCTTCTTTAAGTCTTCAGTAACTTTCTTTCATAAAATAAGTGTTATAAATCACATTATTTTTCTGAAAGAAGAGTTTAGATAATCTATAGTTGTTTGACAGGTCTACAAAACCCTTGCATACGGCATGAATATCACCCAGGAAGTCACTCCTGTACGCATCATTTTGGTTGAAATTTCACTTAAAATTTGAAATTCAAAGCATTTTTACAATAATTTATAAAGTTTCAGTTTTGTTGTACTTACATGTATTATAAACCAGTCCTAAATTAGTTGAATTGATGTCACAACTAATAAGACTGTTCACTCTTGTAATTTAATTCGATCCTCTCTAAACCTTCAGTCTTCTCTTTATTCTGTTATTATTTTGAACTTTTGAACAGAAACCATTTAAAGCTGCATGCTAGCTGCTGCGATTTCTTCCACTGACTGATTATGAATTGCATGAGAATGTTGGAGTCATGTCTTCATGGGCCCACATAGACTTGCTCCAAGTCAAACTTGCTGAGTCACTGGGTAAGCGATTACTGGGTCAAAAAGCAAGTGCGACAATCAAAGCGAGAGGCGAGTTCGACTTGTTTCACTTGCAGCAAATTGAATCGGGGGATTACATGTATGTTTTGGCACAAAAACGTGTTTCAGGGGTGGAGCTTACATTTTGTGCCTTTGACAAACTCTTTTAGCCTGAATTTCAGCCGTCTCCTCTGGTTCGTTCCTCCCGAGAGAGACGTCTGAATCCAATAGCCGATAATGCTGTCCAGTGACGTCAAGGCGGATTAACAATTTAATTTATGCAAATAAAACTGTCACGGCGGTAGTAAGAGTTCGTGGGTCACAAAAACAAAGCCATATTGCTCACCTTGAGAAATTATTTGAGATTATGCTGGCCAAAATAAAAGCCTTACCTATATATATCTCCATCCCATGTGCTTCTCAAGTGCCTCTTATGGTGTGAAAACCTTTTCGAAGCAACAAATCGTTATAATTATTGTATTTGGGCAAAGTACAGTTGATCTTTCTTTCCGTTGATCTTTGTACATGTCTCGTGATCTGCCGTTCCAATCGACACAGCTACGAGATATTACCTATGTAAATGATGCAACAGAAAAGTAGAAAAACATGAAAGGATAATGGAGAATTTTCGAAGAAATACGAAGACTCTTTTACGGGAAAGAACAGTTCCTTGAAGAGAGTAGCGACAATCTTTACCACTGCGAGTGTGAACAAATAATCGATTATCAACAATCCCGAGGACGCAACGCGATAAAATGTACATGTTTACAAGTTAGTCGGCCGGTTATTGTGCAGGACACTTTCAATCCATTTCCAGATGTTTTCCTTACGAATTCAAGGTCTTTGCCAAAGACAATCACTCCACTGAAACTCAACTGTTACGATCAACGATCGCGAGTCCAAAGTGAATCCTGCTGTCTTCTCGGCTGATAATTATGCGAAATTATAGAATATGAACCAATCAAAGATCACTACCAGGTTTTCTGGTAGTGACGTCACTGGACGGCATTAACGGCTATTGGATTCAGACGTCTCTCTCGGGAGGAACGAACCAGAGAAGACGGCTGAAATTCAGGCTAAAACTCTTTCTGAGTAAACTCAAATTGTAGATAACACATCCATGGTCGATTGACGTGACACGTCAACATACAATGCCTGAAGAATTGACGCTTTATCATTGGGCAAATCTTAGTACGTCATAAGCCATGCCTCCACGGTAAATTTGGTGCGCTGCAAGTGGGAAAAGTTATTCATACAGGAGGCTTAGAAGGACTTTGAGAAAGTCTAGGGCCCGCAGTAATTAGTGAAAACTGTTGCGGTGTCCCTGCCATTATGATGTTTCATCCATTATTTGTCTGCATGTAATTATCACTTTTCTCATGCAATTCATAATCAATATTAATAATGATTGTAAAGGCATTGTGATAATAATGAGTTAAGTGTTGTCAACACAAAAATAATTAATGGTGCTGATCAAATGATTGTAAAGGCATTGTGATAATAATGAGTTAAGTGTTGTCAGAAGGTTGGAGCAGACACCTTTGTTAACTAAAGGCAGACACAGATACCTTCAAAGCAGTTGAAGTGATAATGTCTTTGAAAATAACCTGTATTAAATGCATCCATCATAATCTGGTTTTACCACCTGCTTACGTGTATGCATATCACCCATTTAATCTTCAACAAAATGAAGTTGAAAAACAAAAGAAATTATTATTGCACATTGAGGATTACTTCTCAAAATGATGTTTATGTTCATTCATTTGTTAACTGCATAATAGGCAACATAATTTTTTATAATTTCATTTTTATTAAACATTTACCTGATTTGGATGTTGCAGTATTTTATTGGAACCTCGGTGTTAAGCAGACACCAGGACATTCTCTGATGGTGTCTGCTTAATACAAGTTTTACAAAGATGTCACCTACATGGTTCAGTGAAAGGAGGTTAATATACTGTAACATCATGGCATCCACAGTGCTTCCTATCTGTACATGTTCGTTAATGCTTTGAATTAGCAGTTGCATTTGTTGTTCAACCTTAAGGTTTAGCCCGCTTCTCTGAGAGTATCATTGACTATGTTGCCAATGCTGAGAATGCACCCTACCCTGATGTAACCATTGAAAGGTTCTATGGCGAAATCTACTCGGCATATGATGTGCTCTTTAATGTCTGGCTCAAGTGTAATGAAGCTAAGGTATTGATCATTAATAAGTATTTGTTTAATTAATATAGACTACATTGTACATGTACATGGAACTGATTAATATTATAATTTGTGTTGCATGGTTCTTGTTTTGTAGAGTCTTGTTTGTTATTATTTAAGCAAGAAAAGTGGTTTACTCTTGGAAAAGCTTTGAGGACCCAATTACAATAATATTAATGTATCTGTGTGTTGCCTAATGGCGTGAATGAACACATGACTTTAAAGTGCCTGTAAGCCCTTCTTTTTTATCATTAAAATCAATTCTACATCAAGTAAATACCGTAAAGTTCCCAAAGTAACGACCCCCGAAAGTAGCTAAGAAATTCCAAAAGTAGTGACCCCCCAAAAGTAATGACCTATCCGAAAGTAACAACCTTTTACCGTAAAGTGTTTTTAAGCATTTATTACTGAATCACCAACAGCTGTTGTTATTTACATCGATCAATGTCACTGGAATGCAATACAAGTCTGTAATGTAACGCCTGTGCATGAACTGCGACATACAGTTCGGTATAACGGTATATTAATACCATTTGTTGGCCTGTTAAGTTTTGCAATTACCGTGTAATTGCCTTGAATCAGAGAAGAGAATTACTATAACAAAACGTAACGAAAATGTCTGCTGATACATTTTGATGTCCCAGGAGTTTTCGTAGAGTTTGTAAGTCCTGTAGTAAGCTTGTAGTTTAACGTTTTTTTGGATCCCGAAAGTAACAACTTCCCGAAAGTAGCGACCCTGAAGGCTTCTAAATATGTTACTTTTAGAACTTTACGGTAGGTGAATAGTAAAATATTTGCATCTATAAAATGTAGGTTATAGACTGAGGTTTCTATTATATTTCCAATATGCTAATGAGTGACATCACAGGAGGCCAACAAAAGGTCATTTCTATCTCCTTGTGAATAATTCATGAAACTATTTCTGATTTATAAAAAATATTAATTTTGGTAAAATCACTGATATAATTAAGGCCCAAATATAACATGGATGTGTAGAAACAAATATTTATCCCTTCCAGCACGTTTTTGTATAATAAATGAGGCCTCCTGTGACATTGCATTATTAGCATATTGGAAATAGAAAGCTCTATAACTCAGACACATTAACACTCAAATCAAGAAATACATTGTTGATAAGAATAATGTTGTGTTCTTGCCACAGATTCGTCTTGCTGTAGTTGACGCTATTGGGCTCATGACTCACATCATGTCATGTGACAAGCTGGAAGAACAGTTACCACGGTTACTGCCTGCTATTACTAACCTCTACAAGAAGCATACAGACCACTACCTCATAACACAGGTCAAATTATTTGATATTAAACTATTTATTTATTTGTACTTTAGCTGCTGATTTTTGTTCTAGATTTTGGTATAAAGCTGCCATCAAGTGGTCAAATAAAGAACACTAGCTTCAGATTGCTTGAACACCATATTATCAATTATTAACCACCTCAATAGACCCTATGCATAAGTCCTGGTGACTTGCATGTCAACGAGGCTGGTAGGTCCTCTGGAATTTTGAAATTGAAGCGCCCAGGGAGATGTGTGAAATGCACTGAACGAATGTTCAGTGAAACAATGCCGTTAATTTGCTATGCTATAATTTGCTATTAAATAGTAAATTAATGGCATTGTTTCACTGAACATTCGTTCAGTGCATTTCACACATCTCCCTGGGCACTTCAATTTCAACATTCCAGAGGCCCTACCAGCCTCGTTGACATGCAAGTCACCAGGACTTATGCATAGGGTCTATGGCCACCTCCACGACAGTCATTCTCTTCAGTAGCTATTGAACTATTATTTTACCAGTTGGGTAGAAATTTTCATTTATGAAAACTTTACTGGTAACTTCTTAGAGTTGTCAGTGCATACTGTACAGTGTATTCAATTTTGAATGTTTAAAATTGATATATTTTGTCATCCTGCAGGGTTTGTGTTCTGTTCTTGATGCGGCATGTGCTGGTGGAAGCATGTTATTAGCTCCTCACTTGGACCCATTACTGAACGGCCTACACAGTATGGTGAGTATACACTCATCCACTGACCCAAGATCTAAAATTAATATATTTTGGCAAAATTTATCACAGTTGGAGGAGTGAATGCCTAAACAGTAAGTGACTACTGATTTTGTTCTAATTTACTTTATGATCTTTGTTTTGTTAGGCTTAGTGTTCTAGAATGCATATTACTGGGTCAATAAGTGAAGTCACGTTCTTGTTTTGGAAATCAAGGTTCAAACTTAAAATAGTTGTGATATATACTGTAGCTCTGCAGTAAATATCAACTTGCAGTAAATATCAACTTGCAGGAAAAAGCAAGTGGTGGTCTAATAAATTTCTACTCACAATTTCTATTAGCCAACTCTCATTTAGCCATCATGAATTTCCAACTCTGTAAAGGTAAGGTATTCATTCATATAGCGCAAATTTTATATGGATATACAGTCAACTCTCTCGTAAGTGACCACCTCGGGAATGGAAAAAAAGTGGTCGCTTACGGGAGATGGTCGCTTAATACGAGAGTAGTCACCACAGGAAGCATTGAAGAATAATTAAAAACAGTATACTGAATGCTGTAAGTTTGTATTGACATGCTTATTGTTCAAGTTCCACAACATTTCCTGAGAATTTAATGTCGGACATCTGTGGTTTTATACATATAAATGTGGTAATTGATGATACACAAAACTGTCAACACATCCAAAAAGATTGATTGTAAGATAATAAATCCATTTTTGTTACCAATCTGTATCCTTTTTTTCATGGGTGGTCGCTTACCAGAGAGGAAAAACAAAGGAAAATTTCAATCATTGCCTACAAAGATGGTTGCGGTTGCTTACGAGAGTGGTCGCTTACGGGAGATTTTCAATACAGGGTTTGACTGGGATGTCAAACGGGTTTTTTAAAGGTGGTCGCTGGTCGCTTACGAGAGTGGTCGCTTACGAGAGTGGTCGCTCAGAGAGAGTTGACTGTATTCAAATTTGCTTGACAAGGTTATTTTTGTGATACAGACTGCTATTGTGGCGCAATATGTGATGCCATGCAGTTTACAATCATGAGTGATTGTTAGTACCTCAGAATACCAAGCTGTTGTGTTAAGAGACAAGCCCCTGTACAGCTTTTTAATTGGGTATGGTGTCAGTCACTTTCCCACTCATAAGTAATCTAGCCTTTGATTGGTGCTATAAATTTGTAAAAGTGAAGAATGTTGGACTACACATTTATCAAATTAATGCCCCTATCTGAGTCATTAATTTCAGTTAATGGAGCCGTAGCACTACTCGGGTCACGTTTGTACGTTTAGTCTGACGTCAGGTGTTTACCCGCTCCAAAGTCCAATTTGCCTATTGCTCGGCTAGCAATTTCTAAGGGTACATGTGATTTGGTGTTTTCGTATGTCTCCATTCCAGGCTTGTGAAGTCTACGAAAGATATAATAATAATAATAATAATAATAATAATAAATGAGTTTATATAGCGCCTATACATTGCTGTTCTAGGCGCTTTACATGAATTTATACAGAAAATGTCTGTATATATATATTAAAAATTAAAAATGTGACTAACATAACTGATGAAAAGAAATAAGCAAATCATTACATTTCTCTAGACTATTCGCAAGAATACTAAAAATAAACAATAAAAATGATGAATTAGCAATAGGCCTTCTTAAAAAGAAACGTTTTTAATTTTAACTTGAACGTTTCAACGTTGGAAGAAGCACGGATGTCTAAAGGTAGTTTGTTCCAGAGCCTGGGAGCCGCGGTAGAGAAGGCGTGTTGACCATACGTTTTCATGTTAAAGGCGGGCTCAACCAGACGAAGGTGGTCTTTAGATGACCTCAAGAGTCTTTTCTGTCGGTAAAATGTTAAAAGATTTTTAAGATAGCGTGGACCGAGACTATTTAATGATTTAAAAGTTATAAGATTTATTTTAAAAATGATTCTGTACTCGATTGGGAGCCAGTGAAGTTCTTTTAGAGTCTCCGTGATGTGGTCGTTTTTTCGAAGACATGTCACAACTCGAGCAGCTGCATTTTGAGCAGACTGCAATTTCGCTATATCACGTCCTTGGGCCCCATGAAGAAGAGAGTTACAAAAATCTAGTTTTGAGCTTACAAAACTGTGGATCAAAACTTCTGTAGTTTTCTTGTCAATATATTTTCTTATTTTAGCAATATTACGAATGTGGTAGAAGGCACCCTTGACAACAGCATTTACATGTGGTGAAAAAGACATAGTTTCGTCAAAAAGTACCCCGAGATTACGTGCTTTATTTGTCGGTCTAATAATTTTCTCGCCAACAGTCAATGATGGAAGTGTGGGAGTTGGGCGAAATTGTGAGTGCAAGAGAAGAAGTTCCGATTTGCCATTGTTTAATTTAAGCTTATTGGCAGTCATCCATAGTGTAATGTCAGATATGCAGCTCTCAAGGCGTTGTTTAGCAACTTGAAAATCATGGGTGTTTTTACAAGAAAACGACGTATATAGTTGTGTGTCATCAGCGTAGAGATGAAATGATAGATCGTGCTCACGAATGATATCACCCAGGGGAGAGGTGTATAGCAAGTACAATATTGGCCCCAGTACAGAGCGCTGTGGCACACCGAAATGAAGGGGACGCACAGATGATGAAGCATCGTCGATTTGGACAAACTGTGAACGATTTGCAAGATATGACTCAAGCCAAGAAAGTGCTTTTCCTCCCATATCATACAGACTGTAGCATTGGTTAGCAAAGTCACATGACAGGAACTTGTCTGGGTATATAAAGCTTCAGGGTCAAAGTATCTCTCATACATTGGGGAGTTGGCCTAAAGCAGTTCAGGGTGTTAACAATTATTTGCCCACCCACCCTCCCTTGATATTGTAGTCTTCAGTATTTGCTTATGTCAAAGTAATAGTACTTGAATGTAGTTGCTAGATGAAGTTATAATAATAAACTGGGGTCATCATCCCTTAAAGTGCCTATCACCCTTTTGCAATTTTGATAGCTTATGAACCTCCGAAACGTTTTGAGTACGTTTGTGAAGAAAGTTTTGGTTTAAAGTGAATACTTTATGTTCTACGCTTGTTTGAAATCGTGTAAATGTGACCTTTCCTGACCCATGACCGCGTAAGTAAAAGTCTGGGTCGAAACCTGGGTAGACGTCATCTTTACGTCATATAATTAATTCGGCTTTGCAATCATGTGAAGAAATACTCAACGTGTTGACTAAAATGACTTTTTTCTTTACTAACAACTCAAAAACTGTGTATATTTTATATGCATCGATGTTGTTGTGATAAAAAGGCGCCATGGAGAATAATGCATTAATGAGATGACGTCTACCAAGGTTTCGACCCAGGCTTTTACTTACGCGGTCATGGGTCAGGAAAGGTCACATTTACACGATTTCAAACAAGCGTAGAACATAAAGTATTCACTTTAAACCAAAAATTTCTTCACAGAAGTACTCAAAACGTTTCGGAGGTTCATAGGCTATCAAAATTGCAAAAGGGTGATAGGCACTTTAAGTTAGCGGTTAAGTCTGTCTGGTGACTTCTCCAAGCATATAGGGGTTGCTTTATGTGGCATTTTATTGAGCGGTCACTGCGAGGTTGCAGTGCATTTGTTGCATTTGCAACATTGCACCTGCCAAAACCATTGTCCAATCCAGCACGCGGAGTGCTGGGGAGATGAGTGAGGTTTTAAAAGGTCAAGGCCTGCGCTGCCAATACCCTTATCCGGTCCAGCACGGGCGTGCTGGAGATGAGTGAGGCTTTAAAGGCTAAGGTGATGGTTACAGCTGGAGCACAAAAAATCGTCACGCCAGCCTTGTCACGCTATCGGCTGGGCATGTCTCCCATTTACTGCCACAAACATAGTGTTGTCTTTTGTTTATGCATCCAAATCGCGCTGGTATATCACTGAGCGAAGAGCGACATTATGGTACAATTTCAGGAATGCCAGAAATCATTTAGTTGGGCAAAGTAAAGTGTTTAAATCTTGTTCAACCATTTTTGGGCGATTGATGGTCGTAATATTGCTATAAAAAGCATTACAAATCCTTGAAATGACCTCATTTAAGGGATGTTATGCTAATGAGTTGAAAATGAATTGAGCTATACCATTGAATTTCTTCATTTCTACAGGGTTTTTTCAGGTGTCAGACATTTGATACTTACAATCTGAGTAAGCACTTTAATCTCAGTGTTATTATCTGCAGGCTTGTACGACTCCTGACTTCAGTAACCCAGTGACGGTGAAGAATCACAACGAGCTCTTGAGGTGCTTCTCTGTCTTGAGTGAGTAGGAATACAGTGTGATTATAAATATGTTGTTTTATATTGCTGCTAAGTAAGTTGTTGAGCACCTTGTTGCTTCACAGACAATGTAGCATGCACTCTTGATTGGTCGATAGCCATGAAGTCACATTTTGGACCAAATCATTTTGTATCCTCTTTTTTCACTCATAATACTAATAATAACCCAATCAATATTTTCTCTCACACGTGATTGCATGGTGGAATGAGTCACGTGATCTGATATTTGCTCTCTGCCAGACTACAAATATCAATTATTCAACATATCATAACATTGCCCAAATATGGTCATTTCACCCTCAATATCTGTCACCTACACATGACAGATATCCTGCGATAGCTGTCATCCGAACGAATTAGAGGTTGCATTTTCTTTCTACGAAATGTTGGGAGTGCTTCAAAAACGTAGAAAACAATGAAACTGACTAAATTATCAATAGTATTCCATACTTAACAAAAAAGAAAGCTATTTTCGGTTTTAACAATTTTTTTTTACAAAGCTTGGAAGATTACACAAGTTAGACGCCTCAAGTTAGAGGATTTAAAATTGAATTTGGAAAATTCACAAGTCAGTTGCTACCATAATTTCATGCTACTGACTTAGTTGGTAGGTTGTAGGTGTATTTCCTAAAGCTGTCCCGGATGTCGGTAGGTTGTCGGTAGGTTGTCGGTACATTGTCGGTAGGCTGTCGGCCAACAACCTACCGACAACGTATTTTGGTACCCAATTCTAAACCATTACCGGAAGGCAATAAAGTTGAAGATTATCAATAAAGTTTTGGTAAATCCACTCAGTTGCTCAAATCAGATTCCATACTGATCGCTTCTGCCGCTCAAATACAGTTATCACATGACGAAAAACAGCTAGCAAATTACCTCGTAACTTTAGTTAACTTGCTCAGGATGTCTGAAAATGCAGTCGTGAGAGTGAAGAAGTTCTACAGTCTTCAGCTGACCCCGAAGTCAATTGTTTTCGACCACATGCACGTACAAACCTCGAAAAGTTATTGAAAGCCAAATTCAGTTAATATTCACTCACCGACCAAATGTCCAACACGTGTTCGTCGTTTGTTGAAGGCAAAGAAACAAATCCTGCTTGATGTTGTACAGCTTCAAGTGGAGAAAATTCGAGTCAAGTTCAACTTCAAGCAGCTCAGAAGTACCAGCACTGCATGGATCAGATCAATCTTCATATGCGAATAACTCAGCCTCTAGGTTCCCTTTTTGCTTGTATTTTTAACAATTTGAATGACTTACAACTTTAACAGTAGTCTTACGAACCGAAATATACTTTGGATTGCATTTAAGGGCTTTCTACAACTGTTTTCTAACCATCGGCATCGGCTCACTTTGATTTGGAAATGTTTACTTTGCTCAAAGTCAAAGGGCGCCAAAATTGTGCACATTAAAACACCAGATTCCGGCCAAAATCGTTTTAGGAAATAAAGATGTACCTGTGTTTTGTTATCAATGTGTTGAATAATACAATAAAACAATTATCCTGCTCGATCTTGCGGAATATCGCCTGATTTTAACCAACTTGTCTTGTCGGCTAAGTATTTTGCAATATTTAGCCGGTGCGATCTTGCAGGATAATTGTTAAATACACCCCCTGTGAGTGTAGTGCGCGCAAGGGCTCAGGTAAAAGAATATATTTGAAGGCTTATAAAGGTAATAAATAACCTACTTGTGGCGTTAAAAATGGACTGATATTCAGTGTCCGAGGACATTATCTGTTCCGAGAAGCAAACAGTTTCCGAGAGCGAAGCTCGAGGGAAACTGATTTTCGAGGAACAGATAATGTCCAAGGACAACTAACACGGCATATTTCAACGCATAAGTAGGTTACTGTTTATATATTTCACTGTGTCTCGTTGCACGTTGTGCCTCTGCATCTATATCATGTTAATAGTCCAGTTTCGTATTCGAACATTACCGCTGAATGCACTGACTACAGACGCATGTACGCAGGGTTAGTCTCATTCTGAAGTTAAACATTCTTAAATACCAGCGAGAAGTTGCAAAGCGTGAAACTACAACGATACACAGTGTTGTGAATCGTTGTGAATAGCCCACCTTCTCGCTGGTATTTATGAATGTTTAACTTCAGAATGAGGTTAACCCTTCGTACATGCGTACATTGTATGTACTCATTGCATTAATTTTCTAATACGAAACTGGAATATTCAATAGATCCTCAGTTCTATTAGCATATTAATGTACTTTATTTATAAAGCCATTAAAATGAGGCTTCGAGTGGAAGTAAAAAAAAAAACTAATTATGACCAAAAGGCACATGGAGTATTAATCAGATGGTTATACTGAACACAACAAAAACCTGGTGGATTAATCATAGTTGTGTTAAAATTACGCACCGTCGAACTGCAGCTCGTAATTCTTGGGTTGCAGTCATTTCGAAGGGAATACAATCACAAAAGCGTAGCGGCCGTCTTGGTTGGTAGGAACAAAAGAAGCAAATGTGGTTTCTTTTGTTCTTACCAACCAACATGGCCGCCAGTGCAACCCACCAATAGGCCTTTCGTAGGAAACAGTCACGTGCTGATATATCACTTCACTAACCAATGAATGGGTCAGGAAACAGTCACGTGCTGATATATCACTTCACAAACCAATGAATGGGTCAGGAAACAGTCACGTGCTGATATATCACTTCACTAACCAATGAATGGGTCAGGAAACAGTCACGTGCTGATATATCACTTCACTAACCAATGAATGGGTCAGGAAACAGTCACGTGCTGATATATCACTTCACTGACCAATGAATTCAGCTCGTGATTCCATGGGAAAGGCTTTACTGGATGGCAAACAAACTTTAAAACGCTGTTTTAGAAATATAGACAATCGATTGGAGGTGGAAAATAACATTTACAAACAGGTTTTGCTAATAACAATACGGATGTCGTACAAGTGCCTTTAAATATATGAAGTCAGATTTTTTTTCCGTCCAGTACAACCACGTGATTGTATTCCTGCAAAAGGTTCACAGCATTGCATAAATGACGCCCAGTTTCAATAACGATTGTTTAGGAATCTTTAGTCTCACATTCACGTGAAAACACTTTTGTATGACAACGTGAACACGAGGCTAAAGTCTCCAGAACAATAACTACCGGTATTGAAATTAGACGCCATTTATGCAATGGGTCTATGAGTGAGGGAAATAACGGAAATGACGTACGACGCGGTTACCATACGATATATCATGACATTGAAATGTCTTTCCCATTGTCTTTTGTCCTTCTGATCCAATCAAATTACAGAGTTGCAGTAAGGTGGAGTTAGAGCGGACTTCGTATGAGTGGGGCAAAAGTATGGGATGTCTGTAGCCTTACCGTAGCCGTACTGTAACTTACTGTACCGTAACTCTGTAATTTGATTGGACGAGAAAGACTAAAGCAATAGGGAAACCATTTCAACGTCACAGCACGTCGTACAGTAACCGTGTCGTAAGTCATTACCATAACGGTTGCGATACAGCGACAGCCTTACTCTAACTTCAAGGCTTCGGAATTACCTTGATATTATACGTTACTAATTTGGGATCTCTTCCTAAACAGTGAACTTGTTAAAGTGCCTGTCACCTTTTTGCAATTTTGATAGCTTATGAACCTCCGAAACGTTTTGAGTACTTCTGTGAATAAAGTTTTGGTTTAAAGTAAATACTTTATGTTCTACGCTTGTTTTAAATCGTGTAAATGTGACCTTTCCTGACCCATGACCGCGTAAGTAAAAGCCTGGGTCGAAACCTGGGTAGACGTCATCTCATTAATGCATTATTCTCCATGGCGCCTTTTTATTACAACAACATCGATGCATAGAAAATATACACAGTTTTTGAGTTGTTAGTAAAGAAAAAAGTCATTTTAGTCAACATGTTAAGTATTTCTTTAAATGATTGCAAAGCCGAATTAATTATATGACGTCAAGATGACGTCTACCCAGGTTTCGACCCAGGCTTTTACTTACGCGGTCATGGGTCAGGAAAGGTCACATTTACACGATTTCAAACAAGCGTAGAACATAAAGTATTCACTTTAAACCAAAAATTTCTTCACAGAAGTACTCAAAACGTTTCGGAGGTTCATAGGCTATCAAAATTGCAAAAGAGTGATAGGCACTTTAAGACTTATGACTAGAAAGTAGTATTTCAGCTGTCTCGACCTTTCTTTGGCAGCTCGAGCGTTCGCCCACCGGATGGTTGGTTTTCTACTGGCTAAATTAGAAACAAACAATGAGAAAACACGCATCGGCTCGCTAGCGATCCTGAAACACCTTGTCAACAGCTCGGGTAGGTGGATAAATGTTTAGTAACTGTCTTATCTATGTCTTGCCGTGGAATAAGTGTCAATGTAGTCCCCAGATTGTGCCCTTATTTTCAGTTATAAGTTTAGAAAGAAGCCTCTTTGCTAAAAGGATAGGTAATTAAAGTTGTTGATTGAGTGGATTTCGATGGAGTGTTGAAAGCAACAAGTGATTGCTTTGGTTTTGCGTTTGGTTAGCTTTTCTATTGGCTGTGAGAAATGTTTTCCAGTTATCAGCCAATCAAGTTCTAAACTAAAACCAAACACAATCAGGTCTTGGTTTAGCGACAGTATTGACGACTGCGTTTACTTTGCCTCGTGATTGGTTCAAGTAAAACCAATCGTGAATTACTTCAGTTCGTGATTGGCTCCTTGTGTTTTCACTTCCTCCTGTGATTGGCTATGTAATTACTTTGGTTTTGGTTTTACTACACTCAACTGAAAACTCTAGTATCTGTATGAAGTACCGTGTCATCACAAATTCCTCCAAAGTTAGGAGCAGTGAAACAATTGGAAGGCTAGAAAGACTCCACATAAAACTCTTGTAAGTGGAAGCAGTGACACTGAACTTTCACAGCTTATCTTTACACCTCCTTTATTGATTTACTATGTATTGATTGCTGACCAGTGTAATCTAAAAGGTGTTTATGGACAGTGTGTGGTATCAAGCTTTTCTTCCTCCCATCATAGTGTCAGTATACGTTTCTTTGTTTACCTCTTCACCTTTTTTTTTTCAGGCTCTTACCTGGAAAACAAAGAAGAGCTCATCGTTACTGGTGTGCAAATTCTCCTCCAAGAGACCAATCTGACGGTCTGTAACTTCTCATGTGACTTATTTTAGGGAATACTAAACCCCAGGGCTTGAGCTTCACTGTAAATAATGTCAACTTTATTAATTCTGTGCTAAATATAGTTTCATGCATTCATTCATTCAACTTAACTTCTAAATCCAGTCGCAAATGTCTGCTATTAGGATTTTTCCACTAGCAATAATCAGGAGGGTACTCACAGGCAAAATGGCACATATTCATACTTCGCTCTACACAGTATTACTTTAATTCATTAGAAGTGCATTAATTACTACACTAGATGCTTCGTACATTTAATCATGCATCAGATAAGAATTAGGCACATAAACTCTTCTAAATATCTCACGATTGTTTGAGGTTTTCAGACTCCAAGTTGTACCTTAAAGTGCACCTAACCCCTTTTTCAATTTTTATACATTTGAATCTTTGAAAGGTTTTGAGTACTTCTGCGAAGAAATCTTTTGCTTATATAGAATACTCTATGTTCTATGCTTGTTTAAAATGGTGAAAATTTGACCTTTCCTGACCCATGACCGCGTAAGAAAAAGCCTGGGGTTAGGTGCACTTTAAGGAAGATCGACTTCCACAAATGTGTTAGTGAAATTTATAAATCTGTTAGCAGAGTCTGAACCCGTGCCTGAGATCTGAAGTACATCCAGCATTACATAAGAGCATCTGTTGGCATATGTCTTCAGTCAGTGATTCTTGTTGCTTTGGCTTCAGATCCATCTTATCATCTTTTTCTTTTCGATTTTCAGGTTCGGCGCTCTTTTGCTCAGGCTATCACGGCCATGGCACACCACAGGTATCTCGAATTGGAAGGTGGCCACAAGTTGGTGGAGTTCATTGTCAGGCAGTGTGCACTGCAAACTGAGGACGAGGTTTGTCTCTTTTTCTGTACAAATAACCCAGTCGTACTCAGTAGTATTTTGTTCTACGCAGCAATAGCGGTTGCCATAGTCTATAAGGGACCTTAATTTATGAGTATGTTGCTTGTGCTTATCCTTATGTCGCTAGTGTGAACTGGGCTTAAGAAACCATGACGGCAACGTCTTGGATGATGGCATAAAACGATAGTCTTTATAATTACAGAATACAATAACTGCACGTGAAAATGCACGCAGTCGCCTACATTTCGACCATTAATATTGTCTGCAAAGCCCCAGTGTTTACGTTTGCGTTCTCTTGTTAAGTAGCCTGCGAATACAGCCGTCTCGCATCGGGAACCACAATCAAAACGTGGCCCCCGAGAGAGACGTCTGTGTCTCGAGACGGAAAATTCCATACTGATGACGTTTCGCGGACAGGATCTGGTCGCGTGATTTGATTGGCTAGTATGCCTAATTATCATATACTAGCCAATCAAATGACGCCACCAGATCCTGTACGCGAAACGTCATCAGTATGGAATTTTCCGTCTCGAGACACAGACGTCTGTTTCGGTCGTGGTTCCCGATGCGAGACGGGCTGTATTCGCAGGCTACTTGTTAAGGTGTCTCGATCGAAACTCAGATGCCACTTTGCGAATTAAAACAAAATGTCATAATTAACCTTTACGATTTTTGTTTGATTCTGCTCAAATTTTCACAAACAGTACACAATTTATTGATACAACGGATATGTCAAAATCTTGACCTAACCACACATACTAATCACGTAATTGTGACGTAGTCAACACCACTTTTTAACTCGTAGGTGCTCGCAAGCAGAATGGAATGCTTGGAATGCAAAGTGATTATAAGACAGTAATATCGATATTTGATTTAATTAATAATTGAAGATCGATGTCGAGCATAATATTCCGTATTCCGCTCCAATGCCTACGACAATGGCACCAAGTCGAGATTGGAGTAGACATTTTCATACATTTTACTGTATTTTTGTCTAACCCAATCTCGACCTGGTGCCATTGTTCGATCAAGTGCGGGAAAGGTCTATTGCTGTTGGAATAGTACGTTTGCATGATGGCGGATTCTTTTGTTTCTCTAATTTGGACCATTGTCTTGGAATTCTCTAAGGAGTTGATAAATCTGAATGAGAAAGAGAATTTGAAAAGGATTCTGGTAGTTGTAGTAAAATGACGCCATAATGTCAATGTCCTATCGACGTTGATCAAGGCCTCATTTTAGTTCCCTTCTCGCCCACTATCTGTAAAGGTACCGCTACAGTATTTATAGGTGAGAGAACAGTTGTGTTAACCATGTGGGAGATATGTGTCCTCATTCATGTAGGAAATGTGTCTGCTCATGCGCCGATAGTGATGTAAAATATTTGTACGTTTTCATGCCTAACTCGCTTAATATTAATGGCAGGTGACTCAAACGTTGACTGACATGGTATTGGGTCCTCATAAATCACTTAGTGGTGATGCCATAACAATGACGTCATTGGTCACGTGATTTTAAGTGCACGCCAGTATCTCATTTCTAATGCGACGAGGCTCACATGTTGACAGACATGGTATTGGGACCCCATGAACCACTTAGTGGTGATGTCATAACGGTGACGTCATCGGTCATGTGGTTTTACGACACCCGCATCTCCTTCATTTATAATGCCAGGAGGCTCAACTTTAACAGACATGGTATTGGGACCCCATAAATCACTTAGTGGTGATGTCATGACGATGACGTCATCGGTCAAGTGATTTTACTTTTTTTCTTCTTTTTTTTTGCACCAGCACGGATAAGATTATTACAATAGGTAAAGATACTAAAATTATGGTACAGCTTACGCCAAACGAGTCCGATAACCATTCAAATATATAGTAAATAATAATGGTTCAAAAATATATATTTTTACGAACTGTCTAAGAAGTTTACGAACTGGCTAATATGCATTTCTGCTTATGAAGTAAGTTTATATCAGTGAAAGCTGATATACAGTACTGTTCGAAAATATTACAACAGGGGAAGGGAAATTTCACTTGAACAATTTCCATTTTCTTTTAGGGGAAATTTCACTTCCCCTGTTGTAATATTTTCGAACAGTACTGTTTTGAGGTTATTGACCAAGCGCGAGGTCCGGATTGGGGAATATTTGTCGAGTTCTTTTTTGATGATCTCAATGATATACCTGCGTGTTTGGCACATTATGAACGCACAATCAGATGCGAACTGAGTCCACACGAGTCGGAACACAAGTGAACACAAGTAGAACACGAGCGACTTCAAGTAAGCCAGGGTACCCTAGGATAACACAGGTAGCCCAAAAATACTAGGGTCAAATACTATGATGATCTGATCTAAAATTCCACACGAGTCAGGACACGAGTGAACACGAGTATACAGCGGCTCATAATGTAATTAACAAAAAAATATAATAATAATAATAAATAATAATAATTGTTTTATCGTCTCAGTTGTTTCGAGTTACCTGTGTTATCAGTGCAGTACCCTCTTTTTGCATTTACGGGATACCTGTGTTATCCTAGCTTGGTTCAGTTGTGTCGGGTTACCTGTGTTTTCAGTAAGGTACCCTCTCTTTGTATTTTCAGGCTACCTGAGTTCACATTGTTATTAGTATGCACACAGCCAGATCACTGTTAGTACACACGTAAAATCAGTCAAATTGAATTGGACAATCAGATGCGAAAGTATGCACGCACAGTCGCATCACGTAGCAGCGCCAGAGTAACAAGAAGCTACAAGCACCTTCAAAGGAGAACTAAAGCCTAAAATCAACTCAATGTATATGCAAAGATGTATTCGAAATAAAAAAAATGTGCTATTTAATTGTTCTATGTTACACGTCTATGAAGCCGGAAAATCTGAAACCTTCCTCGCAGCCTCCGCTCAGATGGCTCAAGTCTTGCAATTTGTGACGTCAATCCCCGACATTTAAAAGCTGGACTAACGGCTCCTAATTACGAACCATTCTGTTTTATTTGTGCTGGAGGTTGATATGGGGAAATTTGCTTTGAATTGAGCCGCCACATAATCTAGGAATGGAACTTGAAAACTAATTTTCTCTTCAAAGACGCGCAACACAGAAAAATAAAATAGCAGAACTTATATCTTTAGAATACATCTTTGTTTAGACGTTGTGAACACAAGTAAAACATGAGTGAACACGAGTGCACGCAAGTATAACACGAATAAACACAAGCAACTTTATGTAAGCCAGGGTACCTAGAATAACACAGGTAGCCCAACAATACTAGGATACAAATACTATTAGGATCTGAAATGTAACTCCACAGGAGTCAGAACACGAGTGAAGATGAGTGCACTACGAGCGCTTCATAATTCAATTAACACAATCATAATAATAGAATAATAAAAATTGTGTTATCGGCTTAGTTGTTCCGGGTTACCTGTGTTATCAGTGCGTTCCGTCTGTATTTTCGGGCTACCTGTGTTATCCTAGGGGAACGCCATTCAATCGGACGGCTGTACGATGTTATTTATTGTACCCTATATTTCGGTTCGGCGCGCTCAAATAGTTCACTTCCGGTTATCGTCCGCATGTTTTGACCTTTTAGACATGTCTCGTTCTAGTCTACGACCGCGCCAAATGTTGCCGGTAACTTGCTTTTACTCGTAATCTGTTCACCATAAGAAATGATTGTTGTGAACGGGGGCCGTTTTCTAAAGCGGCAGACATAAAAATAAGAACCGAAGTAGTTTTACTGGCAAGTTTAGCTCGACGAAACTGTGAAGTTACCGCACACTAGACACGGCACAATCTTCTCCATGTCCGCTCTGTTAACGCTGAGTACTATTTATTGTATGTTTTACAATTTGTCTTCCAACTTAATTCCCTCGCAATTTCCACTAGAACACCAAAACTAAACAAATATACGAAGAACTATACGATGTAGTTAGATGACAAGTCTCAAACTACATCTCGGACCGAAGAAGTTTTACTGGCAAGTTCAGCTCGACGGAACTGTGTGAAGTTTCCGCACACTAGACACGGCACAAACTTCTCCATGTCCGCTCTGTAAAACGCTGAGTACTATTTATCGTATGTTTTGCAATTTGTCTTCCAACTTAATTCACTCACAATTTCCATTCGAACACCTAAACTAAACTAAATATACGATATAGTCAGATGACAAGACTCAAACTACATCTCGGACTCGCATAAGGGAAAACTTAGCTGATGCAGTACTATATAAAGCTAAAGTTCCTGTTTGTTCGACGCAGTTCGGTTCAATTCAGTATCAATAACGAAAATTTATGTAATTAATTATTACGAGTCGATAAACTTCTTTAAAGTGGTCCTCTTTTGTTTATTTCTTCAACCAGAAAACGAGCACAGCATTCGGGTATACACTGAAAACATCTAGATGCTTAACTAAGTTTTGTAAAAGTCTTACCGGAAGATGGTTATCAAGCTTTCAGTTTTCCCCATATTAACAGACATGTATAATGTCTGTTAATATGGGTACATTCTGAGTAAAGGTAGTGGGCTTAGCAGTTCCGTAGGAGACTCACCAGTGAGTGGTATAAACATGGCGCCCGATAGCGGCGCCACAGGCAGCCCACTAGACCTTCACTCGCAGTAAAAGATGAGACCGGCTAAAGAAGGAAGTAGAAAAGGCTGAGAGAGCCCTCGATTACTTACTAGATATGACTGACGAATATCCAAGTGAACTGAATGAAATTGTTAAGAAATGGTAAATTGTCCGTAATGAATGCAAAGAAGTCGAGCTAGAAGCGGAAGTGTATCTCATGAAAGCGCGTTTAGCAGAGAAGGAAGCACAGCGTAAATGAGAAAATTTTAAGCTCCCGGCGTATAATGTTCCCGAATTTCACGGGAATATACTTTCATGGCCGGCCTGGATTCAGAGCTTTTCACGAGTTATTGATGATAATCCGGATCTTCAAATAAGCGCTAAATACGAATATTTGATGAGTCGTTTGAAGGGCAAAGGAAGCTGTAAGAGGGTTCGGTGGTGACGCGAAGAATTACGACAAGGCAAAGGAAACTTTAAAGACTAGATACGGAGACGAAAGGCTGATTACTAAGAGGTATCTTGAACACGTCCTAGCAACCAACAGCGTAGAGAAGAGCGAGGTGAGCTTCCTATGAGAGTTGTACAATCGGTTGACAAATACATACGGGACACTAGAGTCGTATAACATTAGCCAAGATTCGTTCTATTTAGCTATGTTTGAAAGACCCCTACCCCCGGAACTGAAACGAGTGGGAGAAGAAAATTAGCCGCATTCGTAGAGAGACCGACAGTAAGTCTCACGCTACCGTAGACGATTGTTTTGCTTTTCTCCTTGATGAAGTTCAAAGCCTGGAAGCCACAGAAGCAGTACACCTTGAAGCAGGAAATGAGAGCAAAGATAAGCAAGAGTCCAAGCGCAGATGGAGACTGGGTCGTTTCCGGAATAGACCCCATGCAGGTATCTTCGGGACAAGCACTGATGGCGAGATCGCAATCTGACAGATATGTCTTTTGTGACAAGACGGGGCACAACGGCGCGGACTGTACGAAAGCGTTAGAGATAACTGTGGATGAAAGATGGAATCGTGTGAGTACCGTGAGGCGATGTGTCAATTGCTTACACCCCATGGAACAAGATCAGAACTCCAGAAGTTGCACAGGGGAGCCATGTGGGGTAAATGGATGTACAGCGAAGCACTCCAAAATCCTTCACGCCGAGGGACCCCCTTCAGATGAGGACCTGCAAGAAGCCAGCTCAAGTAACTGCACCGCGGCATCTTCAAGTGGCATGAGTAAGAGGGAGAAGTTGTGTCCAGTAGCTCTAAGTAAACTGATGTACGAAGGTAAAGAGGTTACAGTGAGAGTGTTTTTAGACAGTGGTTCTAAGGACTCGTACATTCGCGAGAGCATCGCGGAAGCACTAGCAATGAAAAGGATAAGCTCTGTAAAGTACTTGAAGACAACAGGGTTTGGTGGTGTCGTAGTGCCCCAGAAGACGAAGAGAGTGTGTTTCTCCCTGGGAAGAAGAGGTGGTGCTTCTCGGATAAGGACGTAAAATCGTAGGACTAGTGTCCCCAATTAGCTGCAAAGCTAAATACATTTGACACTTAAATAAAGTTACTTACTTTACAGACAATCAAATCGAAGTAGAAGCCTGGACGACCAGGAAGATATGTGATCCTATAGAGCCAATTTCCGTTGATTTCCACCGTTACCGTCAACTGAAGGGCCTTGACCTGGCCGACGAATATCCCCGCGGAGCTGCAGTTGTAGACGTACTGCTCGGAATCGATTACATGGATTGTGTTTTGAAGGATGACAAGTTTGAGTTCACCGAGCGCATGTATCTTTGGATGGGTCCTTAGAGGCGTTGTTCCAGACAAGACGTACATCGACGAACAAGCTACGTTCTCCGTGGAGAAAGGAGCTGAAGTATCGACGCAATCGATGCTGATTAGTGCACAGTATAGCGAGAGGCCGTGCGATGACCTGACCCTGTTTTGGGAACTCGAAACTTTAGGAATAAGACAAGACAAGGAACGCCTCTCGCCTGACGAAGAGAATGCAACTATTAGGTTCCAAGAAACATTAAAGTTCGTTCCCGAGGAAGGGTATTACGAGGTCGGGCTTCTGTGGAAGGACAATAGCCCTGATCTCATCGATAATTATGAGCAAGCCAGAATGAGGTTAGAGTCTGTCGAAAGAATGCCGAAGAGAAACCCGGAGAAGGAAGAAATGTATATTGCAGCTATGAACAAATATATAGACTCAGGGCATGCACGAGAAATTAAGCCTGACGAAGTAGCAGGGAAGGTGCGATATCTGCCTCATCATCCTATCTTTCGACAGGACAAGACAACCACCAAGTGCAGGGTCGTGTTTGACGCCAGTGCAAAGACTGTGGACGGGGTGTCGCTAAATGACTGTCTTTACGAAGGACCGAATGTCCTTCCGGACATGGTGCAAGTCCTAATAAGGTTTAGGTATAAAAACATAGGGCTTGTGTCTGACATTCAATCGATGTTTTTACAAATCCTGATGAAACAGGAGGATTAACATGTCCATGCCGAGATGGGAGTTGTGTGGAGCCTTGATCATGACGCGTCTTATCATGTGTGTGAAGGATGCGCTGAGCCTGGAAATATCACCAATCGCTTGTTGGTCTGATAGTATGATAGTGTTGAACTGGCTTCGCAAGCCCGCTGGAACGTGGAAGAACTTCATCGCTAATCGGGTTCAGGAGATACAAGATACCATCGACCCGAGCAAGTGGAACCATGTTAGTGGTGATGAGAATCCCAGTGACCTTTTAACTCGAGGGATCTCAGTGGAGAAGCTGGAGACTGCAGACATGTCGTGGAAGGGACCTGAGTGGCTTTCCCTGAATGAGGAAAAATGGCCCTCGAGCAAGCTAGTTGACGTAGATGAGTGTGAAGTGGAATTGAAGAAAGCGCCCGTCAAGAAGACAATGCGGTTGAACGCTGAAGCAGGCGAAGAAAATGAAGACGGACAAGCAGAAACACCAACCGTCGATGATACGCAATTAAGTGATGCATACCCATATTTCGCGTTAAACATCGAAACATGGAATAAGCTCAGACGGGTAACAGCGAGAATTCTGTCGTTGAAAAGGGCGTCAGAAGAGGAGAATGAAGTGCGAGAGTTGAAGGCAGAGGATATAAAGGGAGCCGAAGACGTGTGTTTGAGACTTGTGCAGAAGCAACACTTCAGAGAAGAGTATCGAGCTTTGTCAGAAGGAAATCCTTTAACAGCCAAGAGACGTATCGTGAGCTTGGATCCTGTGTTAATGGACGGATTGATTCGAGTGGGTGGTCGCTTAGAGAGAGCGCAGATATTAGAGGATGCGAAGCATCAGGTGATTCTCCCTCACAACGATGAAGTCGTTGCTAAGTTGATCCTCGATGTTCACAGAAAGAATGCGCATGCGGGACCCGAGACGACATTAGCCATTTTACGTGAGCGTTACTGGATAATAAAGGGTCGACGGGAGGTAAAGAGAGTGCTAGGAACTTGTCTACTATGCTGCCACCGAAAGACTGCAGCTCAAGACCAGAAAATGGGGGACTTACCCGTGAGCGATTGAGGACCTAGGATCACACTGGAAGTTACCCGAGATAAGGAACGTGCTGCAGACACCATCGAAAGTCGAAGAGGGCGCCAAGGAAGTTATGCTAGACACCGACGTGTCTATGGTGGGGGAGGATGTTCCGGCCTGAAATCTGTTCCTGTGGTGGCTGATTCTTGCGTGAGGACTCGGTCGGGCAGACGAGTAAAGACTCCAAGGAGGTTCCGCTGACTTTGTTGTTGCTTGGTCGCCACGTCGGAATGAACTGAGTACAGAGCTGAATGAACCGAAACTGAATTGTTAAGTGTAGTTGAGTTGAAATAAAATACTAGACGCTGATCATAACAATCCGAAAAACAGCAAATAAAATCCGGCCAAATGTGTACCAAAACTCTTCAACTCGTCAAATTTAATACTAGGGATTGTTTACTTGTCATCGTCATCGCTTAGGACAATCTGGCGCCATTTATTGTGAAGATCTTCAACATTTTGGTCCCGTGTTGACTTAAATGCTGAACGGACGATTTTCATTTGGAGTTCTAAAGACTTTTAAAGCGAGTTGAAATTCGCCTCCTTTCATGGTATTTATTGTGAACTCAAGCCTAGGTCCGTGAAATGTGTGTAAATGCTTCGCTGAAATAAAGTCAGTGACATAGTTTGACTCGAACCTCACCGGTTCTCTTCAAATTATATTTGAAGAACCGACAAAGTAGCAGGTTCGGCCGCTAAATTCCAGGTATGTTTTATTAGCTTGTTTTGATTCTGTAAACTTTTTCAGGTGAGTTTTGGTTGTCCTTTGCCTTGGCTTTTACTGTGTTTTGGCTGCTGTTCAGAAAAGTTGCACAATACAACTGTCATGTCTTTCTTTTCTTTGACTTTGTCATGCCTTTCTCTGTGTTTTATAAAACATTGCCTTTTGGCAAAAGGTTTAGCAATGCTATTTATCTTCTTACATTACTTTTTATGTTATGCTTTGAGTTTAAAACGTATTTTTTTCGTAGCTTTTTTGACTAAACATTTCGTGTGGAAACAATCGCAATTAACTACTCTAGCTTGCAGCAGCCCACGGCGGTCGTACAGCGATTTACCGGACCGTTGAGGAACCAATCAGATTTCTCCATTTACCGCCAGACCAGCTTGCCATATAATAAAAGCAGTTATTGGCGAAGGCAACAACGAAGTTTCTGAAATACGAGGTATGTGATTCTGGGTATTATCGGACAGTTTTACCTCGATCGCTTTCATTTACTGTATAACCAGGATCCGAAATTAACATTTTCACGTAGGCAGCGCCAACTGGCGACCAGCCAAAAATTTGTAATCGCCGAAAGACCAATTGTGGTCGCCACATTTCAAGTTTCAAGCGACACGCGACAAAGAACATTTGCTGGCATGTTTTATTGGCTAAAATTACTTAGAACATCATGTGACTTCGGGACATTGTGAAAACATTGTGAAGACTTTAGGTAAGTCGCCAGCTGGTGACTAACTCTGAAATTTTGGTCGTCAACACTTAATTTAACACTTAACAAAATTTAGTCGCATTGGCGCCAAATAAGGTGCAATTTCGGACCCTGATAACGAAGTAACGATGAGGCCTAGATATTTTCTAGTTAAGTTTGAATAACAAGTGACCATTTGAATTTGAATATTCTGCATAATTTACGGTCGCGATGTCACTAATACTTGAGTAGCGAATCTTGTACAAATGTTGCTAATGAATCCTTAACATTTATTGTTACCTAGGAATTGAATGGTGTACGTATATATATTGGGATGTGTTCCGCATTTCATTAGGAAAATCGGGCTGTAGTGGAAAACATTGTTTTTCTGCCTTTTAATATCTGTCGCCACGTTTTCAATTACTTGATTACGTCGACTAAATTTCCTTAATGTTCCCAACCCATGAACAAAATGGAGACAACAATACTATTGTTTGTGGGGAAAAGGGGCAAGGAATGAAGTACTCCTATAAAGGTAGCATACAGGTCTATATATATAATGGCCATCCAGGGGGTCCAAATCCCCCAGGCTACAAAGAGGTCACAATCCTAATAAGGGGGAATCCCCCAGGCCACAGAGGTCCCGATCCTCTATCCCTGCCATGTCACAGAGGTTCCCGATCCTCATATCCCTGCCATGCCAGAGAGGTCCTGATCCTCTATCCCTGGCATAGCAAGTAAATTAAATGAGTCTATGGGGCAAAGGGTGACCTGTATGGGAGCACTTCATCCCCACCCAAATTTATTACACTTAAAATAATATAAACGCAACTATCATATTCCAAAGCCCCCTGAGAAAAACAGTAGGGATGGTGCCATAGTCATGGACAGTCTTTGAATAGGCAGATAAACTGCACTGAGTTCATTAGAAAAAGTTGTCTTCATAGGCAGTGGAACTGCCCAATTATAGCAACGGATACATTGTTGCTGAATAATTTTAACATAATTAGGAAAATACCTTTATATGTACGTCAACAAGACATGAACCAGTGTAGGGAGGGAGGGAGGGAATTTCGGTGTGAGTCAAGTCTTTGCTAGCACAGCGAAGGAATGACACGGTGCAGAGCACAGCGCATACCGAGAGATCTGGAGACAGGCCATATGGCACGTGAAAGCTTGAATGTGATTGGTTTAGCTGTAAGAACATGCAGGATACATGGGATCAGGAAATGACCTTTGGACACAATGACGATGAAGAATGGTCCCTGGCTTGATAACATGACATATAGCCAGCTTATCTAGTTCATGGTTATCTCATTAACTTTAATTTATAATTCTTATAAATTTGCTTTAATGTTCCCAACCCATGAACAAAATGGAGACAACAATACTATTGTTTGTGGGGAAAAGGGGCAAGGAATGAAGTACTCCTATAAAGGTAGCATACAGGTCTATATATATAATGGCCATCCAGGGGGTCCAAATCCCCCAGGCTACAAAGAGGTCACAATCCTAATAAGGGGGGAATCCCCCAGGCCACAGAGGTCCCGATCCTCTATCCCTGCCATGTCACAGCCATGTCACAGAGGTTCCCGATCCTCATATCCCTGCCATGCCAGAGAGGTCCTGATCCTCTATCCCTGGCATAGCAAGTAAATTAAATGAGTCTATGGGGCAAAGGGTGACCTGTATGGGAGCACTTCATCCCCACAAATACACGAAGTGTATTCCCCATTGACGAACCCCAGGCTTAAGGTTCTTGTGACTTAAGAGGCTGTTTTACAATAGAAAGCTTCAGATGTCTACACACTAAGGGTGCGTTTCTTTGGAAGAATCCAAAATTGGATTCATTCTCCGGATCATACGTATTTTGTGGCGCCCAAAGAAACGATGATCTGAAAACGGAATATTGTTTACATTTTCGAAGCCTCGTAATTCTTCGAAAATCCAAACTTTCAGCATTTTACCTCCAGAAACCCTTTCTTACATTGCTCTAGCACTCATTCAATCGATCCATCGCTTATTTCCTCGCTTTGTAAGTACTCAAATTCGACAGTTTCTGCAGCCAACCTAGCCTGTAACTAGCCGAGGTTCGATCACTTTGGCCTTTTTTCATGGGCTGCCTGTGCTAGTTGAACCACAGGCAGCCTGTGGTTGAACGTGGCTTTTCTTCGGAAGCAGTCACGAACGAGTGCCGAAGGAATTCGACACTTCGTGTTTTTTCGAGGAGATTCGGAGAACGAAGTCATTGTGCTCAATCGACCAATCGCTGAACGGTGAAATCTGCTGGGGAGACCCATGAACATTTCAGCAAACACTGCATGCACTGGTACAGGTGAAGTGAATATAAAGTCAAATAGAAATGTGGTCAAGTTTAGTTCTCTTCAAAAGCTGTTTCGAATGTTAAATAACCAACGAGTTAAAAATGGAACCAAGGTAAGTTAATTAGACGGTTTTTGATGAACTGACTGGAATACGAGTGAAATAAAACGTCTGTGTTGCGGCTGGAATATGTTAGGATGTCTTCAGTAGACGTGAATTCGTTCTGTTGGTATGTAAAATGCCTGTGGATGCTGAAATCAATTGAATCTTATATTGAATCTTGGATTTTATATTATTCTCTGAGTTATATAACATTTATAAATATTCAATTGAGCTTTAGAGAAGTTTCTCACCATAACTTTGAACATAGATTATATCCAAATCCTTTCCTTTTCTTTGGTTCTTCGCTATTATATATACCTCCACTTGATCGTTTACGCATAGTCGATAACATATTTGAATGCTCGACTCTCGTAAAAGAAAGTACAAAAGCGTTTTGAACAAATTCGAACTGTGTTCATGGGTCTCCCCAGCAGATTTCAGCGATTGGTCGATTGAGCACAATGACTTCGTTCTCCGAATCTCCTCGAAAAAAACACGAAGTGTCGAATTCCTTCGGCACTCGTTCGTGACTGCTTCCGAAGAAAAGCCACGTTCAACCACAGGCTGCCTGTGGTTCAACTAGCACAGGCAGCTCATGCAAAAAGGCCAAAGAGAGAGTAAAACGTCGAAAAATGGCAAAAACCTCAAAATTTACAAATTTCTGGTTTTATAAAAAAACCGCTCCAGGGACTTTTTTAAAAGTTTTTTGAGCAATAAAATTCAATCTTTCATAAGAATAATACACCAGATCCTACCGCTGAAAAAATAGAGAGGGGAAAATCAGAGCCGAGGTTAAATTACATCTACAAGACAGTAGCTTGTCAAAGCTACTCTTAAATTCAAGATTAAATAAAGTTTGTGTGTATGTATGGCCACGGATGACTGACAGAATATGCACGTGCATTCAAAGGTCGACAAATTATCATAATGACCAGGAGGTACAAAGCACAACCAGTGTCTGTAACAATCTGCACACATTTTTACAGAAATTAGTTATCCCTTGTACCCCCCTGGTCATTATGATAATTTGTCTACTTTTGAATACACATACCTATTGCGTTAGTCAGCCGTGGCCACTCTAGATGTTAAAGTGCAAGTACAATGTAAAAAAAAATATTATATTGTACTATTGTGTTCGTTTCTCACAAAAAAATATTAATCTTGCCGCAGATTTTGAAAAATTTCTGGCATTTAATCCCAATTTGGTTACTTGTCGTGGGTCATGTGACGTCATAAGATGAATCAACTCCCTCCCAAGTGAAAACTACTACAATAAAATCCCGTAGCTTTCCATTGTGACATCACAAGATGAATCAATCCCGCAATTCGGGTAGCGTTTATTCTAGTTGAATTGCTGCTCTAGTCTCTTGAAGAAAACTAATTTAGACAACTGAAGTATATTAGATATAGTATTTGGGGAAAAAAGAGTTCATGTTATTTTATGGTGCTACTTGCACTGTGTGCGTTTGTTATAAAGAACAGTTTCCAGTTATTTAAGAAAAATCGTTCGACTAGATTTCAAGTAATGGCTCAAAAGGTAAAAAAGTGGTGTTGACTGACGTCACAATTACATCATTAGTGTGTGTGATCAGGCCAAGATTTTGACATTATAAGTTGTCTCAATCAAGTATGTACTGTTTGTGAAAACTTGAGCAGAATCAAGCTCAAAATCGCAATGTTACAACATTTTGTTTAAATTCGCAAAGTGGCTTCGGAGTTTCGATCGAGACACCTTAACAAGAGAACGCAAACGTAAGAAAGTAAATCATTCCGTTTTTCGTTCAGCGTGAAGGGAACTCTATACTCAGGGTTTTCAATAGAAGCCGGCGAATCTCGCCGGGTATTTTACATGAAATCGCCGCCTACTTTGATTGAAAAATTCCCCCAATGGCGCTCGATGCTCGCCGCCTACTCTTCAAGTTTTTCCACTTACTTCAAATGTTATTGAAAACCCTGTATACTTAGCTTATTTTTTGGAGATCTGGGTCGGGTTGTTCAAAGCCCGATTAGTGTTAATCCTGGATTAACTCTGCACAGAACCTATTGGTTGTCATGGAAATTAACCCTGGATTAGCACTAATCGGGCTTTGAACAACCGGGCCCTGGATGTGAACAGGAATTAAAGGCGAATAAAGCAAATAGTAAGCACCAAATTTCGGCAGAAAACCTTTTTCTAGGTCCTGTCGTCACTGCCGTCGACTTAAAATTCCGCTTTGATACAAGACCTTCTGCACCTTCGTGAGAGGATTTTTTTTGGGGGGGTGGGCTTATAATCGGAATGGGCAAAGCGTTTTGAAATGCGTTATCAGAAAACTAGTCATTTCACTTTAAAAAATGTGGCTGTGTTTAAGGTGGCTCACCTGGATTTTCCAGGGACGCACCATACCCAATTTGAACGGCTGCTACTCCACTGTCAGAGCACGGTCGAGCTAGCCACTTCACCCATTTACTAGAAATAGAATAAACTTTCCAAAAATGAAGGTTTGTTTGACATCGGTGTTACCATAGCAACACAGCGTTGACGTCATGTGTTTTACATATCAGCAAATTTCTTGAAATCTAGACCTAAACTTTTAAAGTGGTCTCATATATCTCGTGGTGAAACTTCTCATGAACTGTTCGTGTTTGGGTTGTCAACAATGCTATTTCATGAAATCATTTATCTTCTCTTCCAGAAACATCGCCGACCACACTATCCCGATGCTGTGAGTCTGCAGTCTCTGCAGTCAATGTGTGAGAACGTTCTACATCTGCTGACGACCACAGTGGATGTCATGGAACCAGTAAGTTACCTAACACGGTGAACATTATTATATCCATGATAGTTAAAGTGCATATGAGCCCAATTTTTTTCTCATTAAAATCGATTCTCCATCAAGTAAATAGTTGATTATTCAAATATTTCTTAATTTGAGTGCTGCGTCTATGAGTTATAGAGGTTTCTATTTCCAATATGCTAATTATGTGACGTCATGTGAGGCCAACAAAAGGTCACTTATTTCTCCTTGTGAATGAAACTATTTCCGATTTATACAAAATATTTGGTAAAATCACTGATATAAGGCCCAAATATTACATGGATGTTTAGAAAAATATGTATATTTCTGCCAGCACATTTTTATATAATAAATGAGTCCTCACATGTCGTCACATAATTAGCATATCGGAAATAGAAACCTCTATGACTCCTAGACGCAGCACTCAAATTAAGAAGTATTTTACAATTCAACTATTTGCTTGATGGAGAATCGATCTTAATGATAAAAAAATTGGGTTCATATGCACTGTAAAGGGTTATGTCATGGTGTTGCACATGTGTCAAATTAATGTTCTATTGCTGGCTGTTAATTGGTTATTTAACAATTATTCACCGAAGTGGAGGTGAATAGTAGTGGATATTTACAAAGCCGCTTCGGCGAGGTAAATATCCACCACTATTCACCGAGACTGAGGTAAATAATTGTTTTAGTATCTACCACACTCCAGGTGAATAGCAAGCACCAAAGCTATTTTATTTTCTGTCAAATGGGCAAAAACTCGCGCAAGGCGATCGCTGCTTCGCTCGGAGGTGAATATGAAATCATATTCACTGTTTGAGTAGTCAATCAGAGCGCGCGAAAAGTGATATTCACTGGTGTGGTATATACTAAAAAACATTTAAAGTCCCCTTCCCTCAATGCTTGATGAAATGATGCGCAATAGTTTCCTTAAAGACTACGTTTATACACAGTTAGTCATTTTTGAATATTTGCTTTGATTTTAACCATCCCACATGTGCACGAGTTTCGTCAGTTCATATGAACATCGCTGATAATAACAGTGTCCGGCCCAAACTACGAATAAAAAGACCTCACGGTGACACAGCCCTTCTAAGAGATGAATCTTTAGTTTCCTTTACAAGTGTATGGTAAATGCCAGGTTTCTAAATCCTCTATGAACAATACGATTACATCGACTGTCATGAATGGGCAGCTGAGTGGCGCAATGCGTATAACCGCTCGCCTCTCACCATTGTGGCCTGGGTTCGATTCCCGGACGTGACGTCATATGCGAGTTAAGTTTGTTGATTCATACCCATGCTCCGAGAGTTTTTCTCCGGGTTCTCCGGTTTTCCTCCCTCCATAAAAATCAACATGTGCGTTGAGTGCAGAGAATATATGAATGTAGTAAGGAGTGTGTGTGGAATGAGTCTCGGAACATTAGCATATCTTACTAGAGAATATATGAATGTAGTAAGGAGTGTGTGTGGAATGAGTCTCGGATACATTAGCATATCTTACTAGAGAATATATGAATGTAGTAAGGAGTGTGTGTGGAATGAGTCTCAGATACATTAGCATATCTTACTAGAGAATATATGAATGTAGTAAGGAGTGTGTGTGGAATGAGTCTCGAACACATTAGCATATCTTACTAGAGAATATATGAATGTAGTAAGGAGTGTGTGTGGAATGAGTCTCGGTACATTAGCATATCTTACTAGAGAATATATGAATGTAGTAAGGATTGTGTGTGGAATGAGTCTCGATACATTAGCATATCTTACTAGAGAACATATGAATGTAGTAAGGAGTGTTTGTGGAATGAGTCTCGGTACATTAGCATATCTTACTAGAGAATATATGAATGTAGTAAGGATTGTGTGTGGAATGAGTCTCGATACATTAGCATATCTTACTAGAGAACATATGAATGTAGTAAGGAGTGTGTGTGGAATGAGTCTCGGTACATTAGCATATCTTACTAGAGAATATATGAATGTAGTAAGGATTGTGTGTGGAATGAGTCTCGATACGATACATTAGCATATCTTACTAGAGAACATATGTATGTAGTAAGGAGTGTGTGTGGAATGGGTCTCGCATACATTAGCATATCTTACTAGATAATATATGAATGTAGTAAGGAGTGTGTGTGGAATGAGTCTCGCATACATTAGCATATCTTACTAGATAATATATGAATGTAGTAAGGAGTGTGTGTGGAATGAGTCTCGGTACATTAGCATATCTTACTAGAAGACTAATCAGCCTCATTCATCTGAGGATAAACAAACGATTTATTATTATTTTTATTATGACTTGCTTCAGTTCGAGTTGTCTCTTCTATCAATCATGCGTGTTTTTGTGCTCGATTCGAGGGGAGATATATTTTAGACTTCTTCAGCATTTTAGTGGTTTAGGCTCCAATTGGCCAATTAGAATCATATTGCATTGAACTGCGGAAACCTCCGGCAGCCTTGACGCCTGGAGAAGTCACATGTAGCGTGAATGTGTAGTAAGGCACTGTAAATATTTACAGTTATTTCAAAAAAGGTTGTCATTGCACGTTCCAAAACAGAAATTCATTTTTTGTGTGTCGTCAAGTCCGCACGTGTAAAAAAAGTGTTTCTTATAATCAAGCGTGACGTCAGTATTAGGTGGTTTTCCGTTCGGTTTTCCTAAGAGTTTCGAGAGCAAAAAGATACGTGTGGTATAGCAGGTAATGTTGATTTTCAGATGTATTCCACACTATTTACGTAAATTTACAGTACAGAGAGATTACACATTATACAGTCGAAGCCTCAATGCTGACTCTCGTAAGCGGACAGCTCCAGTTACGGACACCTTTCCTTTGAACTCTCAGACAGTCAAACTCTGTATTTACACATTCCCGTAAGCGGACAGTTCCAGTTACGGACACCTTTCCTTTGAACTCTCAGACAGTCAAACTCTGTATTTACACATTCCCGTAAGCGGACAGTTCCAGTTACGGACACCTTTCCTTTGAACTCTCCGGCAGTCAAACTCTGTATTTACACAATCCCGTAAGCGGACAGTTCCAGTTACGGACATCTTTCCTTTGAACTCTCCGGCAGTCAAACTCTGTATTTACACATTCCCGTAAGCGGACAGTTCCAGTTACGGACACCTTTCCTTTGAACTCTCAGACAGTCAAACTCTGTATTTACACATTCCCGTAAGCGGACAGTTCCAGTTACGGACACCTTTCCTTTGAACTCTCCGGCAGTCAAACTCTGTATTTACACATTCCCGTAAGCGGACATTTCCAGTTACGGACACCTTTCCTTTGAACTCTCCGGCAGTCAAACTCTGTATTTACACATTCCCGTAAGCGGACATTTCCAGTTACGGACACCTTTCCTTTGAACTCTCCGGCAGTCAAACTCTGTATTTACACATTCCCGTAAGCGGACAGTTCCAGTTACAGACACTTTTCTGATTCCCGAGGGTGTCCTCTTACGGGAGCTTCGACTGTATAATATTCTAGAAACATTTACGCGCTGTATGTCGAGTAGTCCGTATTTAAGGGAATATATGCGCAGCAGTCAAAGTAGCATAAGCTTTCGTGTTAACTACTGGTTATGGTGAAATATAAATATCTGAGCTCAATTAGATTTCATATAATACAGGCTAACACAAAAGTCAGAAGTGGAAAAAATGAAATGAAATTACTGAATAATGATAAAATACCACTGCCACTAAAAGTCAACTCGACTGTTCAACAAAAAGACAAAAGAAGGAGTTCTATCCTCGAGGGCTTTCTTAAAGTGCATATGAAGCGAAAATTAAGTTGATCTAATGTTAAAATGCTTTCGAAATGAGGAATAATGACATTTTCCGTTTGTCAACATCTCATCTCGTTTCAGAGATATTCCGGTTTTTGTAATATGCAAATGAGATGACCTATGACGTCATATTGTTTGCACAGTCTGGAGACAAATCACAAATCGAAAAATATATCTGCAAATATTGAAAAAAATTACTGAAACTTTGCACATGTATGACACCATGGAAAGTACACATCATTGTGCAAATTATGGTGTTGCCATGGAAACTCTCATGGCCCCACGCACCTTTCACCTTGAACATAAAATTTCAATTTCTTTCCTTGTTACCAAAAAAATAAGTTGCTTAAACTACTCACATACAATGCCTACATTGTTCCAAATCTTATTTTGGACCCACACCAAAAAAATTGTGTTTGATAAAGTAGAAATCAGGGAGGTTTGTGTTATTTGTAGTGGAAGCCTGGGGCCAGAGTGTTTCCATGGCAACATAATTTGCACGATGTATTTTCCATAGTACCACATATATGTAAAGTTTCAATAGTTTTTATACAATATTTGTAGAGATGTTCTTCATTTTGTGATTTGTCTCCAAGGCTGTGCAAACAATATTTGCATATTACAAAAACCTGAATATCTCTGAAACGAGATGAGATGTTGACAAACGGAAAATGTCATTATTCCTCATTTGGAAAGCATTTTAACATTAGCTCAACTTAATTTTTCGCTTCAGCATTTTCTTGTAACGTGTCTCGCAACAATGTAATATAATATATATAATATACATCAGATCAATGTTGCGTTGCGAGTTGAAGTGCGATGTTGCACTTATTCACTCTTCTTAATATTTATGTGCATATCTAATTCACTACCCGAAAACGAGGCTATACCCGCATCGAGGACGCCGCAACGTGCATCCTAGTTCGAAAGGACAATTCAGGATTTATCCTTTTGCCTCCTATGCATAGTGGAACACCAATGTTCCGTCCGCGATGCCATTTTGCTTTTAAGCTAAGCAACGATGCGGGGATAGCCTTGTTTTCGAGTAGCTAATTATATGCACATAACAAGAGTCAATTACCACCCACTCGAGAAACTTGCCACGCAACAAATTTCCAAATTTCCATTCTACTTCTAATTAGCTCCTCTTGAGAAAAAAAAACAGGAGCTAATTCATCATTTCAACTTTTAATATTACAGCCTAAAATCTTAGAGAAATATAGTCGCCAAAATGGCGACTTAAACCAGACATTTTAAGATGATGTTTTAGTCGTATCGCAACTTCGAGCTCTGTTAAATTTATACATCAATAACATCAGTCTGTATTTCTAGATGTGATTGTAAAAGTATGAGGATATGTTTTTTAGTTGAAGAGGCTATATCATAGTTAGCGCTTGTATGAAGTCAATGTTCCATTAGTGGCTGTTAATGGGACTTTTGCTGGAATGCAATCACGTGGTTGGATACTGATGTCAAAAGAAATTTAACTTCATTTATTTTAAGGCACTTGTACGAGGTAGCGTTATTAGCAAAACCTGTTTGCAAATGCTCTTTTCCACCTCCAGTCGATTGTCGATCTTTCTAAAACAGCGTTTCGAAGTTTGTTTGCCAACCAGTAAAGCCTTTCCCATGGGGTCACGAGCGCAATTCATTGGTTATTGAAGTGACATATCAGCACGTGACTGTTTCTTGCAAAATGCCAATTGGCTACAAACAGTTAGAGTTTCGTCCCTCAATAATTGATTGAAATGATATTCAATGTTTTGCTTGAAGACTTTGTCTAAACACAGTTTTTTAAATCAATTATTTGCATATTTGCTATGATTTCAACCATCCCACATGTGCACGAGGTTTCGTCAGTTCATATGAAAATCGTTGATAATAACACTTTGCCCGGCTTGGAGTGTAAATTTTAAGACCCGTCTCACCGTGACACAGTCCTTTACTCATTCATTCTGATGGAATGCTGTATCTCTTTCTACCCTCCTTTAGGTGCTGTGGCCATATCTCCTGGAGTGTGTCGTCCCAGAACCCTTTACAAATGCATTGTCTGCAGTGTGTAAAAGCCTTTGTTATATCGCCTCCAGGAAGAGAGAGCAGGAAGCATCTGACTACGCCATTGACTTCGATGTGCAGAGTAAGTTCATACGAGTAATCTCTGGTCTACTATGTGCGTAGAACTGCTAAACACAACAGCTGTCTATCCATCGAGTTAGGAACACACGCGGTTATTTGCACGAACATACCGTCAGAATCGCTAACCTACAATGCGGCCTTAATTCGATTGACGCAAAGCTGTAGTATTTCCCATGTCTTGTCATGATAATAGAGGGTTTTCACTCAATCCCCAGAGATTCAAATGACAAAGGGCTTGGCGGCCATGTTGGTGTACCTAAACAAACGAAGCTAACGAAGAATCTATTGTTAAAGGTACACCAACATGGCGGCTATGACGTTACGTGAAAACGCTCTATATTCCCTTTTATCGCGCGACGACCACGTTGGCTTGAAACAATACATTTCGAGCAGTTTTAGACGTGTGTGTGGGGGGGGGGGGGGGGGGGGGGGGTATTCTCCTGGCATGCAACACGGCCGCCCCATGATAAGAGCAAATGAGACGCTGTTTAGGTAATGACCAAATCTAATGAGCGTGCAATTCCTCGAGCTCAGTATTCTGAATTGAAGTCTTCAATCAGGACATGACCACGTTACGTTATTCGCTTTAATGCAGTATAATACTGTAAAATCCCGGTTATAAGCCCTGGGCTTATACTCATTGGTAAGGGTTTTTTTGGTGGGCTAAAAAAACGGGGGGCTTATAACCGGGATTTTACGGTACCTTATAAGAATACATAGTTTGTCACTTGTGAGTTTATTTTAACTTTCCGGTTGAAACAGCGGAGTCTCCCTGAGTTTGAAGCTCTATATTCTGAAGTCTCGAATGCGGAAATGCACTTAAATTGCGTAGGATATTCACATAAGGTTTAAAGAATAGAACTGTTATGTCCCTGCTAGTGACCCGGGTCACACGTAGACAAGAACATACTGAGGTAATAAGGTAATTGATTAGGGTAGTGCCAAAAATATACTGCAACGGAAGTGAGACAGTCTGAGAGCCACCACCAGACAAAATATTGTATGATTGACGAATCATGTTTTCTGTTTCCTAAAATCATAAAGTCGGTCATCACGGTACCAGAGACTTCAGAAATCGCACTCCAGATATATTATTTCTGATTTTGGATTTCTGAAATCCAATAACTGGATTTCTGATTTCGGAGTCACAAATTTGAAGTATAGTTTAATAAACGAGCAGCAGTGTTTTATCAGGGGTTCCAAATATTGAGAAAACAAATGAAGGGTCGAGGGTAGAACTGCAGTGGAGGCACACCTTTTCTTTCTATGTCGTTTCTTTACTTCTTCACTCCTTACTTGTAGTTTATCAGTATATAAGTAGTTAGTGGTTCATGAATATGATGATTAAGAAATATTGATCACTAGAGTTGGAAATCTGATCAAACACTACAGTGCGTCCACCTGACGAAGCTTCGAACAAGGGTTTCACCCGATATCAAGACCCATGCATGTGACCAAATACAGTTCCTCCATTGGATGACTATCTCATGAATTATTAATGAGTTTGAGAATTTGATTCCAAAATCTAATAAATGTTCCGGCTCTAAAATAATTTCTCGTCATCTTTACAATTGAGAAGTAAAATAAATGGTTTGGCCACAAAGAGCTTGTTGTTATTAGGTAATTTCATTTCTACGGTTAAAACGAGAAAAACGAAATATGGTTTGGCGAAATCGTACACGCACCAGATGATCGGCAATGGTGAAAGATTTCGCCACATAAGAAACTGGGCCGGGTTAAAAATCAAAAATCACCGAACAAAAACTCCCAGACAGCTTCGTTACCTATCATACTTCTATTCCTAAATATTTCTTTCATACAAAGGCTAATTAATCAGGGTAAATTTAATTTAAAGTTTCCACACCAAACATAATGCATTTCACGTTGGATCCTCATGCTGAACCTTTGTGCATGAAAAGGGAACCATTGAGAGCACAATTAAAACACTTTCCATCTACGAGTTCGCCATTGAGGTGCTATGTTTAATCCTTTCGATCCAATGGAATTTCATAGTTATGCCACGACATGCCTTTACATTGAAATGTTTTTGCCATTGTTTTTGGTCCTTTTGATCCAATGGAATTTCATAGTTATCTAACGACATGCCTTTACATTGAAATGGTTTTCCCAGTGGTTTTGATCCAATGGAATTTCATAGTTATGCCACGACATGCCTTTACATTGAAATGTTTTTGCCATTGTTTTTGGTCCTTTTGATCCAATGGAATTTCATAGTTATCTAACGACATGCCTTTACATTGAAATGGTTTTCCCAGTGGTTTTGATCCAATGGAATTTCATAGTTATGCTACGACATGCCTTTACATTGAAATGTTTTTGCCATTGTTTTTGATCCAATGGAATTTCATAGTTATCTAACGATATGCCTTTACATTGAAATGGTTTTCCCAGTGGTTTTGATCCAATGGAATTTCATAGTTATGCTACGACATGCCTTTACATTGAAATGTTTTTGCCATTGTTTTTGATCCAATGGAATTTCATAGTTATCTAACGATATGCCTTTACATTGAAATGGTTTTCCCAGTGGTTTTGATCCAATGGAATTTCATAGTTATGCTACGACATGCCTTTACATTGAAATGTTTTTGCCATTGTTTTTGATCCAATGGAATTTCATAGTTATCTAACGATATGCCTTTACATTGAAATGGTTTTCCCAGTGGTTTTGATCCAATGGAATTTCATAGTTATGCTACGACATGCCTTTACATTGAAATGTTTTTGCCATTGTTTTTGATCCAATGGAATTTCATAGTTATCTAACGATATGCCTTTACATTGAAATGGTTTTCCCAGTGGTTTTGATCCAATGGAATTTCATAGTTATGCTACGACATGCCTTTACATTGAAATGTTTTTGCCATTGTTTTTGATCCAATGGAATTTCATAGTTATCTAACGATATGCCTTTACATTGAAATGGTTTTCCCAGTGGTTTTGATCCAATGGAATTTCATAGTTATGCTACGACATGCCTTTACATTGAAATGTTTTTGCCATTGTTTTTGATCCAATGGAATTTCATAGTTATCTAACGATATGCCTTTACATTGAAATGGTTTTCCCAGTGGTTTTGATCCAATGGAATTTCATAGTTATGCTACGACATGCCTTTACATTGAAATGTTTTTGCCATTGTTTTTGATCCAATGGAATTTCATAGTTATCTAACGATATGCCTTTACATTGAAATGGTTTTCCCAGTGGTTTTGATCCAATGGAATTTCATAGTTATGCTACGACATGCCTTTACATTGAAATGTTTTTGCCATTGTTTTTGATCCAATGGAATTTCATAGTTATCTAACGATATGCCTTTACATTGAAATGGTTTTCCCAGTGGTTTTGATCCAATGGAATTTCATAGTTATGCTACGACATGCCTTTACATTGAAATGTTTTTGCCATTGTTTTTGATCCAATGGAATTTCATAGTTATCTAACGATATGCCTTTACATTGAAATGGTTTTCCCAGTGGTTTTGATCCAATGGAATTTCATAGTTATGCTACGACATGCCTTTACATTGAAATGTTTTTGCCATTGTTTTTGATCCAATGGAATTTCATAGTTATCTAACGATATGCCTTTACATTGAAATGGTTTTCCCAGTGGTTTTGATCCAATGGAATTTCATAGTTATGCTACGACATGCCTTTACATTGAAATGTTTTTGCCATTGTTTTTGATCCAATGGAATTTCATAGTTATCTAACGATATGCCTTTACATTGAAATGGTTTTCCCAGTGGTTTTGATCCAATGGAATTTCATAGTTATGCTACGACATGCCTTTACATTGAAATGTTTTTGCCATTGTTTTTGATCCAATGGAATTTCATAGTTATCTAACGATATGCCTTTACATTGAAATGGTTTTCCCAGTGGTTTTGATCCAATGGAATTTCATAGTTATGCTACGACATGCCTTTACATTGAAATGTTTTTGCCATTGTTTTTGATCCAATGGAATTTCATAGTTATCTAACGATATGCCTTTACATTGAAATGGTTTTCCCAGTGGTTTTGATCCAATGGAATTTCATAGTTATGCTACGACATGCCTTTACATTGAAATGTTTTTGCCATTGTTTTTGATCCAATGGAATTTCATAGTTATCTAACGATATGCCTTTACATTGAAATGGTTTTCCCTGTGTTTTTGGTCCTTTTGATCCAATGGAATTTCATAGTTATGCCACGACATGTCTTTACATTGAAATGTTTTTGCCATTGTTTTTGATCCAATGGAATTTCATAGTTATCTAACGATATGCCTTTACATTGAAATGGTTTTCCCAGTGGTTTTGATCCAATGGAATTTCATAGTTATGCTACGACATGCCTTTACATTGAAATGTTTTTGCCATTGTTTTTGATCCAATGGAATTTCATAGTTATCTAACGATATGCCTTTACATTGAAATGGTTTTCCCAGTGGTTTTGATCCAATGGAATTTCATAGTTATGCTACGACATGCCTTTACATTGAAATGTTTTTGCCATTGTTTTTGATCCAATGGAATTTCATAGTTATCTAACGATATGCCTTTACATTGAAATGGTTTTCCCAGTGGTTTTGATCCAATGGAATTTCATAGTTATGCTACGACATGCCTTTACATTGAAATGTTTTTGCCATTGTTTTTGATCCAATGGAATTTCATAGTTATCTAACGATATGCCTTTACATTGAAATGGTTTTCCCAGTGGTTTTGATCCAATGGAATTTCATAGTTATGCTACGACATGCCTTTACATTGAAATGTTTTTGCCATTGTTTTTGATCCAATGGAATTTCATAGTTATCTAACGATATGCCTTTACATTGAAATGGTTTTCCCAGTGGTTTTGATCCAATGGAATTTCATAGTTATGCTACGACATGCCTTTACATTGAAATGTTTTTGCCATTGTTTTTGATCCAATGGAATTTCATAGTTATCTAACGATATGCCTTTACATTGAAATGGTTTTCCCAGTGGTTTTGATCCAATGGAATTTCATAGTTATGCTACGACATGCCTTTACATTGAAATGTTTTTGCCATTGTTTTTGATCCAATGGAATTTCATAGTTATCTAACGATATGCCTTTACATTGAAATGGTTTTCCCAGTGGTTTTGATCCAATGGAATTTCATAGTTATGCTACGACATGCCTTTACATTGAAATGTTTTTTGCCATTGTTTTTGATCCAATGGAATTTCATAGTTATCTAACGATATGCCTTTACATTGAAATGGTTTTCCCTGTGTTTTTGGTCCTTTTGATCCAATGGAATTTCATAGTTATGCCACGACATGTCTTTACATTGAAATGTTTTTGCCATTGTTTTTGATCCAATGGAATTTCATAGTTATCTAACGATATGTCTTTACATTGAAATGGTTTTCCATTGTTTTTGTTCCTTTTGATCCAATGGAATTTCATATGATCACGACATCTCGGTCTGCAATACGTAACACTGTAAACATTCATTACTGTCACGAGATTATCAGTTAAACCAATAATAAATCGACGTTGCACTTTATAACACTGGAGCATGCTAGAGTTTGGTAGACTCAACTAAAATATATTTACCTTATTCTCTGTTGTATTTCATTTCAGCAAATATCCCAAAGCCAGCTGCTCTCATTGCAAGATTAATTGTAAGTAAGAACCATGCCTTACCACTGTACAGCAACACCGGCCACACAGCGGTCAAACGTCTGCGCGTGCGTATTACGGTCAGTCTGGTGGGCGGCCGCGTGAATTTCCCGCGCAAAATTTACCTTAAAACATATTGCAGTGAACTTCTACCCCCAAAAGTTAAGAAAAATACGTGAAAATTAAGCTTTTTATTTTCACAGTCGACGGGAAATTGAAAAAACTTCAAACTGTGAGTTTACCAAATTTTCGTAATTTACCAAAAAAGTTCTCAAGGTTTGAAAACGGGTGTGTGAACAGTGACGGCCGCCGGCTCGCTTTGAATTTGTTTTGGAATATGTTGTTGTTGCAAGACTTTTGACGCATGCGCAGACGTTTGACCGCTGTGTGCACCGCGGCAAAACTGTATGCTCCGCTGGCCGAAAGAACGAAGGCTCTGCTATCATATACAAATTACCAAGGGCTTCAACATTTTTAGTAAATAATTTTATAACTTAGTAAACTCGCAGTGAATTACAAATTAAGAAAACTTCAACCTGTTAAAGTCTTAGGCTTATCTTTTAAGTTTTTTTTTTTTTTTTGACAAAACAGTTCACAAATGGATACTTTTAAGCAGGCATTTTAAAATCACGGCATTTGCCTGTTGTTTCATTTCAGTTTTCTCGGGAAACTGGGGGGCCCCCCGCGCGCCGACAAGAAATAGCAAATACGCATGCTGTGTGCTACACCTTGCCTTGCAAATGGTCGTGAGGGCCTGGTGATTGTTTTGTAATGACGTCACAGAACTTTGGCCACGTGCCATATAAGATGTGAATGAGATCTTGAAGTTTGTCTATAGACCTTATCCAAATATGGCCGCCCATATTAGCATAACCTTAGCTTAAATACGAAGTTCCGGTATAAAAGGATAAGCCCCGCCCCCTTTCCAGTGCAAAATTTGAAGAAGAAAAAAGTGCCGGTAGAGAAGACAGAAGTTTATCATATTAAATATACTTTGATACCCATACCCTGTTGTACTCACCATAAGAAGAAGCAAAACTTATGATAGAGTAAAGAAGTTCTCGAAAATAGACCAAAGCGAGCCTAATTGCTACTAAAACAATGTGGTTTTTTTTAATTGGCACTCTAACAATCGCGCCAACTGATTAGAGAATATCCGCACCGACGTTTGTCTGATCAGAGTTGCTTGTACAGTTTTAATTATCTTAATCGGCAGCTCTGAAGGGTAAGCTGTGAGTGAACCGTCGGCCTCAATTTTATCAGACTCTTACGAGACTGTCGCGAGTTACCGACGTTAAATAAGGTTGTTTTACTTTACTTTAACATAACGAAACCCAGGTCTTCGCTGGGAATGAATGGTTGAGGTTACAGCAGTGTACATCGAATTTCGGATGCGCTGAACTTCTTTCCGATAATTCTTTTAGCCTACTCGAAGGCTCTCGTACTGTATTCGGCTCATAGAAAATCAGACTCGTGAGTGCAGTTCGTGGTAAACATGGCAGGTTCAGTTCTACAAGAACTACTGAGCGAGAAAGAAGTTGATTTACGCTTCAGTTTCAAGTCGTGCTGGGTGAAAGGAGTATACTATCGGCTCTTAACCATAATTAATTGGGTTGGTTAGAGAAACAACTCAATTTGTAAAGAGGCTGCAGTCGTCAACCGCCATCGGTAAGTTGGTCACCTCGAGGCTCTCCATTCTTTCAGTATTTCTCTGACAAACACATGAAACATTTGATGCCAGAGTACTTAGAGAATTGTGCAACACTTTTAATGTAAATAGCTCCGAGAACTAGGTTCGCAGTAGTAATAACCTCTTTCAGTTACTTAACTGGAATACACTAGACCGACAACGAAAGGTCAGTAAATCGATTTTAATGTACAAAGTGTTACATCATGAAGCTCCTGAATATTTGGCCTCGAAGTTTATCAATCGGACTGATGTCGCATCATACAACTTGAGAGAGAAACACAGATGGCAAGCTGGCAGTGCCGCTCCCCCGCACCGACTTTTACAAAAGGAGTTTGAGTTACAGTGGGGCGGTACTGTGGAATAGCTTGCCATCAGACCTTAGACAGACGTCATCACTGACAACTTTTAAATCTCAAATACGCTGCCATAAGTTTTCGGGGTGAGCACTTAAAGACACGGCGTCCTTGTAAAGCAGGGAATTTTTTATTTATATTTTTAGTTTTTATCATATTATAGTAGTAGTAGTAGTAGCAGTAATAGTAATTATTATATTAGCTATAGTCATTAGTATATTTAGATACCATAGTATATAGCCATTTCCATAATTGTATTTGTATCACTCCTGAAGGACCTACCGTGTATAAATAAAGTTATCTTATCTTATCTATCTTATCTTAGTTCGTTCGCGTAAGGGAAGGTAGGTTTTCTATTGGGGAGGGGGGGGGGGGGGGGGGGGGGGGGGGGGAGGCTGGGGGCTGGGGCTTAAGAGGGGAGGGTCATCAAAAAGAATTGGAACTTTTTTGGAGGGTTAAGCCTTTTTATTTTGAAAGCCAGGGGAGGGTCAACCTTTTTTCCCCGAGATGTTGTTGTCTTTTTTAAAGTTCGGCTGTTAAATGTGCCAGTTCTTAAGCTGCTTCAAATACACATCCAGTGTATTTTAATTTTACACAATGTGGATTCTTTTGTCAACTTATCTTCCTAAATACAGTATACATGCAATTTCTCGTGAGCCAAGTGGCTTCCGGGCAGTAAAGTGGCCGATATAAATAACGTTAATTAAACATACATTCGCTATATCGTGGTATATTATATATATCGGGGTTTGGATGATTGTTTTTGTTTGTAGGAATTCTATTCTATTTAAATATTTTCTATTCCGCCTATTCAGAGTTTTTGCGTAGTAGCCCACGTAGCGGCCCTAAAGGAGGGAGGTAAAGATTTCTACACATGTTTCATAAAAAATGTTTTCTTGATGTCTTGAATGGAGGGTCATGAATTTACCTACTGATGAAAAGGGGAGGGCCACGACTTTTAAAAAAAAAAATTGCAAATTTCCTAGCCCATTCCCCCCCCCCCCCACCACCCCCCAAATAAAAAAACGTACCTTCCCTAAACAACTTTATATTTATATACCGTCGCATAACCACACTTGAAAACGATCTAGAACTGGAATCAATGTGAGTGCAAAAGAACCTAGAAATCATTCAGTGTAACCTTATTTCAATACTAGTATGAAATAAAAGAAATGTGAATAAAGGTCAATGTAGTCAACCGAGAAGGCGAGAAAGCTCCAGCAATTGAGTTTGAGGCCATGAGCTCCGCACTCTAAGAGGGTCGAGTGACAACTGGCGCTGTCAGTGGCTTGGCCACGCTCCTTTTATACCGGAACTTGTTGTTTAAATTGGTACAGTGGATATCACCGTGTATTAGTAGAAACCTACTAGTGTTTTATTGGAAATATTGCGACCTGATTGGCTAAGCTCCCCCTTAGGGGGGGGGGGGGGGGGGGGTACTCAACAAAGTTTTATACGGGGAGGCTCCGCCCCGAGGTCCAAACCCTTACCCTTTTATATACCATTTTTGACAGAAAAGGTAACCCTTTCATGTACCTTCCATAAAAAATAGTACCCCTTTCATATACCCATAGTAGAAACACCCTTTTCTATGGACTTAGAATGAACTTAATGAATGATATCCTCGGATAACATCAAGCGTTACCAGTAGAAATGTTAACCAAACAATATTATTTATCTAGTTCACGTTGTGGCGGGAGTCAAGATACTCTTAAATAACAGTTTTCCCTACCCTTTTCTATACTTCAACTCGTGAAATCCCTACCCTTTTATATATCTCCAGCCTGAAAAGGTACTCCTTTCGGGCGGAACCTCCCCGTATAATCCATTATAGGGAGTACCCCCCCCCCCCCCCCCACCCCGGGTAAGCTACTCATCTATTCTGTGATAGATAGCAAGTAGCGAAAAAGATGGTTTTCAAAAACAAACAATGGCGGCCAATTCATCACATTACCAAAAGTATTCTTGTTTCAGCTTAAAGCCCTGGCCAGTTATGCTTTTTTGGAAAGCTTAGACCTAAAAAGGTAGCGAAAAAATACCGAATAATTAAACAAAAATTGTTTTCTTTATTTGTTTATCCACTAAACTTCCAAATTTAGATTAATTTCCGCGCACATTCGGGGACTGGGACGAGAATGAAACGTGACGTCATCAACAGAACTAGTCTCTTCGCGGGTATAAAACGTTGGCATATTTGCAAAAATAATTGAATAGATAAATGAGAAAGATGATAATATCCCGATAAACTTTTTGGAGAGCTTTATTCTAAATGGCTCTTCATGCAATCGAGCGTGTTCTGGTGATGACGTCAAATTAGACCCAGTGCCAATTTTGGAAGCGCTCGTGCGCTTGATTTTGGTCCACAGGCACCCCAATACACGTTTTTGGGCAACTTTGAACGGCCAATACACCACGACAAATAAATCAAATCAACTTTTTATTCCGGAATCCTTTGACTATGGCCTCTAGTCTCTTCGAAAGAAATATAATTAGCCAGGGCTTATATGCACTTTAAGATTGAACAACAAGTTGGTTTCCACTAAACAATTAGACTATCCACTCTCGGTTTCTATGGCTGACGGTTAACTTGGAACTAAATTGTACGCATGAAAACCAGCTTTAAAATACAGCTTTGGAACAGATTGTCAGTCCCTCGTAAAAATCCTTCAATTTAGTTCTCAGTTATTGCTGTTATTCCGGATAATTAACTGAAGTTGACATATTGAGTTGCAGAAGGTTACTAAATTTCCGAATATTAGTCTTGTATTTACAGATTGAAATATATATTTTTCAGGTTATGTCCGGTCACCCTTTGGAGGGAAGAGGGCGTGGCATGCACGTGCTCAAGTTGTTGCAGTCCTTATCTCCCATACTGAACACAGAGCTCGTAGACATGTGGGACACTGTAATACCAAAACTACTACAATACTTAGAAGGTAGTTACAGCATGAAATGCTCTGAATGGTATTTGGAACCAAAATCAACACCCAAACATAAAATGTTTATAGTGGAGTACCACAGATATACTAACAAGAGAGTATGGTGCTCCCCGCTGCCTTCTCTGTATATAGCTTATTTTCGAATCACGTGACTAATGTTTGACTCTATGACCAAGCGTGAAGAGCGTGCGGCTTTGGAACCGAAAATGTCAACTAAACCCCAGGTTCATTTCCATGCAGGTCTTACCTACTTTCTCTGTTTTCTAAATCGTTCCCTCCATTTTTAAGTTTTTTTAAATCTGCCTTAAACGTTTATTTTTCTTAAAGAGGAACTGAACCCTAAAATCAACCCAATGTCGATACAAACATATATTCGAAATAAATAGGTTCTGCTATTTTATTTTTCTGTGTTGCGCGTCTAGAAAGAGAAAATCCGAAAACCTTCCTCATCACAGCCTATGTACAGACGGCTCAATTCTTGTAATTTGTGACGTAGTATACGGGGAATAAATTAGGTTTGCCATGCTGTCCCCGACATTGAATAGCAGGACTAACGGCTTCTAATTGCGGACCATTGTGTTTCTTTGTGCTAGAGGTGTGATCATTCTTCCTTGGTATGTGTGACGTACGTTATGGGGAAATTTGCACTGAATTGAGCCGCCACACAATATAGATTTTTCAGCGGAAAATCGAACTTGGAGACTAATTTTCTCCTCATAGACGCGCAACACAGAAAAATAAAATTGCAGAACTTATTTATTTCGAATACATCTTTGTAAAGACGTTGGGTTGATTTTAGGGTTCAGTTCCCCTTTAAATCTGGCATTTTATTTCTTGTTTTCTCTTCGTTTTCCGGTATTACAATTCAACAGTTATCGGATCTATGACTTTCTAGGTGCCTGTCAACTGATTCCTTGTGATAAGTACCATAAGAACAAGTTGACTGACGTTTGTTGTTCTTTTATCGATATCAGAAAATTCTGACGACCCTGAGAAATGGACTCAAAAAGCCTGGGAAGACTTGGTGTTAAAGGTGAGTCGTAGGGAAAACCGCTTCCTTCCCGGTTAGCTCAGTAGTTAAGCTCCGGTCTGTTGAGTGGGAGGTCGCGGGTTCAAACCCCGGCCGGACGAACACTCAGGGCCTTAAAATAACTGAGTAGAAGGTGCTGCCTTTGTGAAACAACTGCAAATGGTTAGACCTTCACGTTCTCTCTTCTTCTTCTTTTTACTTTAATTTAAATGACTAAAAAGGACGGAAATGTGAATCTTTTGGTGTTGGTTGTGACTGGGCCGGGTTGTTTTGATTTTGTTTTGAAGGGTTGCAAATCTGTAACGGGCTTTGATTGTATGCCAGTGTTTATGAACACTTTATATCAAGTCAGTTCAAATATTATATCAATACAACATGGCGACGGACAAAACGTTCCGTTGACTAACTGGTTTATCACCAAAAGTATCACTCCGAGCAATATTGCATCTTGTGGAATAAAACCGAATGAAGATATGAATAAAAGGCAATTACGTTGAACAGCTGAACATGGCTGAATCATATGGAGGTACTTCTTTTATTCTTTTTTAAACGTTTGCGTCGAATAATTCACGATATAGGAATTAACTGCACTATATCTTACTTTAACTATCTTAATCCTCCACAACTGGAAAGTTTTTATCTCATTCCTACATCATCAGTTGAAATTGAGAATGTATAAATAGATTTAAAGTGTGGTAAATCTGTAGGTCCATTTAGCATCCCTGTTAAATTACTAAAGCTACTTAAATCATTATTATCAAAACCTTTAGAGATTTTATTTAATTATTCCTTTAGTACTGGAATTGTTCCTGATAAATTTAAAATTGCCAATGTAACTCCTATATATAAAAAAAGATTCCCGCACATCTATTATTAATTATCGTCCCATCTCCTAATGCTCTCTGTATTTAGCAAAATTCTTGAGAAAGTAATGAATTCAAGACTTATGATTTTTTTCACAAAGACTTGTTGTCTCTACGACAGACAATTTGGCTTTCGCTCTAATCATAACACAATGCAAGCTATACTTTTGATTACAGATAAAATTCGAAGAGCTATAGATACTGGTCATATTGTTGTGGAATATTTTTAGACTTAAGTAAGGCCTTTGACACGGTCAACCATAAAATACTAATTAGCAAATTATTTTAACTTAGTATTATCTTTGGATTACTTGATTCGCCTTACTATTATTAAATTATTTCTTATTCCATTTTTAATCCCCATTTTTATCTTTGTAAATTGTTATGTGTGTCACAGCTTACATGAAAACCAACTTAAATTGATTGTAAACACCGTGAGTAAATGAAGGTTTGATTGATTGATTGTATAAAGGCGCAAGGTTAACAGTTAGTCAAGTAAGTGTACACTGACGCTAGCGTTACGGAAATTCCTACTTAGGAATGTCGTTAGCTGCGCTGATGTTAGGATAACAAATGCTTCGTTTGACTTGCTTCTCAGCTTCTCTCGAAAAGTCTGGATGAAGTGGACTCGGAAGAGTGGGTGTGTGCATTAGGTACAGAGATGGGGAACCAGCTGGTTCTATACACGGAGCTGCCTGATGACAAGGTAAATACGTCAAACGACTGTCATGTCTACCACTCATAGGAGAAGTATTGTAATAGAGTACCGAAGTGTGACGTTACCCATTTGCAAAATTTAGTTGTAGAATTCTCGGACCACCGATTGGGAAACAGCAATATAAAAGAACGTTACATACCAAAAATGAGGCGTATACGATGAAAAGCGGCTGGAATATGGGCATTGGAATATATACTTTTTTAACAAATCACTGTATTTTTGTACTGGATCATAAACTAAGGAGCCAGGACAAAAATACAGTGATTTGTTAAAGAAAATTATATATTCGAATGCCCATATCTCGGCCGCTTTTCATCGTATTCACCTCATTTTTGGTATGTACTGTTCTTTTATCGTGTTCTTTCTGTGGTCAAATGTTCTTAAAGCAAAAAAGAACATTTTGCATACCGTTTTGCCGCGGTGTGCGTCATATGTGAGTTGAGTTTGTTGATTCTCGCCCATGCTTCGAGAGGTTTTCTCCGGGGTCTCCGGTTTTCCTCCCTCCATAAAAATCAACATATGAGTTGAGCGTTAATACAGAGTATATATGAATGCAGTAAGGAGTGTGTGTGGAATGAGTCTCGGTACATTAGCATATCTTACTAGAGAATATATGAATGTACTAGTAAGGAGTGTATGTGGAATGAGTCTCGGAACATTAGCATATCTTACTAGAGAATATGTGAATGTAGTAAGGAGTGTGTGTGGAATGAGTGTCGGTGGAATGAGTCTCGGTACATTAGCATATCTTACTAGAGAATATATGAATGTAGTAAGGAGTGTGTGTGGAATGAGTCTCGGATATATTAGCATATCTTGCTAGAGGCCTAATAAGCCTCATTCATCCGACGATAAACAAAAATATTAATTTTATTTATGGACACAGCGATTGGCCATGTATGGCACTGGAATGCCTTCAAGTATCTCTAACCGAGCGTCGTCTTTGACATTAAATTTTAAACAGTGCTAGTTTTGTCCTGATTTGTTGTAATCTTCTCATTGGATGTTGCAGATGGTTAATTTAAATCATAAAAATATAAATTATGTATTCAGACGATGATCAAGTCAGAAGGTGTTTATCAAGGAGGCTCTGAGATGTTATTGAGATGGTTGTTAAAATGGTCTTTCCAAAGTAACCGCTATTTTCGCTTTTCCTGCAGAATTTCTTGTTCAAATGTATTGGTATCGTCCTGAGGAAAGTCACCCAGAAGGAGTTCCTGCAAACACAACTCCACCTGATGTTCAGCTCCATAAAACACATCAGTCAGACGGAGAGAGAGGTTAGCTAACGGCAAATACCACAAAGGGCGAAAGCAAATATATCTCGTCTGCTCAAACTATACGTTACAGTGCGGACACAATGCACAAATGCACAATGCATAAACCTAAGTCGGATTAGCAAGTTTCGTATTCTCACATTCTCACAATGCACAAATGCACAATGCATAAACCTAAGTCGGAATAGCAAGTTTCGTATTCTCACATTCTCACAATGCACAAATGCACAATGCATAAACCTAAGTCGGAATAGCAAGTTTCGTATTCTCACATTCTCACAATGCACAAATGCACAATGCATAAACCTAAGTCGGAATAGCAAGTTTCGTATTCTCACATTCTCACAATGCACAAATGCACAATGCATAAACCTAAGTCGGATTAGCAAGTTTCGTATTGTCACGGACGAGCTGGAACGAGTACTCAATGGAGGCTCGTGCGGGGGATTCTTTACTAATGCTAAATAGCTTATAGCAAATAGACAATATTCGTATTCTCACGGGCGAGCTAGAACGAGTACTCAATGGAGGCTTACGCGGGGGGTTCGGTAACAGCTATTTAGCATTAGTAAAGAATCCCCCGCGTAAGCCTCCATTGAGTACTCGTTTCAGCTCGTCCGTGAGAATACGAATATTGTCTATTTGCTATAAGCTATTTAGCATTAGAAAAGAATCCCCCGCACGAGCCTCCATTGAGTGCTCGTTCCAGCTCGTCCGTGAGAATACGAATATTGTCTATTTGCTATAAGCTATTTAGCATTAGTAAAGAATCCCCCGCACGAGCCTCCATTGAGTGCTCGTTTCAGCTCGTCCGTGAGAATACGAATATTGTCTATTTTCTATAAGCTATTTAGCATTAGAAAAGAATCCCCCGCATGAGCCTCCATTGAGTACTCGTTCCAGCTCGTCCGTGAGAATACGAATATTGTCTATTTGCTATAAGCTATTTAGCATTAGTAAAGAATCCCCCGCACGAGCCTCCATTGAGTGCTCGTTTCAGCTCGTCCGTGAGAATACGAATATTGTCTATTTGCTATAAGCTATTTAGCATTAGTAAAGAATCCCCCGCATGAGCCTCCATTGAGTACTCGTTCTAGCTCGTCCATGAGAATACGAATATTGTCTATTTGGTATAAGCTATTTAGCATTAGTAAAGAATCACCCGCATGAGCCTCCATTGAGTACTCGTTCTAGCTCGTCCATGAGAATACGAATATTGTCTATTTGGTATAAGCTATTTAGCATTAGTAAAGAATCACCCGCATGAGCCTCCATTGAGTACTCGTTCTAGCTCGTCCATGAGAATACGAATATTGTCTATTTGCTATAAGCTATTTAGCATTAGTAAAGAATCCCCCGCATGAGCCTCCATTGAGTACTCGTTCTAGCTCGTCCATGAGAATACGAATATTGTCTATTTGCTATAAGCTATTTAGCATTAGTAAAGAATCCCCCGCATGAGTCTCCATTGAGTACTCGTTCTAGCTCGTCCATGAGAATACGAATATTGTCTATTTGCTATAAGCTATTTAGCATTAGTAAAGAATCACCCGCATGAGCCTCCATTGAGTACTCGTTCTAGCTCGTCCATGAGAATACGAATATTGTCTATTTGCTATAAGCTATTTAGCATTAGAAAAGAATCCCCCGCACGAGCCTCCATTGAGTGCTCGTTCCAGCTCGTCCGTGAGAATACGAATATTGTCTATTTGCTATAAGCTATTTAGCATTAGTAAAGAATCCCCCGCACGAGCCTCCATTGAGTGCTCGTTTCAGCTCGTCCGTGAGAATACGAATATTGTCTATTTTCTATAAGCTATTTAGCATTAGAAAAGAATCCCCCGCATGAGCCTCCATTGAGTACTCGTTCCAGCTCGTCCGTGAGAATACGAATATTGTCTATTTGCTATAAGCTATTTAGCATTAGTAAAGAATCCCCCGCACGAGCCTCCATTGAGTGCTCGTTTCAGCTCGTCCGTGAGAATACGAATATTGTCTATTTGCTATAAGCTATTTAGCATTAGTAAAGAATCCCCCGCATGAGCCTCCATTGAGTACTCGTTCTAGCTCGTCCATGAGAATACGAATATTGTCTATTTGGTATAAGCTATTTAGCATTAGTAAAGAATCACCCGCATGAGCCTCCATTGAGTACTCGTTCTAGCTCGTCCATGAGAATACGAATATTGTCTATTTGGTATAAGCTATTTAGCATTAGTAAAGAATCACCCGCATGAGCCTCCATTGAGTACTCGTTCTAGCTCGTCCATGAGAATACGAATATTGTCTATTTGCTATAAGCTATTTAGCATTAGTAAAGAATCACCCGCATGAGCCTCCATTGAGTACTCGTTCTAGCTCGTCCATGAGAATACGAATATTGTCTATTTGCTATAAGCTATTTAGCATTAGTAAAGAATCCCCCGCATGAGTCTCCATTGAGTACTCGTTCTAGCTCGTCCATGAGAATACGAATATTGTCTATTTGCTATAAGCTATTTAGCATTAGTAAAGAATCACCCGCATGAGCCTCCATTGAGTACTCGTTCTAGCTCGTCCATGAGAATACGAATATTGTCTATTTGCTATAAGCTATTTAGCATTAGTAAAGAATCACCCGCATGAGCCTCCATTGAGTACTCGTTCTAGCTCGTCCATGAGAATACGAATATTGTCTATTTGCTATAAGCTATTTAGCATTAGTAAAGAATCCCCCGCATGAGCCTCCATTGAGTACTCGTTCTAGCTCGTCCATGAGAATACGAATATTGTCTATTTGGTATAAGCTATTTAGCATTAGTAAAGAATCCCCCGCATGAGCCTCCATTGAGTACTCGTTCTAGCTCGTCCATGAGAATACGAATATTGTCTATTTGGTATAAGCTATTTAGCATTAGTAAAGAATCACCCGCATGAGCCTCCATTGAGTACTCGTTCTAGCTCGTCCATGAGAATACGAATATTGTCTATTTGGTATAAGCTATTTAGCATTAGTAAAGAATCCCCCGCATGAGCCTCCATTGAGTACTCGTTCTAGCTCGTCCATGAGAATACGAATATTGTCTATTTGGTATAAGCTATTTAGCATTAGTAAAGAATCCCCCGCATGAGCCTCCATTGAGTACTCGTTCTAGCTCGTCCATGAGAATACGAATATTGTCTATTTGGTATAAGCTATTTAGCATTAGTAAAGAATCCCCCGCATGAGCCTCCATTGAGTACTCGTTCTAGCTCGTCCATGAGAATACGAATATTGTCTATTTGGTATAAGCTATTTAGCATTAGTAAAGAATCCCCCGCATGAGCCTCCATTGAGTACTCGTTCTAGCTCGTCCATGAGAATACGAATATTGTCTATTTGGTATAAGCTATTTAGCATTAGTAAAGAATCCCCCGCATGAGCCTCCATTGAGTACTCGTTCTAGCTCGTCCATGAGAATACGAATATTGTCTATTTGGTATAAGCTATTTAGCATTAGTAAAGAATCCCCCGCATGAGCCTCCATTGAGTACTCGTTCTAGCTCGTCCATGAGAATACGAATATTGTCTATTTGGTATAAGCTATTTAGCATTAGTAAAGAATCCCCCGCATGAGCCTCCATTGAGTACTCGTTCTAGCTCGTCCATGAGAATACGAATATTGTCTATTTGGTATAAGCTATTTAGCATTAGTAAAGAATCACCCGCATGAGCCTCCATTGAGTACTCGTTCTAGCTCGTCCATGAGAATACGAATATTGTCTATTTGGTATAAGCTATTTAGCATTAGTAAAGAATCACCCGCATGAGCCTCCATTGAGTACTCGTTCTAGCTCGTCCATGAGAATACGAATATTGTCTATTTGGTATAAGCTATTTAGCATTAGTAAAGAATCCCCCGCATGAGCCTCCATTGAGTACTCGTTCTAGCTCGTCCATGAGAATACGAATATTGTCTATTTGGTATAAGCTATTTAGCATTAGTAAAGAATCCCCCGCATGAGCCTCCATTGAGTACTCGTTCTAGCTCGTCCATGAGAATACGAATATTGTCTATTTGGTATAAGCTATTTAGCATTAGTAAAGAATCCCCCGCATGAGCCTCCATTGAGTACTCGTTCTAGCTCGTCCATGAGAATACGAATATTGTCTATTTGGTATAAGCTATTTAGCATTAGTAAAGAATCACCCGCATGAGCCTCCATTGAGTACTCGTTCTAGCTCGTCCATGAGAATACGAATATTGTCTATTTGGTATAAGCTATTTAGCATTAGTAAAGAATCCCCCGCATGAGCCTCCATTGAGTACTCGTTCTAGCTCGTCCATGAGAATACGAATATTGTCTATTTGGTATAAGCTATTTAGCATTAGTAAAGAATCCCCCGCATGAGCCTCCATTGAGTACTCGTTCTAGCTCGTCCATGAGAATACGAATATTGTCTATTTGGTATAAGCTATTTAGCATTAGTAAAGAATCCCCCGCATGAGCCTCCATTGAGTACTCGTTCTAGCTCGTCCATGAGAATACGAATATTGTCTATTTGGTATAAGCTATTTAGCATTAGTAAAGAATCCCCCGCATGAGCCTCCATTGAGTACTCGTTCTAGCTCGTCCATGAGAATACGAATATTGTCTATTTGGTATAAGCTATTTAGCATTAGTAAAGAATCCCCCGCATGAGCCTCCATTGAGTACTCGTTCTAGCTCGTCCATGAGAATACGAATATTGTCTATTTGGTATAAGCTATTTAGCATTAGTAAAGAATCCCCCGCATGAGCCTCCATTGAGTACTCGTTCTAGCTCGTCCATGAGAATACGAATATTGTCTATTTGGTATAAGCTATTTAGCATTAGTAAAGAATCACCCGCATGAGCCTCCATTGAGTACTCGTTCTAGCTCGTCCATGAGAATACGAATATTGTCTATTTGGTATAAGCTATTTAGCATTAGTAAAGAATCCCCCGCATGAGCCTCCATTGAGTACTCGTTCCAGCTCGTCCATGAGAATACGAATATTGTCTATTTGGTATAAGCTATTTAGCATTAGTAAAGAATCCCCCGCATGAGCCTCCATTGAGTACTCGTTCTAGCTCGTCCATGAGAATACGAATATTGTCTATTTGGTATAAGCTATTTAGCATTAGTAAAGAATCCCCCGCATGAGCCTCCATTGAGTACTCGTTCTAGCTCGTCCATGAGAATACGAATATTGTCTATTTGGTATAAGCTATTTAGCATTAGTAAAGAATCCCCCGCATGAGCCTCCATTGAGTACTCGTTCTAGCTCGTCCATGAGAATACGAATATTGTCTATTTGGTATAAGCTATTTAGCATTAGTAAAGAATCACCCGCATGAGCCTCCATTGAGTACTCGTTCTAGCTCGTCCATGAGAATACGAATATTGTCTATTTGGTATAAGCTATTTAGCATTAGTAAAGAATCCCCCGCATGAGCCTCCATTGAGTACTCGTTCTAGCTCGTCCATGAGAATACGAATATTGTCTATTTGGTATAAGCTATTTAGCATTAGTAAAGAATCCCCCGCATGAGCCTCCATTGAGTACTCGTTCTAGCTCGTCCATGAGAATACGAATATTGTCTATTTGGTATAAGCTATTTAGCATTAGTAAAGAATCCCCCGCATGAGCCTCCATTGAGTACTCGTTCTAGCTCGTCCATGAGAATACGAATATTGTCTATTTGGTATAAGCTATTTAGCATTAGTAAAGAATCCCCCGCATGAGCCTCCATTGAGTACTCGTTCTAGCTCGTCCATGAGAATACGAATATTGTCTATTTGGTATAAGCTATTTAGCATTAGTAAAGAATCCCCCGCATGAGCCTCCATTGAGTACTCGTTCTAGCTCGTCCATGAGAATACGAATATTGTCTATTTGGTATAAGCTATTTAGCATTAGTAAAGAATCCCCCGCATGAGCCTCCATTGAGTACTCGTTCTAGCTCGTCCATGAGAATACGAATATTGTCTATTTGGTATAAGCTATTTAGCATTAGTAAAGAATCACCCGCATGAGCGAGAATTACACAACTTGCCATGTTAGAAGGCTAACAATCGGCTTTGCTTTATAAGACATTCGCCTGCAGCCAGATGGCCATTCAGTTCTACCATGTCCAGGGCTTTGAAAATATTTTTGAGTAGGGATTCAACATAGGAAAGTAGGCGTCTGTTACAAAACTCAGGACCGAAGGCAAAAGTTTCATTGTCTGTTGACAAAGAGAAAATAACCGGCGATGTACTTCGAAGCAACCGCGGGAGCTCCAAGGGCCGCCGGCTTGTTTTGAAAGCCCTATCACGTCATAGACGACAGCTGACTATGACAGTGACGTGAAATAATATTAGCGACCTTATTTACCTCAAATGGAATGGACGTTTTGCACAAAGGCTGCAGCCCTGTCCTTAAGGCAGCACTATCGCAGGGCGAAACACTTGTTATTGAATGTATAACGTTGCGGGTTTCATCCCAATCAAGCTATTCAGACAGATACAAAGTATTGATGTCTTATCCAGGGCTGTGCTATTGGCGTTGGTTTCTGTGCTGCCACCAATCTTGATGTGGTGCTCGTCAAACTGGAGCATGTCTCCAAAACAGACATGGTGCGCAGGTCAAGTGGGATCCTAGGGTTTATGAAGGTAATCCATAATAACAATAAACTACTTCAAGGCTGGTTCCACGTAATGATGTCCAAAGTATCTCGGCATAGCTCATGGAAACACGTTAGGGCCATTATATGACAGGGAATTCTGGCTGCGGCTTATCTAAGCAGCAAACGATCGTATAAATGGGTGAAAGACTGACGTTCGGGACAAACTGAAACCGTGGCGTGATTAAGCAGCCCTCGTAGAAATAGCAAGTTTTTGAGAACTTCACGGCTTCCTCTCGTATAAATGGCCTTAATGTTGCAGGTATTTGGTGAAATAGCAGTGTTACTTTCATCTCTTACAGTACTCCATAAGGGTGCAGTAGTTTGTTTGAGGAAGCTACGATGATATTATTATTGTGCCAATAAAATAACTTGTATACTAATTTGAGTTCATTGAACTGTGACTACAGGATAAGTCAGAGGCTGTTGAACGAGTGAAGAGTACAGTCATGCTCTGTTATGGCTACGCAGTTCTCTATGGACCACCAAGGTACTGACTTATAAGCCGCATCCCTAACTTTGACAACCTCACTAACTAATTTGTGTGGGAAACGTCTCACTTATAAGCCGCATCATGATTTTAGCGATTTCTCTCCAAAACCAAGTGAAGTTCCGAGCAACTTGTTCTCACTTTTCGGACGTTTCTGGAGCGCAAATCCCCTCAAATTATCTACAATATCTTGAACATGTCTTACATTCCAGTTCTAAGATATTTACAGTTCATAAACCTGACAAAAATACTGAAAAATCGAAGCTAAACACATGGAAGTCCTTCTCCGTCGGGTTTTGGCTGCCATCTTGAATGTAGACTGCTGACCACAGGAGTCAAGGCTCCAATATGGCGGACAACACGGCGAAGCCGAAGGTCCACGTTTTCGCGGGTTTTGGAGCATATTTTGAAACGTTTTTGGAAAGTGCTCGGCCATAAGCCGAACTCCTAACTTTGGGAACATTTTTCAAACCATTTTCAAAATTTTGTGGCAGAATGCTGCGGCTTATAAGTGATCAACTACGGTAGATTAACTGTGTTGCGAAGAGTCGATATACAGATTATGGCACGGTGCTCATCTACAAACGGTGTTGTTGAGTTTGCTAAAATGAAAAAGAAGAAGAAAGGAACACCAATCCATGTACAACACTGTGTGTAGTATCAACATTTTTAATTTAACCTGGAATACCATGATCATTTCACAAGACGCAGATTTGATTTACACTTTTCATTTTCAAAACATAAATTTTCAATTCGTTCTCAAGGACCCAACATTTGGAACAGTATTCCACTTCCACTTCGTGAATCCCTAAAGTTCTTCAATTACAAAAATAAATTAATATCTTATTTCCTTAATAATTAATTTATAATTTGACTTGTCATATAATGTATTCCTAACTATGTTTCTGTAATTCTAGTGATTAATGTTTCTTTCCCTACTTTAATACTCTTCATTTAGTACTCAATGACTTGTATTTCTCATTCAGTATTGTTTAGTTACGTGTAGTATTTTTAGCTTGTATGTGTATCTACTACCAAGTGTTCAATACCTTGTATTTATCCCTGTGTATTTAGCATTTATCTGTTTGCTGTAATTTGTTTTGATCCATGTCCTGTATGATAATTTGTTGTTATACCATCTTGTACACCCTTCCACTTCTAGATTATACCCTAACCCTGTACCATATATGCCTCTGGCTTTGGCTGTTCAATATGCTTGCTCTCAATGCATTTTGTTTGCTACGCCTTTTAAACCTAGCGGCTCCAAATGAAACCTGGCCTATTCCTGAAGTAGAAGTTACCCGGAGCAGCTATGAGTCTTTTTGTCAACCTAAGACTCTTTTTGGCCATGAAATACTAGCGAAGTTCACAAATATCGGATCGGTAAATTCAAGATTCGAGCGACGACATAACACCACGAAAACTTCGAATGGCCGCTCGGTGTCTCTACATAAATATCTGCTCAGCACTATTCTACTGCTTTCCAATGATGTGAACCTGAATCCTGGCCCGCCTAGAAGACCTCAATGCGAAGTTTGTAATTCTGTTATCAAGAGAAATCAGCGATATGCTAATTGTTCTGGTTGTTTACGATCTTATCACAGCAAATGTGTATCACTCACAGAAGTTGAGGAACGTCAATTTTCTTGTGGTTCTTCAGCAAGTGATTGGTTCTGTATTAGATGCTTACTGCCTCCTTTGAACGATTCCTATTTCGAAGATACTCTGCAGTCAGTAAACCAAGATAATTCTGGATTTGAATTTCCCGCCGCAACTGGAGTTACTCAACTGAAGCGATTAAATGGGCTAAAAATGGTACATCTGAATATTAGAAGCTTGATTAAGAACTTTGAAGAACTTCGTCAGTTTATTCATATGAACAATTTAGATATCATTACTTTGTCGGAAACCTGGTTAGACTCATCTGTCTCGAATGAAGAACTTGGGATTGATAATTTTCGCTTGGAGCGGAATGACAGAAATAGAAATGGTGGTGGGACTGCAATGTATTTGCATGACCGATTCACGTACGAGCGCTTGGAATTACCGACAGACTTCAGTGACCTAGAGATGGTTCTGTGTACCTTAAAACTTCCACAAACTCGACCTCTTCTGGTCGGTAGTATTTATCGACCTCCAGACAACTCCGGCTTTTATCGTCTAATGTTGGACTGTTTGGATTTTTTGAACTTTGAGAACACTGAAGCGTATCTACTTGGTGATTTTAATTGCAATATTAAATCTCCAAAAGGAAAGGAGTTTGTTAAGCTTATGAATGACTTTGGTTTAACCCAATTGATTACTGATCCTACTCGTGTGACTTCTACTTCCTCTACTACAATCGATATGATTTTCACGAACTCAAGCCATCGTATAACAGATTCTGGGATCGTTGAACTTTCCTTAAGCGACCATTATATGATTTATTGCAACAGAACTTGCAAATTACCCAAAGCTAAGCCAAAGGTGATTAATGTCCGCAGTTTTAAGAATTTCGATCCAGATGATTTTATAGCTGATCTCCAAAACCAGCCGTGGGACACTGTGTATTTATTTGACAGCCCTGACGATGCCTGGTTTGCCACAGAAGTGTTTCTGAGAGATGTTGGTAATAAACATGCCCCAACGCATACTCTTCGAGTTCGAGGATCCCAGCCCCCTTGGATGTCGGATGAAATCAGACAATCTATGAAGAGTCGCGACGTGATGAAGCGCAGAGCCGTTAAGTCCAAATTAGATCAGGATTGGTGCTCTTACAGGACTCTCAGAAACAAAGTAACCCGGCTGATCGAAACTGCCAAGAGAAGTTATTATAACGAGTTGTTAACCGAAAATGCTAATGACGCCTCTAAGTTATGGTCTGCAATCAGAAAACTCATACCTAAAAAGAACAAGGTTGCTATGCATGAACTTAACATTGACGGAAAAAGCATTTCTGACAACACTGGGATGGCAAACTGTTTTAATAACTTTTTTACATCTGTGGGTGCACGCCTAAGGAACGCCTTGCCTACTCTACGAGTGCGCAATCATACATCTTGCGTGACGACGGATTCAGTTACAGCTTTTAAGTTTAAGGACATACCAATCAGCTTTGTACAGAAAGAACTTTCATCCCTTCGTGTAAAGAAATCTTCTGGTATCAAGGACATCCATACTCGAATGCTTAAAACTGGGGCTACTGTTCTAGCTTCTCCCTTGGCTCACATCTTCAATTTGTCATTACGAACAAATAAAGTACCCACTTCATGGAAGTCTGCAACTGTTACTCCACTTCACAAGGCTGGTTCGTTCTCTGACCCAAATAACTTTAGACCAATATCTGTGCTTCCTGTTGTGATGAAGATTTTTGAGCGTGCTGTACATAAACAACTTTACGAGCATCTAACAACAAACAAGCTGCTTTCCACACATCAATCTGGGTTTAGACCTGGTCATTCTACTGGTACTGCCCTCCTGGATGTCTCTGATTTTATACTGAAGAACATAGATGAAGGAAATCTTATCGGAGCTGTATTTCTGGACTTGAGCAAGGCATTCGATATGATCAACCATGATATTCTGAAAGTGAAGCTTAGCAAAGTTGGCATAAACGGGAAAGCATTAGATTGGTTTGACGATTACCTAAGTAACAGATCTCAGACAGTAACTATTAATGGTACACTGTCCGACACCATGGATATATCACTAGGGGTCCCACAGGGTTCGGTCCTTGGACCTCTATTATTTATCATTTTTATTAATGACCTTCCTCTGAGTATTCAACGCAGTAAAGTAGTTTTATATGCAGATGATACAGCTATATTCTTTGCTCACAAGGATATACAGCTAATTGAATCCGTCTTACAAGCTGAACTTGACAATCTTAATACCTGGTTTAGTGCTAATGATCTCATCGTAAATTGTAAGAAAACTAACGTAATGCTTCTTGGGACTAGCCAGCGGCTAGCACGATCCAAAAAGCCATGTTTATCTTCGTCGGGAGTCATACTCCAACATTCAGAGTCCGTTAAATATTTAGGTTTATGTTTTGATTCTAAGCTTAACTGGCACGAACACATCGATGCATTATCAGCTAGAGTATCATGCAGATTAGGGCTCCTTAGGAGAATCAGGAAATATGTTAGTGTAGACACCTGTAAACATCTTCATTGTACACTAGTCCAACCATTATTAGAATATTGTGACATCATCTGGTCTAATGCTGATCAGACAAGTCTTAATAGACTCCTTAGGCTGCAAAAGAGAGCAGCACGCATAATATTGATGAAGAAGACACGCGAGGAACGTACAGTGAATCTATTTAGAGAGCTAGGCTGGGTTCCATTAAACCAGCGTTGGGACTTCCATAAATGTCTCACCGTTTTTAAATGTTTAAATAATTTATGTCCACCGTATCTCCAAAATCTATTTCACCGTAATTCTGATGTACATAATTATAATACTAGAAACCGTAATAACATCCATTTAGTCAAAATTTCATCTAATTCTGGCTATAGATCATTTACTTTCTCTGCAGCTAAACTCTTTAATAGTCTAGACAGCTATATAAAGAATGCTCCAACTATCAAGAGTTTTGTAAATAACTACTGGAATAACCCTATCTGTAATTAGTTAATGCTGCTACTACATGTATAGTACATCAAGTATATTTTAAATTAGGGTAATTACTATCAAGTATATTTTAATCAGTGTAATTACCATCTATGTGAATACTTATATTAGCGTAATTATTATATATTATCAATTATTGTAAACTTATTTTAGTTTTTAAACACAGCTTCAATGGAAATCAGTGTAAACTGTTTGAATTCTGTGTATAATAAAGTTTATTATTATTATTATTATTATACTGTAATCCTGTATATTACTTATTACAATAAATTATTATTATTAAATTAAAGGGGTTAGGGTTGTCATGGTGTTGCGCATGTGTGGAGTCAATGTTCGATTGGTGGCTGTTAATTGGCTACAAACAGTTAAAGGGGCTATGTCATGGTGTTGTGCATGTATGGAGTCAATGTTCGATTGGTGGCTGTTAATTGGCTACAAACAATTAAAGGGGCTATGTCATGGTGTTGCGCATGCGTGGAGTCATTCTTCGATTGGTGGCTGTTAATTGGCTACAAACAGTTAAAGGGGCTATGTCATGGTGTTGCGCATGTGTGGAGTCAGTGTTCGATTGGTTGCTGTTAATTGGCTACAAACAGTTAAAGGGGCTATGTCATGGTGTTGCGCATGCGTGGAGTCATTGTTCGATCAGTGGCTGTTAATTGGCTACAAACAGTTAAAGGGTCTATGTCATGGTGTTGCGCATGTGTGGAGTCTGTTCGATTGGTGGCTGTTAATTGGCTACAAACAGTTAAAGGGGCTATGTCACGGTGTTGTGCATGTGTGGAGTCAATGTTCGATTGGTGGCTGTTAATTGGCTACAAACAGTTAAAGGGGCTATGTCATGGTGTTGCGCATGTCTGGAGTCAATGTATGATTGGTGGCTGTTAATTGGCTACAAACAGTTAAAGGGGCTATGTCATGGTGTTGCGCATGTGTGGAGTCAGTGTTCGATTGGTTGCTGTTAATTGGCTACAAACAGTTAAAGGGGCTATGTCATGGTGTTGCGCATGTCTGGAGTCAATGTATGATTGGTGGCTGTTAATTGGCTACAAACAGTTAAAGGGGCTATGTCATGGTGTTGCGCATGTGTGGAGTCAGTGTTCGATTGGTTGCTGTTAATTGGCTACAAACAATTAAAGGGGCTATGTCATGGTGTTGCGCATGCGTGGAGTCATTGTTCGATCAGTGGCTGTTAATTGGCGAGAAACAGTTAAAGTCCCCTCAATGCTTCATTGAATTGCTACGTAATATTTTCCTTGGGGACTACATCTATACAGTTTGCTCATTTTTTTTGCATATTTACTTTTTACCATCGCACATGTGCACGTGGTTCGTCAGTTCATATGAAAATCGCTGAGAATAACTGTCCGGCCCGGAAGGTCAATATAAAGTCTTTCACCTTGACTCAGTCCCTTTAAGAACAGAATTACCACCCTGCTGCAGTGACGTTACTGCTGATCTAGTGGGTGTATTAGTGTACATGAAGAGTCCGTATTTATCATTATGGCGACTGTCTATCTCTTGAACCCGTTAAAGTGCACCTAACGTTTATTTTGTTATCATCAATATCGATTTTACATCAAGTTTTGAGGCTTCTGTGAAGAAAGTTTTGGTTTATAGAGAATAATCTATGTTCTACGCTTGTTTGAAATCGTGAAAATGTGACCTTTCCTGACCCACGACCGCGTAAATAAAAGCCTGGGTCGATCCCTGGGTAGACGTCATATAATTAATCCGACTTTGCAGTAATTTGAATAAATACTTAAAGTGCCACTACGACGAAAATTTACCATTTCGATTTGCCACTTTTTCAGTGTCTATAGGTCAATCAGTATTAGAAATATCCGAAATAGTAAAAAATATTCCCAAATGGGCATCTTAAACCACAAATTTTAGGAGAGTTTACCGGTAAAATCCTGTCCGCCATTGCTGGAAGCCGTGCCCTTTGTTCAGCTTTAAACAAAGGTTTATTCACCGGAAGTGATGTCATACACTTAACACGACAACCTCGTGGCGCGAAATAGCGTGCATAAAAAAGTAGCCAACCTCGCAAAGATAAATATAACTTTCTTCTTATGTACGTGAAGACGTTTTTAGTAGAAATATGCCTCCAGGCGTTGTGTTCTGCAGGCGAGCCGTTAAGTGTATGACATCATTTCCGGTGAATAAACCTTTGTTTAAAGCTGAACAAAGGGCACGGCTTCCAGTAATGGCGGACGTGTAGATTCAATATTCGGAGCTAAAAAAATAAGACTTCCTGTCGTTGTATCGAAAAACAATTTGAACTGGTAATAATATATGAACTCTACTTTATGAATATGCAAAAACATTGATATGTCAAAATTTGATCGTAGGGGCACTTTAACATGTTGAATAAAATGACTTTTTTCTTTACTAACAACTCGCAAACAGCGTATATTCTCTATAAATCGATGTTGATGTGATAGAAAGACACCATGAATAATGCATTGTTACGTGTATGAACACTGAATATATTCCAGTCATTGGGTGATGTTAACACTACAGAATCGCATAGATCTAGCTGACTCTTCCCCACTTTTAAAATTTTAATTCACCGTATCTAGGTCTCCTTATTGTAATGTTTATGTTTTATGCTGTCATTCTAGTTTGATAACGTCTCGTCTGGAGGCCAGCGTGTTTAGAATCATCAGCAAACATTTCTCACAGGTCAAAGTAAGTTCATTACTTATACCCTATCGATGTTCTCAATCTTCTTATATCACAATAGTGATATAAGCACAAGCAACATACGCTGACACAGTGAATGCATTGATCATTAGCGGCAGCGTGAACCAGGCCTTAAAGTGCAAGTATCATGTCAAAAAAATAAAAATAAAAATTGTACTATTGTGTTTGTTTCTCACAAAAAGGTATTAATCTTGCAAATTTTGTAACATTTCTGGCATTTAATCCCTAATTGTGGTTACTTTTCATGGATCCTGTGACGTCATAAGATGAATCAACTCCCTCCCTAGAGAAAACTACGACAATAAAATCCCGTAGGTTTTGATTGTGACATCACGAGATGAATCGATCCCGCAATTCGGGTAGCGTTTATTTTAGTTTAATTTCTGCTCCAGCCTATCAAATCAAACCAAGTTAGACAACTGAAGTATTTCAGAAATAGAATTTGGGGCAAAAATAGTTCATGTTGTTTTATGGCGCTACTTGCACTTTAAGTGAGTTGTGTACCAAAGTAATAATACACAAATGTATATATTTAGGCAAGCCTAAAAGTAGCCTGCTATGCAGACGTATTTTTTCACTCTCATAAATTCGAAGAAAAAAGTAACGTCTGCTTACCCGAGAGCTTAATTAGTTTCCAATATGCAAGCACGACGTCAGCACGTTTGTTTTATTTTTCTGCCCAATCAAAGCCATTAGAATTTTAGTGAATTGGCGCGCCAGTGAACACTCTCCAATGATTGGTCAATGGCAAATGTATTGTCTGAATTCCTTTTAAATGCAACATACGTCACTTTCCAGGATATGGAAGGTAAAATCTGATTGGTCCATAACACAATGAGGCTAGCCTAAAAGCGGAGCTCCCAGTTTTCTGAACTGAGGTAATGAACCGAAAAGAAACGATAAATTATATAAAGAAAACAGATAGAAACACAAAAATAACTGGTAGAATCAAGTGAAGTCAGTGCAAAAGGTTTAGAAGAAAAAAGAAAGAAAGAAACTGGCCAAGGTTTCGATCGTGGCCGCCTAGTTCCAACAGTGCGCGCGCAGGTGCAGCACTTTCGGGTGCGTAGGGGTTGGGTGCAAGGGAAGCCGGAAGTCGGCAAGTTTTTCCTCTCATGCTATATCTATAGTGCTCCGAAACTAGACCACGCGGGAGTTCCGCTACATATTTCGAGTAAACATTTTGTCCGTATTCCACAAGAAAGCCATGAAATAACCATAATATCCTTTGAATACGAAATGGGTAATTCTATGTTGTCTTCTGAAGGAGAGGGCAGGTTTGAAGCCATTGTGAAAAATGTTCTTTGATGGTAGAGGACATGAGTGGTGGCCACGTCTTGAGACTAATTATGTATTCAAATGTGTAGATTCTGATTGCCTGAAAATAAATAGCGCCGCGAAATTTCCTGCGTTTTGATAGGCTTCATGTTGCCATGAAATACCGCAAAAAATACGCCCGGTTTTTCGTAGAAATGCTGAGCTCTGATTGGCTGAAATATAATATTTATAGGATAAATTAACGATTATTCACCTCAGTGTCGGTGAATAGTGGTGGATATTTACCTCGCCGTTTTTAGTATATACCACACTGTAGGTGAATAGCCAGCACCAAATAGTTATTTTATTTTCTGTCAAATGGACGAAAACTCGCGCGAGGTGATTCCTGTTTCGCTCGGAGGTGAATATGAAATCATATTCACTGTTAGAGTATCCAATCAGAGCGCGCGAAAAGTGATATTCGCTGGTGTGGTATATACTAATGAGGATTATGGAGCTCAGCACATGTTACTAAGCCATGTTACAAATTAAAGTGCCATTCATTTTATATTGCACAAAGTTTATCTGTAGATATACATTTCAGTAATACAGAGACCTTCAAATGCTCGCTACTGCATGTCGTAAACGAAGCTTCAGAGAGATTTTTTCACCCCGTACGTTCTTCTACCCATACATGTAACGTACTCATGTTGTTGTTGTTAACACAGGACCCCAGTGTAAAACAGAACTTAATACGAACGGCAGAGCTGATTGGTAGAGCCTTGGAACCCAGTCGACTGCAGCAGCCGGAGTTTGTGTTCAGTAAGAGAGCCGAGCTGGTCAATCACATGTTGGTATGGTTTGAATGCCTTTTCTCGCATCTTTAAGGCCCGTTTGCACAGGCGATTTTTTGTGCAATTTTTGTCGCGATTTCCACTGCAATTTTGCTCGCCAGCGAAGATGCACTTTCAAATCGCGCGTGTAAACTAGCGGCGATTTTGATGCAATTTTTGTCGCCACCAAATCGCACTGGTTTCGAGCATGTTTGAAACTTGGTGCAAATTTGCGGCGAGAAAAATTGCAGTGGGGCGCGACAAAAATTGCATCGAAAATCGCCTGTGTAAACGGGCCTTTAGAAATATCGCTTAACTGACATAATCAAAGGAAATATTCTCATAGGGACAGTAACATGGTATTTTAAAGTATAGCCCTTCGCTAGTACTCGAAACATCACAAAGCAGTTAGCTGTGTGAACTAATTGGGCTTCCGGGACCATTAGTTTATTAGTATATTTTTAATGTATTGTTGCACGGCTATATTGTAAAACAGTTTTATAATTATAGATTTTTTTATTATTGTATTGAGGATACTGATGATATGTCCGTGGGTAAATAAAGCTTATGTATGTAACTGTTAGTTCATAGAACCAGTGTTTAACTTCCCCACCGACGCAGACTGATTAGTTTTTTTAGAAACTAGTTCTCTATTGAAATATTGTATTAGTGTAAGCTGTTGTTTACACTGTCTGATACCGTAAAGTCCCGAAAGCAACGACCCCTCGAAAGTAGCGACGTCTGAATGCTATGGTTGTTAATAAATCCCAAAAGCAACCGACCCCTCGAAAGTAGCGACGTCTGAATGCTATGGTTGTTAATAAATCCCAAAAGTAACGACCCCTCGAAAGTAGCGACGTCTGAATGCTATGGTTGTTAATAAATCCCAAAAGTAACCGACCCCTCGAAAGTAGCGACGTCTGAATGCTATGGTTGTTAATAAATCCCAAAAGCAACGACCCCTCGAAAGTAGCGACGTCTGAATGCTATGGTTGTTAATAAATCCCAAAAGTAACGACCCCTCGAAAGTAGCGACGTCTGAATGCTATGGTTGTTAATAAATCCCAAAAGCAACCGACCCCTCGAAAGTAGCGACGTCTGAATGCTATGGTTGTTAATAAATCCCAAAAGTAACGACCCCAAATGTTGACTGTACTTATGTGTTAGCAGTTTTGAGCAAAACGAAGACATCAGTTCTGTGTGTCATGCTGCTTGTATAGCGGGACGTTACTGAAGCGCATGTCCCGACCTCGTCAGCCTCAAGTTTAGTCAGGCTTTCAAGACTGTCACAAGATACCGACATGCTGTAACTTGACATGTCATTTGATAGTCCAAAGGGAACCACATGGACAGACAGACAGTGATCTGTAGAGTTTCTGCCCAATAAAAATAGCGACAAGCTACTAAAAACAGAAATTAACGACCCTCGTTACTTTCGGAACTTTGCCGTAGATCTACATCTACATCTACCAGATTAGATGAATGACTTCCTCTGTTAATGTCCGTGCATCCTGGATGAACGGAATGAATCATAAAAACAAGAGGGGACAAGAGTCTGGCAACCTCAAAAGTAAATATTTCTATATATGTGAATAATGTCAATGTAAAATATGACGGGGAATTTTATATTTTTGTAGACGTACATGAGGGCTGAGCTATCGACTTCTATATTCACCGAGACACGAGCACTAGCTATGGATGCATGTGGAAGCCTGGCGTATCCTTACAATAACCAGCATATTTACTGATACGAAGTGAGGGAGTTTGACCTTAAAGAGGCTATGTCATGGTGCTATACGCATGTCTGGAGTCAGCAGCGTTCGATTGGTGGGTTAAACAGTTCAACCCCCCCCCCCCCCCCCCCCCCCCCCCCCCTTCAATGCTTGATTGAAAGTATTTTCATTATTTTACTTGAATACTGTATATTTACATAGTTTATTGGTCATTTTTGAATATTTGCTTTTATTTTTACCATATCCCACATGTGTGCGAGGTTCGTCAGTTCATATGAGAATCGCTGATAATGACCGTGTCCGGCCCGGACATCTAATGTAAAGGTCTCTCACCATGACACAGTCCCTTTAACACTAGGAATATATTCGTTGTTTGTAATCCCAACAACAGAGCCGCTTGTCGTAGCACTAGGGTCAAGCTCCGCCTAATGGTTAGAAGTATGTACAATCCCTTAGCGTTCTTTTGCCTTCTGTTTCTATTTTACACAAATAGACCTCTGTCATAATCACACCTTGCCTGTTAACAGACTCATTAACGAACTGTTAGTTTCAATCTGAAGTTAAGTTTATATTCCAAAATACCAGCGAGAAGATGAAGTCGAAACAACAATACACAGAGCTGTGGCCATCTCGCCCTTGGTATTTATGTAAGAGTTAAATACCTCGGCATTCAGCCATATACATCCCGAAGGATGTATATGGCTGAATGCCGAGGTTCGAGGTATTTAACTGACTTATTTCATGGGTATTCGATAACCTTTCATTTCACTAACATTCCAGTGAATTTCAATATAAAGACCTGATTAGGTAATCAAGAGCCTTTATATAGCTCATTAGATATTCAAGGTCTTTATGTACTGTTTAAAACACGAACAGCAGTGTTTTATCAAGTTTAAAAATTCGAGGGCGAAGCCCGAGAATTTTTAGACTTGATAAAACACGTGCTGTGAGTGTTTTAAACGGCTTCAAAAACGCTTTAAGAATGCAATGAAAGAAAGACGCACATCTCAAGGGAATGGTTAATTACTTAATGAACCATTGAACCTTTGTATTCACAACGCCATGCAAAATATTCGAGTAATCACCGCCTGCAATTACGAACATCTCAAGGGAATGACATGAAGAAATTACCATACTATGTTGTTTGAAGCGGCGTTTCGCAATCGGCAAGAAGAATCTGCACTTGAAGGATTTGGTGTCGTGGTTTACCTCGATAAAGTTCAAGACTTGGAAAGCGATGTGACTGACATGACGGCAGACTCTAATTTTTTGACTCCGGCACAAAATATGTAAGTTTAATGCACGTTTTTATAATTTTACGGCTTTGAGTTTGGTTTAATAATTGGAACTAAACAGTGCCAGTGGCTCGGTAAACAAGTAATGGTAGTTGGATAACCTCATTTTAAAAATATTATCTGTGTATCTCGGTAGTCTGCTGATATTAGTAAATTGAGTGCAAAATTTATTATCTAGGTACCTTATGTTCCGTGTACTTTTTGCTATCTTTGGGTCTTTATCAGTGAATTCTTAATTAGGATGAAACTTTATATAAAATTTCATGTTCATTAATATTCTTTATATAAAACGTTCATCCTAATTAGCAATTCAGTGAGAAAGCTGAAACATCAATAGAAATTCCATTGTCTCAATCGTTAACCCCGTTTCCCTCTGGGACAGAATTCAAATCCCTCCGCGGGCCTTTTAGAATGATGAGATTTTATCAGGTATAAAGGAGCATGCACGTGACTGATTTGCTTCATCTGATTGGACAAAATGCTCATTAATTATTCATGAGTTTTTGAAATCATATATAGAGGATATTACATGACCGCGCGAAGATACGGATTTTTTCTTCGAGTGTTGACGAAATATCTTACGAGTGAGCGCAGCAAACGAGTAAGATATTTCATCAACACGAGAAGATAAAATTCGAATCTCCAAGCAGCTATGTAATGTCCTGTTTAATATATAATTATCGATGAAATATCGCAGTTTCAATCTCTAAAAAGGCTAGAAATCTTTGAGAGCCAGTCATATTTTCAAAGTGATATCTTCACGTGTGAAGATATCACTTTTTAGAAAAAAATATACACTGGTATTTCATCAATAATTATATATTTAAAATATATATCTAATGAGCAATATATTCAAATTCACACTGGGATCTTAGTGAAATAAAGGTTATCCAATAACAATAGAAAATGTGTCAGAAATGAAATAAGAATGTTTAACACCAAGACTGTTTCTGTAGTCATCGTATACAGCGCTAATTTTCGAACACAAAACTCGACTAATTATTTGCAGTATGAAAGATATATGCTGCAGACCGTTACACGTAAGTTTCATTAAAGTGTATATAACCCTTCTTGCAATTTTTATAGCTATGAACCTCCGAAAAGTTTTGAGTACTTCTGTGAAGAAAGTTTTGGTTTACAGGGCATACTCTATGTTCTATGCGTGTTTGAAATCGTGAAAATTTTGCCTTTCCTGACCCATGACTAGACGTCATCTCATTAATGCATTATTCTCCATGCATGGCGCCTTTCTATCACAACAACATAGATTTATAGAGAAAATACACAGTTTGTGAGTTATCAGTAAAGAAAGAATTCATATTAGTCAATGTATTTCTTCAAATTATTGCGAAGTCGAATAGATGACGTCTGCTCAGGAATCGACCCAGGCTTTTACTTAACGCGGCCATGGGTCAATATAGGTCAACTTTTTACGATTTCAAACAGTAGTAGAACATAGAGTATTCTCTGTAAACCAAAACGTTCTTCACAGAAATACGTAAAACCTTTTGGCGGTTCTTACAATACATAAAATAGCAAGAAGGGTTATATGCACTTTAAATACCGCTACGACACAGTGAGAGAAACCAGGTTTATCTGAACTATTGCATTTACACGGTCAGACAACGTCTGTGTATAGAATAAAGGTCAAAAGAATTAACGAAACAAATAATTTTGACTACTGAAGAATTGTGTTAAGCTTTGTGCTGGACTTGGGGCTACCTTCTTGCATCTTAGTTAAATAGGATACCTCGGTTATAAAGGCTTCAAGATAAGGCTTAATACATGGTTCGCTTTTTTCTAATAGTCCACTCTTTGGTCTGACAACTTGATCAGTTGTTTGCAGCTCGAAAAACAGAGTTTCGTTTCCCCTCGACTCCTTCTCGGGGAACATCGAGGATCGAGGGGAAACAAAACCAGTCACTAATTCCCTAGGGGCCAGTCATTAAAATGCAAGTATCATGCAAAAAAAACACAATTATATTGTAGTATTGTTTATATTTGTACCTCTGTGTAACTTTATCTGCTGTTCTTGCATTATTCTGTGCTGGCGAGCGACAGTGTTGCTCTCACAGTTCAGGAGTTCAGATGTCTTCAGACTTTGATAGAGGATAGTAACCCATAACTACTCAACCACAGTATATATATTTACTAGTAAATCGCTATATTTCGCTATAAATCAGCTATTCAGTATACCTGTATTATTAACGCGGTACACAGAGAGATCGTACGAGATCGGTAAACCAGCCAAAAACGCGGTCAAAATTATTTTAGTGTTGGCCTACCGATCACGGTGTTTGCGCTGGTATGTATTATGACCGAGAGTAAAATGAAATGTGATGAAATGTGGCATAAAACCTACGAAACATACCTCAAACAAGCCACTGTTCAGTTTCACTTTCCCTCTCAGCTTTGCTCTTGAGTTGAAGTTGAGTTTGGCTTTGTTAAAGACTTCTTATTCAGTTGTATGGTATTGTGCAGTATATTTGAGATACCAATCCACAGAGATTCAAATAACAAAGCCATGGCGAAAGAGAAGCTTAAACGAGAAATATTTTGTCCTCCTAGAAAAACACAACATCTTGCAATTTCTATCGAAGAAGCCTTTGGTTTGAGCAGCAAATGAACACGCTAAATTCCAATTCGATATGTGGGTTAGCCGGATCCTGGCCCCTTCACTGGCTTCAGGTCGTCGTACGTGTCGTATATAAAATCGCTGGCCATCTGGGTAAAAAACGCGATCCTTCGGCTCCGACAATAGCCCCAGTTGAAATATCCTGAGCCTGTTGGAAGGCTTTCGTACGAGTGAAGTTAAATAAAACATTAAACTGCTTACATTTGAGAGATGGGACTCCAAATTTGAGAGAAATTTCCTCGCGGCTCCACCATCTTGATTTTACTGTATTAAATTATGTAAATAAATTAACCTGGCGATTGTTGCGTGACCAGCACAGTGCAATCTGATTGGTGGTGAACTTGAATTGTTGCACGAAACAAAAAACAAAAAATAACGGCCTGCAGATTAAGCCTCGTGCCTGCCACAGGCAGCCCGAGTAATTAGACAACTGAAGTATACCAGAAATAGATTTTTGGGCAAAAAAGTTTGTTGTTTTATGGCTCTACTTGCACTTTAAGTATTTGTTATATAGCAACAATGACTGAAGCCATTTTTTTAGAAATAAAATTCATTTTGCCTGAGTTTTGGTAAACAAATATGTATTTTCCCGCCTTTAGCTAGCCAGTGGCGCGTGCGACATATCACACCATCTCCTGTCACGATGTGATCACGTGGTATACATTTCAAGGGATACATTGGATTTTGACGACTGTCACGTGTCCCCGGATCAACCAATGAGAGCGTGTGCTAGATCAAAATCCTAACTACTATTTAGCAATTCCTGTTGTTTCTTTGACGTGTTGTTGCTCAGTAAGCTGAATCCCCGGATGACGGATGCCGAGGTGTTTGATTTGGTGAAGACCAGTACTGATAGCGTGTTTGCTGTGCAGCTGGTTCAGCCGCCTTCACCCTCACGGCAAAAGGACGAACCTACACACGTAATATCATAATTTGTAGACAGTCTTGTGTTCTTGTTACATTTTGATAATATAGCAAACGAGCGGGAAGGAAATATTTCTACTTTTCCGTGCTGTAACTCGGCAGTTATTGGACGAGAGAGACAAAAACAACGGAAAGGCTTATCAGTGTCCAGGCATGCTTTACAGTAACTGTGCAGTGCTTCCACTACTTGTTTGCAAATAGTGTCGCCAGGAGCCCATTACCAGGATCGTCCATCTCCTATACTAGGTCTGTGAGTCGGCGTATGACCGGATTGAGCTATATTTAGAACAGATATCACGGGAGTTCACGTGCCCACACTTTGAGAATTCAATCAAACCATAGTCAGGACAATGCAGCATTAGTAAAATCACCTCAAAGAACAATAGATCATTCTTAATCTCAATAATTACGGCAAGCATATGCACAATCGCAGGAAAGTCAGAAGGCAGTTAGCCAGGAAACATGTTCTAAAAATAGCTCAAACCGGTCATACGCTGACTCACGGGTATAGTATATATGGACGCTCCTGGTAATGGACTCCTGGTGTCGTGTGAAATGCAAATAGTACTAAATCAAGATGAATTACTTTTGAGGTTTCATGAATTAACAACTCAAAATAAATGTAAGTTTTCTTTTAAGCTTTGTCAGTTTTTAAGTTCTCTTTAAGTTTTGTCCATTGTTTCCAAGTGTTCTTTTATCACTAAGTGTATTCACGAACGAATTTATTCGTCTTTAGGATGACGAACCAGGTGAACTGCTGTTGCATGCCCTCAAGAGCCTCGACGCCATGCTGAGGGAAGTGGTACTGCGGGACCCAGTGCCGCAGACATTCCATAACATCTTCAAGGTGAGATATGTTTTTCCTTGTTTTGATTCTTTTCATTAGGAGTTTCAGTATGTGGGAGACAAGCTGTTAGCGGAGAGCAGCGGGGAGACTGGGGAATGGATAAAATTAATTTCTCGTGCTAGCGCACTCGTGTCAAACCTATTAAAAGCTGTGCACGTTAATCGCGCTTGGCGAGATCGAAACTCCATCACATTACTGATAAAGGAAAAACGTTTGGGCTCAGTCTAGTCTAGGTGATGTAAAGATAAACAACAAGACGGAGATAAAGACGTGCTAGGTTTGTCTGTTAATCTTTCGTCCAGTAAAGCCCAAAGGTTTAAGGTTATCTATCACAGAATAGATAGGGAATAGCATAGCCGATCAGACTGCAGGATTCGTGTCAGAACATTAGTAGGTTCCTATTAATATCAAATAAGTTCGTGACATACTTTTTTTTTCTCGTCGTGTTTTGACGTCAGCTGTTCATCTATAAAAAAAAACGAATCAATATCATATCGTATTAGGTGACAAAGAAAATTTTCAAATCGCAAATTGAAATGCCATTCAATGTATGTCTAAGGATTACGATAATCACTGTACTTCTGAAATAGAAAATAAACTCTGAATTTCAAACGGGACTTGAAACAACCGTGGGAGCTGATCAAAGCCAGGACCCGGCTAAACCACAGATCGAATTGGAATTCAGCGTGTTGGTTTTTGTGGAGGGAGGCAAAAAGCGGAGGACCCGGAGAAAAACCCTCGGGAGCAAGGGCGAGATAACAATAAACTCAACTCACGTATGGCGCTGCGGCCGGGGATCGAACCTGGGCTACAGAGGTGAGAGGCGAAGCGCTTAACCACTGCGCCACCCTCCCCACCCTCCCCACCCTCCCCACCCTCCCCATACTGGAATAGCCCACTTTCGATACATACTTCACTTGTCACGTACAAACGTTTCAATATGAGGCTCAGGGGTAAAATATATTATTATGTTCTCACCTTTGTGCGTGACAAGTGAAGCATATATCGTCAGTGGACAACAAGGTTTATGACGGTGTATTCCGCAATCTAATTTTCACAGCAAGTGCGCAAATTTTAAGTAATATTTGACATACGAGTCACCGGATTTGACGGGGGTTTCAAAATCCGCGTGAAATTTCAAATACCTCTTGCTTTGAAATTCGCACAAGGATTTTGAAAGCCCCGTCAAATCCGGAGACGAGTATATTAAACATCTTGTACTACTCATTAATTATTACATGCAGGTATGTTTTATGTAAACATTGTTTCTATTGTTTGTAATTAAGAGTATTGTTTGTAATTAATAGTATTGTTTGTAATTAAGAGTATTGTTTGTAATTAAGAGTATTGTTTGTAATTAAGAGTATTGTTTGTAATTAAGAGTATTGTTTGTAATTAAGAGTATTGTTTGTAATTAAGAGTATTGTTTGACTATTGTGCATAGTTATCCCGCTCATGGATTATTACTTTCGTGACCGGAGAATAACCCACTTCCGGGATCACTTCCTACGTACATATGAATCAATACGAGGCTCCGTGCATAATACTCAGTCGTTCGTGACAAACTACAGAAGTGCTGTACGAACGACTGAGCATTATGCACGGAGCCTCGTATTGATTCCTTTGTACGTAAGAAATGAGGCCTATCCTGGAAGTGGGCTATTCAACAAGCGATTCAGTAGTGTAGTTGGTAAGAGAGTGGGCTAGAAATCTATGGGTTATGAGAAAGTTGGTTCGAATCCTGTTGGAGGCATTTTTTTTATTTTGATGTCACTTCACTTCCTTACTGTTGACATGTTAGTTTCCCAGTTATTACGGACAGGATCTAGATATTTCAAAGTCCCTAGTAGTTTCAAAGTCTTCGACTTCGAAGTGTAGTTGAACTCTTCATGAGAGTATTCGACGAGAGTTCCAAAGTGGTAGTTGTTGGCATGAATAATTAATGAGTAGTAGAAATAATAGCCGAAGAGTTCTTACTGTTGTACTTTTTTCTTACAAGTTTTTGTTGTAGAACTTGTTTTGTTATGTTGTCGAATTGATTCTTTACGCAGCATATCGAGCACCCATGGCTGATATCAATCCTGGACCCCGAGCGCGAACGTGCCATCATGTGTACGTACACACTCTTATGTGTATTCAAGGAAAACATGCTGGTTATGGCTGATGGGGTACGTACATATTGTGTCGTGTCTGCACCTTAGAGTGGAGAAGATTTATCTAAAGAGTGGGAAAGAAATACGATAAGATAGTAGCCGTACCGTAACCGTAGTGTAACCGGACCGGAACCGTACTGTAACCGGACCTTAACTGCACCGTAATCGTACTGTAACCGCACCGTGACCGTACTGTAACCGCACCGTAACCTCACCGTAACCTCACCGTAACCGTACTGTAACTTACTGTACAGAAACTGTGGTCTGTTGACTGATTACTTGAATATTTAGTACTTTTGTTGATACTTCGCTAAGTTATAAATAGCGCACGTAGTCTACAGTGGTGATTCCACTCTGAATCACCACTCCTTTCAGTCAATCAGAGTTTACAAACGCACTCGTGCGATTCAGCTGTGACTGTGCGATTCTACTCACATTTGCAAGTGCGCGAGCCTAATATCCAGCCCTGACAGTGCACGCGATTCAAAGAAAATCACATGCCCGACTCGGTAATTCCACATTAAATTGCGCTCGAAAAACCGATATCGCCCGAGTCTCGAAATCTCATGAGAACTGTCAGCTGTGCTAGTAGAATTCTTCTGAACGATTTGTGGTTGTATGGCTGGTGGATGAGACCATAAACTCATTGAATAAATGGCGTCCAATTTAAATAGATATTGTCTTTGAGACTTTAGTGTCGTGTTCACGTTGCCATGAAAACCGTTTTCACGTGAATGTGAGGCTAAAGATTCCTAAACAATCGTTATTGAAACTGGGCGTCACTTATGGAATGGCTCTATGTTACTAGTAAACGCTAGTGACAACTAGCAACACGTGCTAGTGGTTTGAAGCCATGATTGTGATCGGACCAGATGGACAAAAGAATAGGAAAGCATTTCAGTGTTACGGCATGATGTACGGTAACGTAACGTAACCGTGCCGTAACCGTGCCATATGTCATTGCCCGTGCCGTAAGTCATTTCCGTGATGTAGGTCACTTTCCTACTCATACGAAATTCGTTCTAGTATGAGTCGGAAATTAAGTTAAGGCAATGCCATACGGCACGGTTAACGTACAGCATGCTGTAGCATTGAAATGGTTTTCTCATTCTTTTTGTCTTCTGGTCCATCCAATCAAATAGGCCTTTAGCAGGGAACAGTCACGTGATGATACATGTGTATCACTTAAACTAGAAGTAATCACAGATTATTAAAGTGCGTTCGACATAATGTTTTTGGCTACCTGTAGTAAAACAAACAACCCTTTGGAGACTGAAAGATTGCTTCAGTGTTCTGGACTACACTGTTGATATTAACAGACTGACTCTATTGTGGGTGTAAAGTTTTGAATGTTATTACTAATAAGTTAATACAACTTGTATAAAAAGGGATGCAGCTCATCAAATTGCTGAGATAAAGGAAAACATTTTGGGCTGTACTAACACGGATTGTGTATGCTTGTTGTAGGTCGAGAATGGGGTTTTAGAAATGGCCCAGAAATAGTACACTTTTCTCAGGCTTTGATAAATCGTACCTACGTACCTTTTAGACAACATTGTATTTGATTGAAGAAATATTATATTATTTACCGAGTGAACCACAGCGCAACAAACGAAACGACCGCGTGCGCATTTTTACGCGCCAGAACGAGGTTACTTTATTCAAAATGGCGAAAAAAAGATACACGACCTCAACAAAATTCTTGTTTTCTCTTGCCTGTGAGACACAGGGAACCCAACGGATACCAGATTAGGATGGCGTTCTCCTTCGTCGAACGCAATAACCAAGGAATTGAGCTTGTTATCCCATGGGAAAGGCTTAACCAAAGGTCACACAGCTGAGAACCAATATCGATCTGTTACAGGAGCTTCTTTCGAAATTATCCATAGAGCGTTGCTTTGACTGCTTCCTTCCTTGCTTCTGCTCGAATTCGTCTTGCTCGAGTAATCAAACCCCCTCTCTGCCAAATCATATAATCCTGTATCAATAAAAAAAAGTATTATGTCGAAGTCTTTGATATTTTTCAATATAATTAAATATTTTTCAATATTATGGTATATAGCGAGTTTTCCGGGCGGTAGAGGGGGACTTGATACTCAGTTTATTTCCGACCCGTCCGTTTCGCTTTATTTCTCACAGGCAGTCCAATCTCACGGTTTGTGGTTAGAAAATGTCATTTTTCTTACAAGAAGAGTCACAAAAACCACAAATTACTTTAAAATGCTTTGGATTCCCCTCAAAATGATACACGATGAATAAAGACAACAGAAACATGATGAAATCATGAATTCACACAGTGACACGAAACTTTAAACATTAACTTATCTGATGGTTTTCTTATCCGATACTGCAAGATTCCAGAACAGACGACGTTTTATTTTGCTATCTAAAATTAGCGAATGCGCACGATTACATATACGCACATCCCACATTTGTCACGATAAACCAAACGTTGAGTATAAAAAGCTGGCTGTACGTTAGTTGTTGATAACAAGGACGGACAGGTTCTAGTTGAGCGCGTACATTGAAATGGGGGGAAGGGATTGTTAGAATAATAAATTAATTAATAAACAAATTAAAATATGCATAAAGTTACAAATGATGGAGTGAGTGACAGAGCCACGTGATTGCATTCCTGCAAAAAGTATATTACAGAGTTACGAGTACAGTTACGGTACAGTACAGTACAGTACAGTTACGGTACAGTACGATAACGTTAAAGTACGGCTACGGTACAGCACGGTAACGGTACAGCACGGTGACGGTACAGCACGGTGACGGTACTGTACGATAAGTTACAGTACAGTACGCTAACGGTACAGTACGCTAACGGTACAGTACGCTAACGTTACAGTAAGATAACGGTACTGTACGGTAACAGTACGGTTATGGTACAGTACGGTTACGTTACAGGTAGGTAACGGTACGGTACGATAAGTTGCAGTACGGTACAGTACGGTAACGGTACGGTACGATAAGTTACAGTACGGTACAGTACGGTTGCGGTACAGTACGGTTACGGTTACAGTACAGTACGCTAACGGTACAGTACGCTAACGTTACAGTACGCTAACGTTACAGTACAGTTACGTTACAGTACAGTTACGTTACAGAACGGTTACGGTACAGTACGCTAGTTAACGTTACAGTATGGTTATAGTACGGTAACGGTACAGTGCGCTAACGGTACAGTGCGCTAACGTTATTCATATTTCATTTGCTCGGTTTAACTTCCCATCATTCGTATTAACAACTTTAATAGATACAATATGAGTAGACTAAGCAGAGCCATTGTAAATCCCATACAGATTGGTCGTGAATATTGTATATTATACTTTGAAATGAAACTATATGAGATTTAATAATTTCATGAAATTTTGATTGGAAAACTTAAAAAAATAGTTGGGTGCTATATGTACGTCACGGACATGCGCATTGTGCACAAACCAGGTCCCATAATGGAGAGACTGTCTGTATGCATCAAGAGGGGAGGTCAGTGATCACTAGTGAGACACTAGCTTAGTATTCTGTGAATTGGGTACCGATTCTGTAGCTGATACTGTATGGGAATTTACAGGGGTATCCACGTGATTCAAATGCTGTGTTTGGATTGGATAGCACCCTTATGAATTATTAATGCTTTTAAACAATTACATACAACATGACTTGTCGCGAGGTCTGTTTGTTCAGTAGTTTAGTATGTTTACTGCGCTTAGGGCTAGGGTTCACAGGTAAACGAGGAGAGAAGGTAAATGAGAGAAAACAAAATTTGAGCGGTCCTACTGTGACTCGAACTCGTGACCTTTTGCATGTATTGAAAAAGTCATGACCACTACACTAAGCGGGTCTACCACCATTGAAGGGGTGAGCAGAAGAAAGACTAAAGTGATGATCAGATCAAATTCCAAATTCTCCTTTATCTTTGTTTTGTAATGGAGAATTGAGAACTTGATCCGTCATCGCCCCTTCATTGGGAATGTGACAAATATTTATCTTTATCCTAGATTGTATGATTATCATTACTTTTAAAGTGATTTGATTGTATGATAATCATTACTTTAACCTTGAGATCGTGTTGAGTCCTCAGTGTCCCTATGTGCTGCCCAGTGCGTGCCTTGTGAAAATGATAAAATAAATGGGACCAATCCCGGTTTCTGAGAAACCCCCACCCCTCCCCCACACGTCACCCTAACTTTCAATGGTTAATCATTAATAAAACGATGCATATCCAAGGGAGGGAGGGGTGGGTGGGTAGATTCCCAGAAACCGGGATTGATCCAATAAATGTTTGTCTTCACCAGTCCCTCCCCAACAGAAGTATCCAAAAAATAAACATAGGAATATAAATATTGACAATGAACATTAATGAGGTAGAAGTAGATTTGACACGTTGAACTGTTTGCTCTTTTCAGAAAGGGACAGCGTTCTCCGCTGTGGGCCCTATTCTGGCCAGGATCATCCCCAGGTGCACAGACTCAGTCATTGTCATCAGACAGACTGCTATCGACTGTGTGCAGATACTCCTCAGAATTGCTGCCAGATATGAAGGTAAGAACTCCAGTGTTGACCGATGCACCCACTAAAATACATATAAGGCTTAGCTAGTAATCACTGATTTAAATGTCAATTTACATATGAGCCCTTGCCAGTTATCACTGATTTAAAGGTCAAAGTGTATATGAGCCCCAGCCAGTTATCACTGATTTAAAGATCAAAGTGCATATGAGCCCCAGCCAGTTATCACTGATTTAAAGATCAAAGTGCATATGAGCCCCAGCCAGTTATCACTGATTTAAAGATCAAAGTGCATATGAGCCCCAGCCAGTTATCACTGATTTAAAGATCAAAGTGCATATGAGCCCCAGCCAGTTATCACTGATTTAAAGATCAAAGTGCACATGAGCCCTTGCCAGTTATCACTGATTTAAAGATCAAAGTGCATATGAGCCCCAGCCAGTTATCACTGATTTAAAGATCAAAGTGCATATGAGCCCCAGCCAGTTATCACTGATTTAAAGATCAAAGTGCATATGAGCCCCAGCCAGTTATCACTGATTTAAAGATCAAAGTGCATATGAGCCCTTGCCAGTTATCACTGATTTAAAGGTCAAAGTGTATATGAGCCCTAGTCAGTTATCATTGATTTAAAGGTCAAAGTGTATATGTGCACTAGTCAGTTATCACTGATTTAAAGATCAAAGTGCACATGAGCCCTAGTCAGTTATCACTGATTTAAAGATCAAAGTGCACATGAGCCCTAGTCAGTTATCACTGATTTAATGATCAAAGTGCACATGAGCCCTAGCCAGTTATCACTGATTTAAAGATCAAAGTGCACATGAGCCCTAGTCAGTTATCACTGATTTAAAGATCAAAGTGCACATGAGCCCTAGTCAGTTATCACTGATTTAAAGATCAAAGTGCATATGAGCCCTAGTCAGTTATCACTGATTTAAAGATCAAAGTGCACATGAGCCCTAGTCAGTTATCACTGATTTAAAGATCAAAGTGCACATGAGCCCTAGTCAGTTATCACTGATTTAAAGATCAAAGTGCATATGAGCCCTAGTCAGTTATCACTGAATTAAAGATCAAAGTGCATATGAGCCCTAGTCAGTTATCACTGATTTAAAGATCAAAGTGCACATGAGCCCTAGTCAGTTATCACTGATTTAAAGATCAAAGTGCATATGAGCCCTAGTCAGTTATCACTGATTTAAAGATCAAAGTGCATATGAGCCATATGAGTCCTGGCCATTCACTTTGACTTTTAAATCATTGAAAACTATGAACCCTAGCATGGAGCTTAATTACATCATGTTTATGGTTTTGAGAAGTGAAGAGAAGAACTTTCTTGAGCCATAAAATAGGTAGGGTACAGGGTTAACAGGCATTGAGTCATAACCCGGTGTGCCAAGGGACAGTCCAATGTTGCCTCGTCAGCATGCATGCCCTTCTAATTTTCTCTCTTGCATGTCCATGAGGGAAAATTAGAACATGTATGCATGCTGATGAGGGAATTTAGAGATTAAATGTCCCTGAACAAACAAAGAAACCCGAGGTGATCATGGTGTTACTGTACCGAAATGATCGCCGAAACTGTTCAAGCCGCACCTGAAATGATCCCCGACCTGAAATGACCCCCAATCAGTACCCGAAACGATCCCGCAATAAAACTGGGAATCATTCAGGAATGGACATATTATATGATTATATGATTATATGATTTCCAACACGGGTTTAGGGCTAAGCGCTCCACTGAAACCCAACTTCTTACGTTCGTTCAGGACATTTACAGAAACCTCGGTAATAGTCGGCAAACGGATGTTATAATAATGGATTTCGCTAAGGCCTTCGACAAGGTTTCCCACAATAAGTTGATACAGAAGCTTAGAAGATATGGAATCAGCAACTCCATCAATACGTGGATAGAGAGCTTCTTGACCCAGCGACAGCAGAGGGTCGTATGCGATGGAGAGATGTCGTCCTGGGAACTCGTGACTAGTGGGGTGCCTCACAGGTCCGTTATCGGGCCAGTTCTATTCTTGGTCTATATATTTAATGACCTTCCCGATGGTCTCCAGTCACATGTTCGCCTATTCGTTGATGATACAATCATCTACATGACTGTAACCAGCAACACCGATGCCGAGGCACTACAACAGGATCTCCTGACCAACGCCTAGAAGAATGGGTGAACAAGTGGCAGGTGTCCTTTCACCCTGATAAGTGCAATGTGCTACGCGTCACCCGAAGCAAGAAGCCATTCACTCGTGACTGCATCTTGCATGGCTAAACCCTTAAACAGCTGGATTCAGTTAAGTACCTTGATGTTACCCTCCAGCACAAGCTTTCCTGGAATGAGCACATCAGCAATATAATGAAGAAAGCTAACTCGTCAGTGGGCTTTCTTTGTTTCCCAGAAACATATCAAGGCAAACACATACAAGACTCTTGTTCGACCGCAAGTCGAATGTGCTTCCGTCGTCTGGGACCCGAGACTCACGATTTTTTGAGGGACCATTCTATACCCCTATGTGTAGATTCCAGGGCTGACTTAGAATAGTTTGGCTTGTTGCTGTTCCTGTTATATATAAATTTTGAAGAAGACATATAAATAAAACATTTAATCAAAATGTGATGCGTACACACCAATGACGTTGCACGGTTTTATTGACAGCTGCTGTCAATTCATTAACTAATGACCCGCTTAGTGATGGCTTTCTATGGCACCATATATTAGAAAATTTCACTATAAAGACTAGGGCGGTTCGACGTTTCGTGAATTGTTCTTGCTGTTTATCCCCAGCGAGATTTGAGCGATTTCCGCTATCGTCACATGGTCGATGACGTCACGTGGTTTGATTGACAAGGGTTGTTTGTTGTCTGCTAGTGACTATCGTGAATTGGTATGGCCGTTGTGATGTTCATCTCCAGCGAGATACGGGCGATTTTCGCTACGGTCACGTGATCGATGACGTCACGTTGTTTGATTGACAAGGGTTGTTTGCTGTCTGCGAGTGTTGGTTTGTCCTATTGGAAAACACTGGTAAACATTCTTACTTTTGAGCTTTATTACTTTTAGCAAGAAGTTTAGTGAACATTTTGTCCAAAATCCTTTAGTCCATTCCCAGTTTTACTGGGGGATCATTTCGGGTACTGATTGGAGTCATTTCGGGTCGGGGATTATTTCATGTGCGGCTTGGACAGTTTTGGGGATCATTTCGGGTTTGGGGATCATTTCGTGTTCGGGATCATTTCGGGTTTGGTACATTACTCGCTTAATATTAATGGCAGTTGGCTCGAACTTTGACAGACATGGTATTGGGTCCCCATAAATCACTTAGTGGTGATGTCATAACGATAACGTCATCGGTTATGTGGTTTTACAGGCTTCATAGGCTATCACAACAGCAATAATAACTTAAGCTTTGAACGTTTCAACATGTTTACCCTTGAGAACACACTAAAATACAGTTCGCCATAGGGGCGCTATGTTATTGTTTCGAGGTGTTTGGATCCCCTGCTGAAACACAAAGCCCTATTTTTTTATATTACACACGAAAACAATACCTGTATTCATAAATCATTAGTATTGTTTGCCTGGTATTTTGTTGCATACTATTATAGACTACAAGGGTTTTTATTGTTATTTTCTCACGGTCGTTTCAATAAACGGCCTGATAGTGTAGTGGACAAGACAGAAGACTAACAGTCGGGAGCAACTATGAGGAAGATGATTCGAGCCATACTCCTGACACCAACGTTTATTTCCCGTTTTCCGTCAGTTCTCTTCATGTAAAGTCATACTTATGATGTAACCTTGTAGCTTAATTCACTCTTTTCACCTGGTGGCCATCTTGGATTCAAAGCGAGGCAATCCTTTGTTTTTGCCAGGTTAGCCTCGTTTTGACTATCCCTCACTACGAGGCTAACCTGGCAAAAACAAAGGATTGCCTCGCTTTGAATCCAAGATGGCCACCAGGTGAAAAGAGTGAATTAGGTCTATCACGTGCATGAATCTTGATGCGCAATAGAAAGCCAGATCACATTTCCAAATCACTGTGATGTTTCTCTGGTGTTTCATTGGGCATCATGATCCACCTGACCAAAATGGGATGATCCGATTGGCTGTTTGCCTCATTAATTATTCATGATTGAGAATATCTCTTCAACATCGGTACAGCATTTGTTGAAACCGTATGACATGGCCTGAAGACATTTTCGAGAATAATAGAAGTTAATTAGAAGGTTGAACAGATGTCGAATGAATGCTCAGCAATCGTCGTTAGCAATATTTCATGATCTTTTATACAGGTTGGTATTCTTTCGTATCCAAGACTTATTAAATGAAAATTTAAAATGTCTCTCTCTTTCCGAATTTCAACACAAATTCAACTTTGTAGTACCGTTTACCTTATATTACGGACTTATAAGTGCCATCCCATCAAATTGGAAAATTATTATAAAAACCACACTTATTCCTTTAAGGCAGATTGAAATTAAACCGCCTCTCAAAACAAAAATTACTACATGAGTTGCTTATGCAGCCATTCTTACTAGTAGTTTTGTCCCCCCAACAGCCGAAGGTAAAATCCTGCGATTTGGTTTTTCCAAAGAAGACATTTACAAAGTCTATAAATTTCCTTTCTTAATTACCAAAGAAGTAAAACTATCAATGTTTCAATACAAAATAATTCACAATATTCTCCCAATCCAAGTCATGCTATTTCGAGCAAATTTGTGTGAAAGTGACATTTGTCAGCTTTGCGGTAAAGACAAGCATACCTTACTCCATATGTTTATACAATGCGAGGTTTCAGCTTCATTCTGGGTAATATTTCAAGAGTGGTAGCATACCAAATGGCAACAGCAGGTAAATTTAACTGAAGGTTTAATACTATATGGACAGCACGAAGATACAAAACATGAAGATATCTTAAATTATGTTATCCTTGTTGCAAAATATTTTATCTTCATCACAAATATAAATAATGGTAGCTTCCGTTTTGACAGCTTTCTTGTTTTCTTCCAAAACAAATTAGAAGTTCTACGAGAAATATCCATAAGGAACAAAAAGTTATTATACTTTCAAAGGAAGTGGGCAAAACTTATTTAATAGCAGTTTGTCTCTTGTAGTCATCTAGAACTGTCTTTTTCTTTCTCGTTCTTCCTTTATTTTTGTTTTTGTATTGTTGTAAAATTAGAATGTTGTAGTATAAATTGTAAGTGTAATTATTTCTGACACCTACCAATATATCAGTGTAAATAAATAAATAAATAATGAAAATAAATATATATATATATATATAAAATACTTCATTAAGGCTTGGTTCACTCTAGCGACATAATCACAAGTACCATACCCAGCCACAGAAGTGCATTGATCATTAGTTTGGCTTGTCGTCACACACGAGTAGAACAGGTTACCGCTAATGATCAAGTATTTCTGCTTCTGTGTAAGTCCCTTGTACGGATGTTTATGCCGTTAGTGTGAACCTAAACAGTGCATGCAGAGGATTATGACTAACTTTGAAATAAGTTGAGAACTAGGCTATTGCCGGACGCATTTCCTACGCGGATCAAATAGAAACGTCCTGTCTTAGTTTAGTCAAAACCCGATTAAGCTATTAAGCTAATGCAGAATTTAGAGTAATCATTAGTTTGATTTGCTAACTTGTGGAGTACTGATTTGGGGTTTAAAATATTGTTGTTCAATAAAGATTGAGTGGTAACCGACTTGTACTCCTAGACTGGAGAAAGTTACCTTATATTAAGAGAACCAGCCAGCATCATCGGTTAACATGTAATCCACGGTTAGCACTAATGACCCTTCTAACAACTGACAAACATACGTGTAGTAGTTGTCAGTGTTATATCAGGACAACATAATGGTCTTTGTACGTTTACTGTGCAGGATATTCTATGGACAGTAAAGATGATCTCATTGATGCGCTGTCAACATTGAAACAACGTGCAGCAGAAGAGGATGCGACCGTGCTGTTTAGTGTAGCAAGTGACATATCTAAGGTATTGGTAACAAGTGTATTGCACCTTACTGTTAACTGACACTGGTAGTGTAGCAAGTGACATATCTAAGGTATTGATAACAAGTGTATTGAACCTTATACTGTTAACTGAAACTGGTAGTGTAGCAAGTGCAGTCACCAAGGCAAAGGCACAGAATTAGATTTGTTGGTGGTTAACACGAAATTTGTCGTCGTTTTGTGCAACCTAAAAAAATCTAGATTATAACATCCGTTTTCACTGGAGATGCTTGCTGCGATTTGAGCAGCGATTTGAAGAGCAGTTACATTTTGTAATTAAGATTACTGATTTATAGCGTCGCCCTTGAAAACACCGCTGAAATCGCGGGCCTTTGCGTAGACTCTTTAGGAATCCATTATTAAGATACCTAGGTTTGAAAAGCAAAGCAAACTTAAGAAAAAGTATCCATCAGCTAGGCATTTCACAAGAAAAAACTGTAACATCCAGTCCTACTATTCATATAACAATAACTGGGGTGTCATTACCAAACACGTACCACCTGGAATCAAGTAATGGGAGCACATGCAGGTATAAAGGGCGCGAAAGCATCAGCAGCTTATTTGGAAATTCTTTATTGAGTTCTTAAATGACAGGCGATTTGGTCCTTTTTATGCGTCATCTGGTATGAAATATCTCCGCTATCCTGTTTATAGTAATCGTAGCCTGGACATTGTTATCTATTCAGGTTATAGCCAAGAAAATACAGAGTGAGAATCTGTCTGGGTTCGTATTCACCCTAATGGATGGCCTGACAGACTGTCACTCACACAGCTCGAGTGGAGCATGCGTAGTACTCAACAGTGTCATCAGAATACGCGGTCAGGAAATGCGCAAGGAGGTACGCGTGGTCGATGTCGTTACTAGATATGCTGTCTTTATAGTGCTGTAGTTCAGTCGCCTGCCCTTACTCTTTTCAGGTGAGCCACTTGGTGTCCACTCTCCACGAGAAACTCTGTCTAATAAGTCACCCACAGACCCGTACAGGCACTCTACGAGTATTGAGGACCATAGCATCCCATCACCTCGTCCCGCTCCTGACTGCTCTGCTGGAATTCCCCCTCCCTTTCGACCAGTAAGTAACCACGCCCTCTTTACACCGCGTTCACAAGGGCATCAAAGCGAGGCTGGCTTAGATAATGAGAATCTACAAACGATGACTGAAACATTAAACTTGGTTTTCATTGGCAACATAAGCACAAGCACCATACACAGACGGAGTAATGTACTGATCATTAACGGCACCTTTTCTTATCTCACACCTGTGAGTAGAACAAGTCAAGTACCGATAATGATAAATACGGCACAAGCACCATACAAAGACGGAGACGCAGTTATCCATTGATCATTAGCGGCGCTTGTTCTTATCTCACACCTGTGAGTAGAACAAGTACCGCTACTGATAAATACAGTACTACGTCTGTGTATGTTGTTTGTACTTATCTCACACCTGTGAGTAGAACAAGTACCGCTAATGATAAATACGGCACTGCGTCTACGTATGTTGTTTGTACTTATCTCACACTAGCCTGCGAAGCAAGCGTTTCCGTAGGTTTTTTTGAAGCGTAGGAAGACTTTTTCGCTATTTGGCCGCGCGAAAAATGGGGCGAGACCAAAAAATGGAAGGAGGTGGGAGGGGAGGAGAGAAGAAGGTAACATTTTTTGGTCTCGCCCCATTTTTCGCGCGGCCAAATAGCGAAAAAGTCTTCCTACGCTTCAAAAAAACCTACGGAAACGCTTGCTACGCAGGCTAATCTCACACCTGTGAGTAGAACAAGTACTGCTAATGATAAATACGGCACTGCGTCTACGTATGTTTGTACTTATCTCACACCTGTGAGTAGAACAAGTACTGTTATATGATAAATACAGTACTACGTCTGCATATGTTGCTTGTTCTTATCTCACACTTGTGAGTACTGCGTCTACTTATCTCACACCTGGGAGTAGAATAAGTACTGCTAATGATAAATAAAGCACTGCGTCTGCGTATGTTGCTTGTACTTATCTCACACCTGTCAGTAGAACAAGTACCGCTAATGAGAAATACGGCACTGCGTCTGCGTATGTTGTTTGTACTTATCTCACACCTGTGAGTAGAACAAGTACCGTTGATGATAAATACAGCACTGCGTCTGCGTATGTTGCTTGTACTTATCTCACACCTGTGAATAGATCAAGTACCGCTAATGATAAATACGGCTGAACCAGTGATTTCCAGAGACTAATCCATCTATTCTTATACTGGAATACAGTCAATAGAACACGCCCTTTATTTCCAGAGTAGCGAATACTTGCTATTATCCTTTAAATATTATATTTCAGCCGATCAGAGCTCAGTTTTACTATGAAATACAGAGCGGTATTTCATGTCCAAATCAGGCCAAATTTTGCACCATTTCTTTATCAGCCAATAAGACTTCAAGAATGTTGAATACATAATTAGACTACAAACGCGTCCACCACTCGAAACTTTTGTTTTCCGGCGAGAAATTTCGCAGTCTATCGTCCGGTTAGTTACTTGGTTTTCGTGATAGACTAGTCCCCCTTCCCCAACATGCACTTGCCATACAGACTAGTGATAGACCTTCCCCTAAATTTGTTATTTATAGGATAATATGGTTATTGCGCTTCGCCTATCACCTCTGTACGTAGCCCAGGTTCGATTCCCGGACGTGCGCCATATGTGAGTTGAGTTCGTTGGTATCTCGCCCTTGCTCCAAGAGTTTTTCTCCGGGTTCTTCGGTTTTCCTCCCTCCGCAAAAACCAACACGCTAAATTCCAATTCGATCTGTGGATTAGCCGGGACCTGGCTTTGATCAGCCCCCATGGTTGTTTCAGGTCTCGTTAGAAATTCAGTTGTTTTTTTTGCATGGTTTTCTAATGGCGAGTTGTGTACCAAATAATACAAATTTCTCGTGAAATATCCGCCCGTATTCCATTGCAACCATGAAATAACCAGTAACTATCTCTGTGATCATTCTCACGTGATAAATCGAAACACTGGAAAAAGGCTTCGATTTTCTCTTCTCTTTATACGTAGAAAAGGCTAGCAAACTGGTGTGATGTCGTCAGGTTCCTCATTGATTCGGCAAGCCCGTATTACTGTCTGACTGCTGTAACCACTCAGACAACGAGAACCAATCACATTGCAGAACGAAAACAAAGCATTCCAACTTACGGTTATTTGAGCCAATCAGTGTTGAGTACAAGACAATAGCATTTCAACTTATGGTTATTTGAGCCAGTCAGTGTTGAGTACAAGACAATAGCATTTCAACTTATGGTTATTTGAGCCAATCAGTGTTGAGTACAAGACAATAGCATTTCAACTTACGGTTATTTGAGCCAATTAGTGTTGAGTACAAGACAATAGCATTTCAACTTACGGTTATTTGAGCCAATCAGTGTCACTGGTTAACCAGTGTCACTGAGCTAACCGCCTCACTGGTTAGCTCAGTTGGTAGAGCACGGTCTAGAGTGCGGGAGGTCGGGGGTTCGAATCCCGGCTGCGTCCTTGGGCAGGGACGTTTATAAGCCGTTGGCCTTGTCTCCTTCTACTTCTAATCAGTATTTGAAGGGGACGTGAAAGAACCTGTTGTACTACTCGAAAAAGAGCAGGGGATTGTCACCCGGTACAGCAGCCTGGCCATTGCACTAACCACACTCAACATTGTAAACTGCGTGGCAGCTATTAGCGCCGTGAAGCAGTCCGAAATAATTCACTGACGGGATATGTCAGTCATATGGAAAGCGCCATGAAACTGTGGTTGATATGGCGCTATATAAATGTGGCCATTATTATTATTATTATTACAAGACAATAGCATTTCAACTTGTGGTTATTTGAGCCAATCAGTGTTGAGTACAAGACAATAGCATTTCAACTTATGGTTATTTGAGCCAATCAGTGTTGAGTACAAGACAATAGCATTCCAAGGCAAATTTGGTGGACGAGTTTTGATAAATATTAGGAGTTGGAAGCTTTGTTTTCGTTTTGCAGTGTGATTCGTTCTCCATGTTCTAAGTGGTTTCAGCACAGTAAACATTCAGTACAGCAAATGCGTAGTTCTTCAATGTAAAGCTATCCAAGTGAATAGCTGTGGGGTGTGGGTCATACTCTCTTTACAAGAGTTTCTTTCGCTTCTTACAGGCACGTGATAGATATCTGGCAGACGTTGGCAGGCGAACCAAGTCTGGCACTGAGCATCTTCGACTACGTACTAGATCTACTGGTCAGAAGTCTGCCGTACAACGAGAAGCGAAACCCCAAGAAGAAGAAGGAAACCATTAGAGTAGCAACGCTACAACCCTCCGCGGTGAGTAACAAAATGTCTCGATTCTGTTTGGCTGAGAGTAGCCCAATTTCCGGGTCGGGTAGCACTTCTCGAAACGAGCGACAGTATTGGCCTACCCAACAATACAAAACACCCTAACCTTTAGAGAGTGCAGTACAAAAACTATAGAAGTATAGTATTGTGGGTGCCATCAGAATACAGGTCTCGAGAGGTTCCGTGCTACTCCAATTTTCGGTTAATTCGATGCAAATTTGTAATTCAGTGCAGGAAGTTGGCATTCAGTGCATGTTTTTAGTGTTAAGTTTCATTCTGATTCAATGGAATAAAACGGTTGCTTTGCCTGCACTTGTATGGTTTTCTTAACTACATGCTGTCGTAAATTCATTACTCGAGAAATGTTTTTAGGCAAATCATTAACAAAGAATCGTCTGTTTTTTTGGTGCAGTTAACGATAAATACCGCTCGTGATAGTGAACAATAGACTATATCGCAACCCCGCCGTCGCAGTGCACTCTGGGATGGATATCTCAGTTTTCCATTGTTGTTGTTGGGCGGCCATCTTGGATTTTAACAATGGAAATTGAGATATCCATCCCATATCCATCTCCGAGGGTTTTTCTCCGGGTTCTCCGGTTTTCCTCCCTCCGCAAAAATCAACACGCTAAATTCCAATTCGATCTGTGGATTAGCCGGGACCTGGCTTTGATCAGCCCCCATGGTTGTTTCAGGTCTCGTTAGAAATTCAGAGAGTGCACTGCGACGACGGGGTTGCGATATAATCTATTATACACCGAAGTGGAGGTGAATAGTGCGGCGAGGGATCTAATAAAACGTATAAAAATCCACCACTTTTCACCGACACTGAGGTGTATAATTGTTTTATTATATACCACACAAGCGAATAGCCAGCACCAAATAGTAATTTTATTTTCTGTCAAATGGACAAAAACTCGCGCGAGGTGATCTCTGCTTCGCTCGGAGGTGAATAGCAAAGAACATTCACCTCCGGAGTAGCCAATCAGAGCGCGCGAAAAGCACTATTCACTTGTGTGGTATATACTAATTACAAATATCACTCACGGTATTTATTGTTAATTGCACCAAAAACCAGACGATTACATCTACATCAGCATTAGTAGATAGCATTTTATACAATAAACGTGCTCTCTGATTGGTCCATAGCCATGTGTTATTAGAGTGCAAATGCACAGATGACGTCACAAGCTCACGCGTGCGCTCTATTTTTATGGTAAAGTTCGCTAATTATTGTATAAAACATCTGTTTAACAAATACATGTCATTCTGCCGTGCGTCTGTCCTCTTATAGATGCACAGATGACGTTACTACGTGACATTACTACGTGACGTTACTACGTGACGTCATCAGTTATGTCACTCGACTGCGTCTCGTGGCGCACGTCTGTTCTCGTCACGTTCTGACGTCATCTGCATGTCTAAAACAGACGCACGGCAGAATGGAATCTATTTGTTAAATAGATCATACAGTATTATAGATTATACAGCTCTTATGGTTGAATGAGCAAGATTTCAAAGGCATTGAAATAACCCAGCCTTTTCATAAATATGTTTAATAACATTCGATAAAATGCATATCCAATTTATGATGCTGGAAAACTTGAATGGTAATAATAAGAGTAAAAGTTAATTGCTCTATTCATCAATAGATGAAATGGAAGTGAATAAAACATGCGTTTTCCCTCTGTATTTCCCTTCTGAATGATATTCAGTAATACTCTGTTACTATTTGGGATGTAGTAACTAAAGGTTCCGGCACATTTTATCCAGATAACGTGTGGTCTGACGGAGATGTTCCGTGCGGAAGAAACGACAGAACTTGTCCAAGAGCACTTCCACCGGCTGTTCTCTGCAGCAATTCTACGGCTGGGAACGTGTGTAGGTGTGCTCCCTCCTGAACCACCTAAACCAACCAAGAAAGAAAAGACTAAACCACCGGCCATTAATCCTCTCAGGTAAGAATGTTATACCTCTCAAAAGTTAAGTCTCATCATGTTTTTACATTTCTCATCGATCAAAAACCCTAGTCTTAAGAGAAAAGTGTTTTCTATCGTTTCAGAGTAATCAAATCATTAGCCTCTAAATGCAAAATATAAACTAGTATGATGACTACCGTAAGATTCCGAATATAATCAATCCCGTTTGTACAATTCCTAAAGGGTCTCTACGCCTCTTTAGGGTTGCCACAGGTCAGGGAAAAGTCAGGGAAAAAGTGTTTTTCAAGGTCAGGGAAAAGTCAGGGAATTTTTTATCTGGTTAGGGAAATTCTAAATTTCTTGTCAAAGTCAAGGAAAAGTCGGGGGATTTGCTGTTCAGGTTGCCACGAGGGCCCCTCGTGCCTCAAAGCGTCTCCGAGGGGAGGCTACAGATATTGACGAGGGAATGTCGAACAGTCAATTCGTTGCTCTCATGGATTTTCAGCTACCTATCTGATAGAAAGCCGTTTGTGCAAATTGGCTGCAAAAGCTCTCATTGTCAGAGGGTTAGATGTGGTGTGCTACAGGATCAATCCTTGGTCCACTACTTTTTATTAATTATATAAATAATCTTCCTAATTTATCCAGTGTGACTAAATCGTTTCTCTTTGCTGATGATGCTAGTTTTATTTACTCTCATGAAGACCCAAACCAACTTATTTCTATACTTAATTGTTAACTCAAAAATATCATGAACTGGCTTAAAGCCAATAAATTATCTTTAAACATACAAAAACATTATATGCTCTTTCACCCTAAGCAGAAAAATATTGGCTCAACCAATCCTATAGTAATGGAAAATAAAATCATCAAACAAGTGGAAGTAACGAAATTTCTTGGATTTTTTATCGATCAGCATTTAACGTGGAGCCCCACATAAATTTCGTTTCGAAAAAGATGTCAAGATCAATTGGCGTTATCTGTAAGTCTCAGTTCTTTCTTTCCACAAATTGTATGAAGTCATTGTATTATACCTTAGTGTACCCATACCTTTACTATTGTAATACTGTATGGTCCTCAACGTATCCTATTAACTTAAATAGGCTATATCTCATACAGAAATGGATTGTACAAAAAATGGCAAACATTGATTATCTCGCTCATACTGTACTCCTATTTAGTGAATTAAAGATTATTGATATTTATAGCCTAAATTCATTTTTAGTAGCAAGTTTTATGTACTCTTATCATAACTAACTTCTTCCTGATAGCTTTCAAAATCTTTTCTCTACAAATCAACAAATTCATGATTATAACACAAGACATACCGCTAACTATAGATCCCACCATTGTAGAACCTATATTAAGCAGTTTACAATTCTTTACCAAGGATCCAAAGTATGGAATTCCCTTCCTTATGAATTAATTAGCTCGCCCAGCCTATTTTCTTTTAAAAGATTGACTCTTCGTTTATTAATCTTTACAAATCATCTTGTAAAAGGAGGAAGTCTAAAATACAATAAGCTCTTAATAGTTTACTCCTGGTTGCGCGCATGCGCAGTAACGAGTTATCGGGATGGTTGGGGTAATCGTGCATTCTTTGTCGCTCGCTCACTAAGATGTTAGCAGAATGGAATGCTTGGAATGTCAATTGATAAGATAATAGTAATCGATATTTCATTTCATTAATAATTGAAGATCGATATCGAACATTAGCGTTCCGCACAGTTACTATAAATAGATCACGTAATTTAAGACCCCACGCGTGACTCAGACAAACAAACTGATCATTTTACAAGAGAGTGACTGGGCGAACGAAGCTGCTACGATATACAATTTTATTTTTTCCTACCTAAATACGCTTAAACTTGAATTATACTTAGTAAGAAATGGTCAGCACTAAGCATTGTTGTTGGGGGCAATGCAACAGTGACTCGAGATACCCCGAAAGGCTTCATAAATCGCTTAAAGAGATGAAGGAGTCGGGACAGAAGGTATTCATTCCCTTCCCGAAGCCCTCACAAGGATTACAAAAATGCCAGCGCTGGATAACAGCTTGCTCGTGAGAGGGATTTGATGTTTCGAACATAACAAGAAACACCCAACTGGCTCAACTGCTGAGCATCCAGATCCGCTTAAGGTTAACTTCACGGCGAGAGAAATCGAGAAGGCTTCGGCCTCGAAGAGGAATTAAGGCTCCAAAACATAGATCGGGGCCTTCGAAAAAGATTAAGATTGATTTTGAACCTAAAGCAGAACTTGAAAGTCAAGAAAAGGAAATATCTCTTGGAATGGAGGAGTGTGATGCTGCAGAGTCAGATACCGAATCATGTAAATTGTACTACGGGATGCGTTGTCTCAAACCAAGGAACTCAAACAGTGTACTTGAAGTACGTGCTTTCGGCCAAGTTTAGACGATGGTTATACGCAACGAAGTAGTAATGAAAAATGGCTCTAAAGGGACTATCGCTAATCTTTCATATAAAAACATAACCAAAGAATCGACATATATGAAGCACTTTGTGGTGCTCACAACTCAAAAGCTCGAGGCATTGTACTCTTTTCTCGATAGTGCCATGTCCACTTAAGGACATAGTTTACTGGAATACTAAAGGATTCACAGGGTCGTGCAAAGGAAATTCTGGCCTAAATTCGAAGATTTCTGACAGAGAAAAGCTCTATATTTGTCTTTTGAGATTGAGGAGAGGACTTACGACACCGGAAATAACGATCGAGGAAACCTTGGTAAGAAAGATCTTTACCACTTTCGTCCAGCTAATCTACAGCTAATAGGGCTATAGGAACATCCCTGTTGTTTTGAAATTGTCCACATTTGCCTGCTTCATTATTCTCCCTGATACCTTTTGGAGCAAACCACTTTCCTTCGTCGATACTAACGTCGAGCGTGTGGTGATTTCCCGAACTTATGCAATCTGTAACGCGCTTGATAAGTTCGCAACGTTTGCCGTTTTGTTTTAGTCCTCTGCATTTAAGCCACCGTTTAAGCTGTTCCACAGTATAATTACTGGGTTCTTGTTCGAAGAAAGATCCCGGAACACAATCGCTTTCCGTAAGAATTGTATAAAGCCGAGCTGAAGTACTAGTAAACGAAGCCATCTTTAGTGTGATTGTATAGAGAAATGATACGCACGTGTGCATTGTATGTCTGAGTCTCGTGGGGGGTCCAAACATCGTGACGTCAACTGTGCGGAACGCTATTTGCTGTTGGAATTGACGTTCATCAGGGCCTCATCGTCGGGTCCCGCATCCTTTTGCTACTAACTATAAAGTGAGCGTTAGGGTACTTATATACTTGTCCGACCAATTATTTTACCATGTGGGAAATTTGTGTGCTCGAGTGATAAACCAGTAGGCATGTGCATTTAGGTCCCGCCGATAGTGATGTTAGTAAACCCTTGTACGCCGTTTTCACGCCTAACTCGCTCAATATTAATGGCAGGTGGCTCAAACTTTGACAGACATGGTAATCATGGTAATCGCTTAGTGGTAATGTCGTAACGATGACGTCATCGGTCACGCGATTTTAAGTACATGTCCGTATCTTCCTCAATTTTAATGCCAGGCAGCTCAAACTTTGACAGGCATGGTATTGGGTTGCCCATGAATCACTTAGTGGTGATGTCGTAACAATGACGGCTTTGTCATTGAATCTTTGGGGATTGATTGTAAATCAGTAATTCCCAATATAAAGGCCGGAGCAAATGAGGGAACATTGTGGCGGAAACATCTGTAAAATTCAATGTTGCTTCGGTGAGCACTCGGGAAACATTTGTTGTGCGCAAACGAGGGAAACAAATTTTTGGGAACACTGAAATTCGCAACTGTTTACGCAGCAATGTTTGCTAATTTGCGCAGACGTTTAAGCAGCCATGTGCCGCTGCAATATTTTAGATTCGTGTATACGACGATATCAGACGGCACGGGACTTCAACACCTCTTTGTGGCAAGATCTTTGATAGTTTTCTGTGTACCTTAAAGTGCAAGTAGCGCCATAAAACAACATGAACTATTTTTGCCCCAAATTCTATTTCTGATATACTTCAGTTGTCTAACTTAGTTTTCTTTGAGAGGCAGGAGCAGAAATTAAACTAGAATAAACGCTACCCGAATTGCGGGATTGATTAATCTTGTGATGTCACAATGAAAACGTATGGATTCTATTGTAGTAGTTTTCTCTAGGGAGGGAGTTGATTCATCTTATGACGTCACATGCAGGATCCATGAAAAGTAACAAAATTAGAGATTAAATGCCAGAAATGTTACAAAATTTGCAAAATTCATACCTTTTTGTGACAAACAATAGTACAATATTTTATTTTTATTTTTTTGACATGATACTTCCACTTTAAAGTTCCCAGAAGCCCACTTTGTTATCATTAATATCGATTCAACATCAAGGGAATAGGTGAATAGTAAAATATTTCTTGATATGAGTGTTGCCTATATTTACTTGGGGATATGGTGGTATTATTCGGTATGTTAGTGATGTGTCTAACATCCTGGTTACTCCCTAGTACGGCGCTCGATTGCTTGAAAGAATTATTGTCTAGATGTCAGTACACCAAACTACAGGAGTACATCGACAAGGAGGGCGCCTGGCAACACTTCCACGACGAGAAAACCTACCCTGACGGTGTCACGGTACTGGCACGGTATGAAACCGCAACTGTTGACTCAAATGGGCCTTTTGCAGGAATGCAATCACGTGGTTGTACAGGGTGGCAAAATAATATTAATTCAAAAAGGCACTTTACGAGATCGGTAGTGTTATTAGCAAAACCTGTTTGTAAATGCAGGCATCCCAGACCTCCTATATTTCCTATATATCCTATAATTTGTATAGGATCCTATAAAGAGCCTATATTTCAAGAAATCCTCCTATATTTCCTATAAATAGGATGTATGCTGAGTGATACATTCATATTTTGCACTTTTTAGCATTTTTGTTGTGAATTAACAAAAGCAAAATTCTTTCCTATCAAAAAAAAAAACAGGTTTGATCAAACACATTAAAAGTTCACATGTTTTAAAAATTGTGTGTTTATTGTTTACTATTTATTGTTTACTATTTATTGTTTGAAAGCTATTTTAGCTCCTATAAAGTGCCTATATTTTGGGGAAAAAATCCTATATTTTCCTATATTTAGAACTTGCACAGCCTATATTTCCTATCAAATTTGTCCAAAAAGTGGCTGGGATGTATGTAAATGCTATTTTCCACCTCCAATCGATTGTCAATTTTTTTATAGACAGCTTGCCATCCAGCATCCATGGCAACGCCTTGGGGATCACGAGCTCAATTCATTTGTTAGCGAAGTATTATATCAGCATGTGACTGTTTACTGCAAAAGGCCTATTCATAAAATACTTTTTACGACTTTAAAGTTCCCCTACCATCACATTTTGATATAGTGATATTTTGCGTACTTGTAAAGTGAAGTTGCTATATTTTTCCTGTCCAAATAGTTTTTTGATATGACGATGGGAAGTCTTATTTTTCGGGTTCCCAATCTTGAGTTTTTATGTCCGCCATTACGTGAACCCGTTCCTGTGACAGAGCTAATTTTCAGCGGAAATGACGCCATTTTACCCAACTCAACAACGTGCTGTTCACAGAAATCTACGTGGGAACTTATTATAAGTAAAGTACTTTTTTAAATACTATTTTTCTGCAAAGGAAATAAAATAAAGTTTTGAATAGAAGTATGCCTTCAAACTTGAAAGAGCGACGCGTTGAGAAAATGACGTCACGACAGCAAACCGCTGGATGAAAATCTATTTGGAACACACTTCAGTAATGGCGGATGTGATTTTGACAATAAACTCTGCAAAATTGATAGTTTAATTTGGTCGTTTGGCAATATTTTTCACTTATTTGGATATTTCCAAGACAAAAAATGTGCAAAAAAAAGGTCGAATTTCGTCGTAGTGGAACTTTAAATTTACCATTTCGATTTGCCACTTTTTCAGTGTCAGAAGGTCAATCAGTGTTAGAAATATCCGAAATAGTAAAAATATTACCAAATGGGCAAGTTAAACCACAAAAGTTTAGGAGAGTTTACCGGTAAAATCCTGTCTGCCATTACTGGAAGCCGTTCTCATTATTCAGCGGAAGTGATGTCATACACTTAACACGGCAACTACGTCGCGCGAAATAGTGTGCATAAAAAAAGTAGCCAACCTCGCAAAGATAACTTTCTTCTTGTGTTCGTGAAGACGTTTTTAGTAGAAATATGCCTCCAGGCGTTGTGTTCTGCAGGCGAGCGTTAAGTGTATGACATCACTTCCGCTGAATAACCCTTTGTATAAAGCTGAACAAAGGGAACGGCCTCCAGTAATGGCGAACGTTTAGATTCAATATTCAGAGTTAAAAAAATAGGACTTCCTGTCGTCGTATCGAAAAATTATTTGAACTGGTAATAATATATCAACTCTACTTTATGGATATGCAAAAACATTGATATGTCAAATTTGATGGTAATCATAGTTCGAACATGCATCAAAACTCCTCAAATCCAAAAATGTCCTTGAAAAGTAATTGAAAAGTATTTTTTAGTATCAGTTTTCATCAAAAAGATCGCCAAAATTACTTGTTCAAGAATTTAATGTGATGTGTTCCACGGCAGTTGAGAGACGTATTGACGTCTAGTAGCATCCCCATGCACTAAGTATTAGTACTTGAAAATGTGTCCTGGAAAGATTGGCATGGTAAATGAACTTGAACCGTAAGTCGGTTAAAATACACTGTTTCTATGAATTTCATGTTTTTTTTTACCCTGTCAAAACAAAAGGGAGGTTGTCCTCCACTTCGCGCATAGCTACCTTTGCCACAAACGCTGTAACCGGTCTTATATAGGTAACGTGCGAATCACGCTCTAATAATCATTCTCCCTGAGCCACGACGTGAACGCTCGTCCTCGACCAGTAACTGAAGTATCTCATTGGAAAATATTTGGTTTTTGAGGTTAAAATACGACTCTGCGTGTTTAACATTTGGAGGCAACAAAAAATTAACTTTTATTAATATATGATAAACAGCCTACATATGCAAGAACTAGAACGAAAACTCTTGACACAAGTACACAGGGATCCTAAGCTATGAGTTCGTGTGGAACAGAGGCTTTGCTGTTTCATTTCCTAGTGCCTCTAATCATAAATATACATTTACCACACTCGATAGAATGCCCTAGACAGTCAATTCACACAGTAATTCATACGAAGCCTTGGTCACAACAGACAGTACATTTATAGACTTTAGCATTTAATCAGCATTGTATTCGTTATGTTGTGACTAGTTATTATTCAAATGCTAATTGAGTTTATGTTTAATAACTATTCTAAGATCTAGTTTTTTCAGCGAAGTCCTCGGTAGTATAGTGGCGAGTATCCCCGCCTGTCACGCGGGAGACCGGGGTTCGATTCCCCGCCGGGGAGAGGACTTTATTTTTTTTCCTTTTGTTTCTTCCTTATTGCACGCCTAGCTAAGACTACAGCAGACTCTCGCGATCACTTGGAAGGAAAGTGTTAAGATAATCCTCCGTTCTTATTTAATAGATGTTCAATTTATGATGTATTCAGTCTAAGCGCTAGTTTAAAATACACGATATCACAAACGCCGGCAAACGAAGAATTAAATGCAGGGTGATACTAAACACTATCGCTCGGCGAGTCTTCCAATAGCTCTTTCGTCGCTAAAGTTACAGCCAGCCAGGATACTACTGAAGTCGCTGTGACAACTGACTGCTTTGCTGGGAAGTACTTTGCATAAATTCTGAATTTAAACATTGACTGAAAGAGTAGTTAGAAGTTAGTAGTATGAATTCTATAGTTTCATAACAATTTGTTCCAAAGTTATTAGCATTTTATAACCTTTGGGAAAACATAAAAGCGAGTCCGTAGGGCCTCTGTTATTTCAGCAAAATTAACACTCAGATTTCATAGGATTACTAACTTTTGCAGCTCCTGTTATTTGACAAGGTTGATTTTCTCGTGTGATCATTGCTGACCAATTTAAATAAAAACAGAATTATTGCATAAGCCGGCTCTGACTACCATACCATGACTTGACGTAAACTCTAGCCTAAGCCTTAATTTTGAGCCAAGCATCGGCTATTTTTCGAATAGATATGAAAAAAAGGAAAATTCCATGATCTTCAACTTATTGTCGCCACAAAAGTTTCCATTTTCTGAGTTAAACGGAAGTGACGTCATGGCTCATCAATTCTTGTTCCAGGGCCCTTTGCGTGGCTGCACCTCAGCACGTTGCCAAGGTGATCAACATTCTGCAGCCGTCGCTGTGTAGTGTTTATGATGCGCAACGGGTCGTCGTCTCCGCGTTCTTCTCCGAGGTAAGATTTTGACTAATCCACTCAGTCATTTTAGGTGTCCATTACCCGGAGCGTCCAGATGTACTATATATGTGAGTAGGCGTATTTACACCTTGGGGATATTTTTTGATTTTTCCCACCATCTGGGGTGGAAGTCCTTACGATCACGGAGATCCTGTGCTCGCCTTTCAATGTTGTATAAAATGAGGAACAATTTAGCTTACGTAGATAGTTCTGCGCTTCGGTCTGTAACCGCTTCACTCGTTCTTCTGGCCACGCATATAAGCTCTGTTATTAATTGCGACTACTATAAGTTTACCTTGAAGGCTATGTCTATAGGCGAATCCTTGTTTACGTTTTTTCCTCATTAGCATACATCAAACTTCAAGCGACGTACATACAAACGAACAGAGTCCATAAATCGAAAGAGATTGACACGCTTGATAAATATATTTTGAGGAATTAGCGTTTAAAAATCTCAACATTTACAAAGAATGTATGGCTGTCGTCAGCAACTCTTGCCCCCCAGCCCATTTTACAGTTTTGAAAAGTTAATTTCTCCGTAAATATTTAACATATCAATCTCAATTTTCGGTGATGACTAAGTTTAAAATTCTCTTTCAGCTGATGTAGTTTGTTTGTTCGTAACTTGGAGTTTAATTTGTGTTAATGAGAAAAAAAATGTAAACAATGACGTCAGCAAGGATTCGCCTATAACACAGTTTGTTAGTCATTTTTGGATATTTAATATGATTGTAACCATCCCACATGTGCGCGAGGTTTCGTCAGTTCATATGAAAATCACTGATAATAACTGTGTCCGGCCGGACATCTAATGTAAAGACCTGTCATGTGACACAGCCCCTTAAGGTACGAACACACTCTACAACATTGCACATCAACTGGCATTGCAACACGTGTCCAATCCTGTAAACACAACAAGGGGTTTGTCCCCGGGACACGCCCCTTCGTGTAAACACAACAAGGGATTTGTCCCCGCGACACGTCCCTTCGTGTAAACACAACAAGGGATTTGTCCCCGCGACACGTCCCTTCGTGTAAACACAACAAGGGATTTGTCCCCGTGACATGTCCCTGAGACTTGTCCCTTCGTGTGTACTCACCTTAAAGGACATTTCAAATGGTTCATGATCGGTTTCAACAAATGTTGACCCGATGTTGAGACCATTTGATTGGAGTTTTAGTAACATTTCATGCTATCACAGTCACGCTATAGTACCTTTTACACTCCCATTCGCCATTGTCACATTTCACTGCGATCGTCATCACATTGTTTAAACTTGACATCCGCTTTTCTTGTTGGCTAACAGTTGATCGAGCAGCGATGTGGTGGTAATCTGGATTTAGTGGAGATACTGATGAACAGCCTGCTGGGAAGGCTCGTCGATTCCTCACGAGTTGTTCGCAAGTTCTGTATTCGAGGATTGGGAAACATTGCCAGTGTAGGAGATGCTCAGGTAAAACTAGTTTACAATCGAATATAATAAAATAATAATATGCCCATATCGCACTTTGAAGTAGCTCGTGTTTTTTTTTGTGGAGGAAGGAAAACCGGAGAAACTCTTAAAGCAAGGGAATAATACCAACCATCTCAATTAACCACTCAGTCGCCTTTGCTTCCATACTGGCAGCGTATGGCGTACAGCGCAAATCACCATGTGATTTACGTTACTTTGTTCAAGTAGTTGTTCCCCTTTCATTTTGAGCACTTTTTGTGAAGAAAAAAAAAACACCTTAAAGTGCATATAAGCCCAAATTAGTTATACTTGATATCGATTGTACAGGAAGTGAATAGTCCAACGGTAGAATATTTCTTGATTTGGGTGTTGCGTCTACGAGATATAAAGGTTTATATTTCAAATATGATCAATCAGAGATAAGTGTTTGAAGATTTTGCACTGGTGTTTCAAATAAATTGCACTCCTATTAGCCAATCAGATGTGAGATATGTTTGTTAACGTTTCTGTATTATTAGTTCTGTAAAATAAGTGCATGCTGCTTTCACACCAGTGATTTCATAATGAATAGAATTTGAAATTGCAATCTTATGCGGATTCTGACTCTCCGTGTGGTCTAGTTTTGGCGAACGCCTGATATTGCATGCTCTGCTATTACGTATTTTCATTTCTTGAAGTTAGTAACGACTAGGAGAGTGGACTCAGTCGTTCGCAACCTGTTATCTTGTGCAAAATGATACTTAGGTAATATAGTTTACTTGAGAAATAGTTCCTTCCTATTGTTTCAAATAGTTATTATCTGCAAACATGAGAAAGCCTTATAATACAATTTAAAGGGTTTTGTCCTTATTTTAAAACTATAGTTTCAGTCATTGCTTTATTTTTTGTTTCTATTATTCCTTATTATTCTGCGAAAGATTAAGAAGCAGTAACGACCGCCGTGATAGCTATCACAGATCAGTGACAAGATAGTTAATTCGTTTCTCGGACAGACAAGTATCACACCCACTTTTTTCAGCGTTTTGAACAAAACTTGCACTTACCAAGACATTAAGTTCAGGAAGTGTCGTGAGAACCTTTTTTCCCATGCTCTCGGTCACTTTTCCCCTACCTTTGTTATACCAGATGGAGAAGTATTCTACCACTATCTTGTCCGCCATGATGGCTGGTATGGACGACAGGGATGACCCTGATGATGAGATCACGCTGGAATCCATGTCCGGTCTGTCTAAAGTCCTGGCCAAGCTAGATGAGAACAACGTCAGGCAAATCCTCATTAATATCTGTCTGAGGGTCAGACCCTGTTTTGAAAAGGTCAGTTATTACCGCATCTGAAGCGCGCGGACCATAAAAAGGAAAAAAAAACGATGATCCATAACTTACAGTACGGACCGAGCAAACGAAGGTTAATAAGATGTTTATTGTATGGCTTCTTCATTGTCTTTGGGACCGGAAGTGGGCGGAAGGTCCGTACGGGAAGTTATGGACTGGAAATTGACCAATCATAGGTCACGAATTTCTTAGCACTGTAATAATAAGATTATTCTATCGGTAGGAATTCTGGGAATGACTGTATGAATTATTACTAATTAGCCCTAAACACCCTAAACCCTGGTGGAGGGTTAGGTTTGGGGTCAGGGTTAGGTATTACGGTTGTAGGAATATAACGTCATCATAGGAATCCTACAATTCCTACAGAAGTAATTTCGATATATAGAGTTAGGTCCGGCACTGCGTCTGTTGACTTGCGCCTGCGTCGCTAGTGTGAACCAGGCTTTAGTGGTTGAAGCCCGTAAAGCTAGCTTAATCTCCAACAGCACATGTTTCTATCTTCACGTCTTCTCGGATGAGGGTCACGTGGAATATTACCCTCTATAAACAAAGTGACTTATTGTTAGACTTAGCAATGGCATCCACATTTCCTTACATGCAGTGCAGTGGTATACTGAACAATTATTCACCGAAATGGAGGTGAATAGTGGTTGATATTTACCGAAGCGGCGAGGTAAGTATCCACCACTATTCACCGACACTGAAGTGAATAATTGTTTTAGTATATAACACACAAGTGAATAGCCACCACCAAATAGTTATTTTATTTTCTGTCAAACCGACAAAAACTCGCGCGAGGTGATTGCTGCTTCGCTCGGGAGGTGAATAGCAATGGCTATTCACCTCCGGAGTAGCCAATCAGAGCGCGCAAAAAGCACTATTCACTTGTGTGGTATATACTAATGGCAAAATCGTAAAAATCACATCACACTGCCGCTGGTGGGATATCGTTTATATCACACACGTGGGACATAACGTTCTACACCAATCAGCGTCAAGTATTTTTATGCTCATTTGCATCTGATAAAGCTAAATGCTCACTCAGTTTGCTTGGAGATAGAAAATGTGTGAGTTATCAAGCAAAACACTGAGATAATTTCCATATCCCCGCGCGGCCATCCTCTATTATCCTATAAATATAATATTTCAGCCAATCAGATCTCAGCTTTACTATGAATTAATATTCAAATTTCGTGCATTGTACAAAATCCAAGCATGTGATTGGCTAACGAGCGTGCATTATAGGAGAACAAAGCACTCGACCCAGATCCTCTCTTACCTACGGGAAGGGAGACCTGATACATGTGAGCATATGAACCAGCATTTCGCTTAGGTACGTGTTTGGACGGCTTGGAAAACCTCATTCCAATCGCATATTTAACAGTTAAAGTGTAGACAATTACTAGAAACGTAACAGCAGGATTGAACTCTGTTTCCTGTGTGACAGAATATATATATTTTTAGGCGAACATTTGCATAATCGCTCGTTGGAAATGTCTGATTTGCAATCGCTGGAAGTACAACTAGTCAACATATGTGGCCCAGTGTACAAACGTTTTTACAGCACTAGTAGTCGTATTGAAGAAATGGCTTTTATTTCCGAGACCTTACTCTCAGTAAGAGGAGAAAATGAAGCGAGAATTTATTCGAATACCTGCCATGATTTTTTTATGTTTGCATCAGAGCCGAGCACATAGACCGATGGAAATCTGCAGGTTTATAGTCATTTTCAAATGAAAGAAACTATTAAAGAAAGTATAGGCTGTCTAGCTTGTCTTGAGTTAAGCCTAAGCAAAGTTCTCTACTTAGTTAGATATTACAAGTCCTGTTTTCATTCATTGTCTATTGAAATGACATTTGTTTGTGGAGATATCTACCGAAAAATGATTTTATTCATGCGGAATATTTGACTTCTGTATGAAATTGTTATTGACAACTGATTTCAATTGAAATTCACTGCTGACAGTACACTTAGTTTGAATATTAAATGGGTTAAAGACTTTATGTTTGTGCTTTATCGGCAAATATAGTCACTTGCTGACTGTACTTTGAACTCAAAATTTCTTCATACTGCATTCGGCCTTGGGCCTCATGCAGTATTCATTACTTTTCGGCGTTCATCGTACAGTCAGCGCGTGCCTGTATTTGCCGATAAAGCACTCACATCAGTCTCTAACCCTTATATCAAGCACGCTGAGTATCCAATGAAATCGCGCGTTCTTAGGATGATCCCATAATTTATATTATAACAGCCAATAAGAATTCAAGAATTTTGAATATATTATTAGACTGCAGACGCGTCCGCCACTCTCGAAACTTTTGTTTTCAGAGAAATTTCACAGTCTATCGTCCGGTAAGTTACTTTGTTTTCATGATAAAGCTTCCCGTAAATTTGTTGTTTATAGGATAATGTTTATTTCATGGACCGGCGACAATTTATATTATTTTGGTATACTAGGTGAGTTCACGAGTTTATCGAGAAATATTCGTTCGTATTCCATAGATGTTTCATATTTTGTTCTTGTTGAACACTTGCTGCTTGTAGGATAAGGATGCCGTTCGTGCCGCAGCTTTTACGCTGTTTGGTAAGCTGTCGAGGTTTGGTGACGGGCCGTCCAAGCCGCCCTTCCTGGAGCAGATTCACACAAACTTCATCAGCATTCTCCTGCACATGAACGAGGAGCCAGTGGTTGCCAAGGTAACGAGCCTCTTATCTATCGTAGTTGATGCTAATCTTCATATGTTTTGTTCTCTGTGGCGTAGAAAAGGCCACAGGGAAGGAGCATCGGTCGATAGTAACTAAAATCCATCACATATTTCCTCCACCACGTGGTTGGTGGTCTGAACTTACTGTCTGTTCCAAGGTCTATCACTACAACTAACTACGGCGATAGAGCCTTCTCTATTGCCGCTCCGGAACTCTGGAACGCCTTACCTCTACATATTAGATATTTAGACTCCCTTAGTTCTTAATCGGTATTGAAATTTATCTATACTTATTCTGTATTAGTTTATATCAAAGACATACCATATCTTGTAAATTAGTTCTATCTTATATTTCCCATTATCTCTTAGCATTAAAGTGCACCTAACCCCTTTTGCAATTTTTATACATATGAATCTTTGATAGGTTTTGAGTACTTCTGCGAATACATTTTTGGCTTACAGAGAATATTCTATGTTCTAGGCTTGTTTGAAATGGTGAAAATTTGACCTTTCCTGACCCATGACTGCGTAAGAAAAAGCCTGGGTCGATTCTGGATATTACGTCACCTCATTAATACAGTCTGTGAGTTGGTAGTAAAGAAAACAGTTATTTTAGACAAAATGCTAAACATTTATTCAACTTATTGCAAAGACGAATGAATTAGATGACGTAAGATCCAGAATCGACCCAGGCTTTTTCTTACGCGGTCATGCGTCAGGAAAGGTCAAATTTTCACCATTTCAAACAAGCCTAGAACATAGAATATTCTTTGTAAGCCAAAAATTCCTTCGCAGAAGTACTCAAAACCTTTCAAAGATTCATTGTTATAAAAATCGCAAAAGGGGTTAGGTGCACTTTAAGTATTGACAGATGTAATATTTTTTATTGTATTACCTCTACCAGTATTGTATTAGTTATTCAATTATTTAGCTTTAAGTTAGCTATATCACTACGGATTCATCATACGTTTTCTTCCTATCTTATATTATTTAGGTTAATTTTAGAGCACTGAGTCTTTGTTTCTATAGGTTTAAATTTATTTTTATTAGCATGATTGTAATATAAGAGCATTGAAACTTGCGTATGATGCTCCAAATACTTGTTGTTGTTGTTGTTAGGTGACAACACCTGTGCCGTGTGAGTGTAGTGCCCGGGGAGGGGGGAGGGGGTACGGTACGCTTTTACAGGGGAAAAGGAAGCATCAAACACCGCATTTCCAAGTTATTGTGAAAACGATATTTCGTTAATAAGAAACTGTTTGATTATTCTATAGTTGTCTATCCCGGAATCCCACATTTTGTAACACAAAACCCGGACCGTGAAGTCTAAATTAGGTTCAAACCGGCATCCATAATGTTAATAACCTGAGTGCCCCTTCTCCGACGTTGAAAGAAGTTATACGAAGGATAATCAATACAATAACCTACTTTGTGGTGGAATAAGCTCTGATGTTTATCCAAGGATAGAATCCGTTCCGAGCAAAGCTCGAGGAAACTGAGTTTCAAAGAAGATATCACATCAGCAGACAAGTATCATTATCAGTGCTTATTTTATCTCCAAGAAGATTTATGTTCATTAGTCGTAGAAGGAAAGTAAAACATAACTAAGAGTGTTTAGGTAAGGAACTTCTCATTTTTCCGCAGGCTTGTAAGGGATGCCTTCGTGCCATTGGTCCACTGATGGGATCAGACTCTGTAAATGCAATGTTTCAGAAGCATCTTCTAGAAGAAGGTCTTTTACACTACGGTGAATTCATGAACGACCTCTCGAGACTTGTAGTAAGTACTCTTCACCGCAGACAATATGTTTTACAACAACTGCGCAGTTTCTCGTTTTCTGATTGGGTGATTGCTATTAGAAATAAGAGGTCATACGTGATCGCTGGCGCAAGTTTGATTGCCTGATAGCGCATGCGCTAGAATCACTTTCCTTGTCTTCTTGGCCTGCTCACTTCACTATTTTTAGTGTTGTTAAAGGGGCTGTGTCACGATATTAGTCTTTAATATTCGCGTTCCGTCCCGGAAACAGCTATTCAGTCCAGCGATTTTGATATGAACTAAGGCACCTCTCGGCCATGTGGGATGCTTAAAAGCAAAGCAAATATGCAAAAATGACTAACAAACAGTGTATATAAACAGTCTCCAGGGAAAATATTGAAAATCCTTTCAATCAAGCATTGAGGGAGGGAAGTTTAACTGTTTGTATCCAATTAACAACCACCAACGGACGATTACTCGATACATGACATAACCCCTTTAAATTGTAAAAAAAAAATAGCTGAACCCCTGCCATTCAGTGACTCATCTTACACTCTGTTCGTGCCATTCCACTCCGGTTTAGATCGCTGACTTTCCCGAAAAGATGAGCTTCTACGTCATGGGATGTGTGACGTTCTTCAAGAGCTCTAGAGACGATATCAAGGCCAACGCAGCAATTTTCGTAGGTTAGTAATTTTTGTGTAATGTTGTTGTTAGGTGATCATTACGCATGCGTAATAGTGTTTCCAGGGACTGCGGAACAGAATCTTGTTGGCAATTATCTTCAAATGTTCCATTGATAAACAGTCTTTTGATTCAATATATCTTGATGAACTATGTGAAATCTTTTCAGTCTTTTGGTCTATACTGCGCCGGATCCAGAAACAGGTTAAGCACATTACGATTAGAAATATTCTACGCGTTCTTCATACAGAACATTACGGTAATCATTGTTTTATAGAATAAAACTTATTAAACTGAATATTAATAACAGTTACCCTCAAATGCTGTTCAGTTACCGAAAGTTCAAATTCACCGAGTCAGTGACTGCGCCGTGAATGCACCGTGGAAAATCAGGATCGGATCATAAATTGCTCTCGTAGCCAGACACCCAGACCCCATTTGTTTCTTACTGCAGAATCTGATTCCGGAAGTCCGTTAATTACGGACTTCCGGTGCCTCTGCGCATGATTATCATTACGTCACCTTTCGGATCTTGCCTGAAGCGCTGAGCGAGAATCGAACCCGACTAGGTCATTTTAGCTGGTTTTAGCCGTTTCGATTTGGAAGTTCGCCCGTTAGTTTGATAGACATATTTTGCTTGCTAGTGTCAGGACAAGCCTGATGGAGTTCTTTCATCTTTGCCGTTTTTAGTATGGATTTTACGGCTTTATTTTTATGCATTCATCAGACATCAGATTCATACACAAGAGGATTCACAGGGACCAAAAACTCGCTGAAATCGCCTTACCTGAGCCCGATGACCACACAAACAGCAACTGAATACACCGTAGAAGCATGTCAAGGGACTTATCATAAATCATTCGTATTTTAGCTCCTTGAAGGTTTGAGTTCGCTGCATTCCCATACAAACGCTTATATTTAAGCGATCAGCGCCAGTGCACAAGTTTGCGAGATCGGAAAATGCCACTTCTCCTATAGAGCACTTACGAACATTGTTGATAATATGGGAATGTGCAGTATTATCTATCTGTTACGGTAAATCCCTCGGCTATATCAACTGTTACTGCCGGTTGGGTTCGATTTTCGAATTCATGTACTGTGTGCGATTTGTGTTGGTGGTGAAGTGATTTGAACTCTCGCTAGGATGCAAGCAAATATCTAAGAATCCCTGAAGATTTTTAGCGGCAACCATTTAGGTAAAATCCAACATGGTCTAGAGTGTGGGAGGTCACAGGTTCACTGGTTAGCTCATTTGGTAGAGCTCAGTTGTTAGAGCATGGTCTAGAGTGCGGGAGGTCACAGGTACACTGGTTAGCTCAGTTGTTAGAGTACGGTCTAGAGTGCAAGAGGTCATGGGTTCACTGGTAAGCTCAGTTTTTAGAGCATGGTCTAGAGTGTGGGAGGTCACAGGTTGACTGGTTAGCTCAGTTGTTAGAGCACTGTCTAGAATTTGGGAGGTCACTGGTTAGCTCAGTTGGTAGGGCACGGTCTAGAGTGTGGGAGGTCACAGGTTGACTGGTTAGCTCAGTTGTTAGAGCATGGTATAGAGTGCAGTAGGTCACGGGTTCACTGGTTAGCGCAGTTGTTAGAGCACGGTCTAGAATGTGGGAGGTCACGGGTTCACTGGTTAGCTCAGTTGTTAGAGCATGGTATAGAGTGCGGGAGATCACTGGTTAGCTCAGTTAGAGCATGGTCTAGTGTTTGGTAGGTTACGGTTGACTGGTTAAGTAGCTCAGTTGGTAGAGCACGGACTAGAGTGTGGGAGGTCACAGGTTGACTGGTTAGCTCAGTTGTTAGAGCATGGTATAGAGTGCGGGAGGTCACGGGTTCACTGGTTAGCTCAGTTAGAGCACGGTCTAGAGTGCGGGAGGTTACGGATTCACTGGTTAGCTCAGTTGTTAGAGCATGGTCTAGAGTGTGGGGGTTCACTGGTTAGCTCAGTTGTTAGAGCACGGACTAGAGTGCAGGAGGTCACGGGTACACTGGTTAGCTCAGTTGTTAGAGCACGGTCTAGAGGGTGGGAGGTCATGGGTTCACTGGTTAGCTCAATTGGTAGAGCACGGTCTAGAGTGCGGGAGGTCATGGGTTCACTGGTTAGCTCAGTTGTTAGAGCATGGTCTAGAGTGTTGGAGGTCACTGGTTAGCTCAGTTGTTAGAGCACGATCTAGAGTGTGGGAGGTCACAGGTTGACTGGTTAGCTCAGTTGTTAGAGCATGGTATAGAGTGGGAGGTCACGAGTTCACTGGTTAGCTCAGTTGTTAGAGCACGGTCTAGAGTGTGGGAGGTCATGGGTTCACTGGTTAGCTCAGTTGTTAGAGCATGGTCTAGAGTGTGGGAGGTCACAGGTTCACTGGTTAGCTCAGTTGTTAGAGCACGGACTAGAGTGCAGGAGGTCACGGGTACACTGGTTAGCTCAGTTGTTAGAGCACGGTCTAGAGGGTGGGAGGTCATGGGTTCACTGGTTAGCTCAATTGGTAGAGCACGGTCTAGCGTGCGGGAGGTCATGGGTTCACTGGTTAGCTCAGTTGTTAGAGCATGGTCTAGAGTGTTGGAGGTCACTGGTTAGCTCAGTTGTTAGAGCACGGTCTAGAGTGTGGGAGGTCACAGGTTGACTGGTTAGCTCAGTTGTTAGAGCATGGTATAGAGTGCAGTAGGTCACGGGTTCACTGGTTAGCGCAGTTGTTAGAGCACGGTCTAGAATGTGGGAGGTCACGGGTTCACTGGTTAGCTCAGTTGTTAGAGCATGGTATAGAGTGCGGGACATCACTGGTTAGCTCAGTTAGAGCATGGTCTAGTGTTTGGTAGGTTACGGTTGACTGGTTAAGTAGCTCAGTTGGTAGAGCACGGACTAGAGTGTGGGAGGTCACAGGTTGACTGGTTGACTGGTTAGCTCAGTTGTTAGAGCATGGTATAGAGTGCGGGAGGTCACGGGTTCACTGGTTAGCTCAGTTAGAGCACGGTCTAGAGTGCGGGAGGTTACGGATTCACTGGTTAGCTCAGTTGTTAGAGCATGGTCTAGAGTGTGGGGGTTCACTGGTTAGCTCAGTTGTTAGAGCACGGACTAGAGTGCAGGAGGTCACGGGTACACTGGTTAGCTCAGTTGTTAGAGCACGGTCTAGAGGGTGGGAGGTCATGGGTTCACTGGTTAGCTCAATTGGTAGAGCATGGTATAGAGTGCGGGAGATCACTGGTTAGCTCAGTTAGAGCATGGTCTAGAGTGTGGGGGTTCACTGGTTAGCTCAGTTGTTAGAGCACGGACTAGAGTGCAGGAGGTCACGGGTACACTGGTTAGCTCAGTTGTTAGAGCACGGTCTAGAGGGTGGGAGGTCATGGGTTCACTGGTTAGCTCAATTTGTAGAGCACGGTCTAGAGTGCGGGAGGTCATGGGTTCACTGGTTAGCTCAGTTGTTAGAGCATGGTCTAGAGTGTTGGAGGTCACTGGTTAGCTCAGTTGTTAGAGCACGATCTAGAGTGTGGGAGGTCACAGGTTGACTGGTTAGCTCAGTTGTTAGAGCATGGTATAGAGTGGGAGGTCACGAGTTCACTGGTTAGCTCAGTTGTTAGAGCACGGTCTAGAGTGTGGGAGGTCATGGGTTCACTGGTTAGCTCAGTTGCTAGAGCATGGTCTAGAGTGTGGGAGGTCACAGGTTCACTGGTTAGCTCAGTTGTTAGAGCACGGACTAGAGTGCAGGAGGTCACGGGTACACTGGTTAGCTCAGTTGTTAGAGCACGGTCTAGAGGGTGGGAGGTCATGGGTTCACTGGTTAGCTCAATTGGTAGAGCACGGTCTAGCGTGCGGGAGGTCATGGGTTCACTGGTTAGCTCAGTTGTTAGAGCATGGTCTAGAGTGTTGGAGGTCACTGGTTAGCTCAGTTGTTAGAGCACGGTCTAGAGTGTGGGAGGTCACAGGTTGACTGGTTAGCTCAGTGGTTAGAGCATGGTATAGAGTGCAGTAGGTCACGGGTTCACTGGTTAGCGCAGTTGTTAGAGCACGGTCTAGAATGTGGGAGGTCACGGGTTCACTGGTTAGCTCAGTTAGAGCATGGTATAGAGTGCGGGACATCACTGGTTAGCTCAGTTAGAGCATGGTCTAGTGTTTGGTAGGTTACGGTTGACTGGTTAAGTAGCTCAGTTGGTAGAGCACGGACTAGAGTGTGGGAGGTCACAGGTTGACTGGTTGACTGGTTAGCTCAGTTGTTAGAGCATGGTATAGAGTGCGGGAGGTCACGGGTTCACTGGTTAGCTCAGTTAGAGCATGGTATAGAGTGCGGGAGATCACTGGTTAGCTCAGTTAGAGCATGGTCTAGAGTGTGGGGGTTCACTGGTTAGCTCAGTTGTTAGAGCACGGACTAGAGTGCAGGAGGTCACGGGTACACTGGTTAGCTCAGTTGTTAGAGCACGGTCTAGAGGGTGGGAGGTCATGGGTTCACTGGTTAGCTCAATTGGTAGAGCACGGTCTAGCGTGCGGGAGGTCATGGGTTCACTGGTTAGCTCAGTTGTTAGAGCATGGTCTAGAGTGTTGGAGGTCACTGGTTAGCTCAGTTGTTAGAGCACGGTCTAGAGTGTGGGAGGTCACAGGTTGACTGGTTAGCTCAGTGGTTAGAGCATGGTATAGAGTGCAGTAGGTCACGGGTTCACTGGTTAGCGCAGTTGTTAGAGCACGGTCTAGAATGTGGGAGGTCACGGGTTCACTGGTTAGCTCAGTTAGAGCATGGTATAGAGTGCGGGACATCACTGGTTAGCTCAGTTAGAGCATGGTCTAGTGTTTGGTAGGTTACGGTTGACTGGTTAAGTAGCTCAGTTGGTAGAGCACGGACTAGAGTGTGGGAGGTCACAGGTTGACTGGTTGACTGGTTAGCTCAGTTGTTAGAGCATGGTATAGAGTGCGGGAGGTCACGGGTTCACTGGTTAGCTCAGTTAGAGCATGGTCTAGAGTGTTGGAGGTCACTGGTTAGCTCAGTTGTTAGAGCACGATCTAGAGTGTGGGAGGTCACAGGTTGACTGGTTAGCTCAGTTGTTAGAGCATGGTATAGAGTGGGAGGTCACGAGTTCACTGGTTAGCTCAGTTGTTAGAGCACGGTCTAGAGTGTGGGAGGTCATGGGTTCACTGGTTAGCTCAGTTGTTAGAGCATGGTCTAGAGTGTGGGAGGTCACAGGTTCACTGGTTGGCTCAGTTGTTAGAGCACGGACTAGAGTGCAGGAGGTCACGGGTACACTGGTTAGCTCAGTTGTTAGAGCACGGTCTAGAGGGTGGGAGGTCATGGGTTCACTGGTTAGCTCAATTGGTAGAGCACGGTCTAGCGTGCGGGAGGTCATGGGTTCACTGGTTAGCTCAGTTGTTAGAGCATGGTCTAGAGTGTTGGAGGTCACTGGTTAGCTCAGTTGTTAGAGCACGATCTAGAGTGTGGGAGGTCACAGGTTGACTGGTTAGCTCAGTTGTTAGAGCATGGTATAGAGTGGGAGGTCACGAGTTCACTGGTTAGCTCAGTTGTTAGAGCACGGTCTAGAGTGTGGGAGGTCATGGGTTCACTGGTTAGCTCAGTTGTTAGAGCATGGTCTAGAGTGTTGGAGGTCACTGGTTAGCTCAGTTGTTAGAGCACGATCTAGAGTGTGGGAGGTCACAGGTTGACTGGTTAGCTCAGTTGTTAGAGCATGGTATAGAGTGGGAGGTCACGAGTTCACTGGTTAGCTCAGTTGTTAGAGCACGGTCTAGAGTGTGGGAGGTCATGGGTTCACTGGTTAGCTCAGTTGTTAGAGCATGGTCTAGAGTGTTGGAGGTCACTGGTTAGCTCAGTTGTTAGAGCACGGCCTAGAGTGTGGGAGGTCATGGGTTCACTGGTTAGCTCAGTTGTTAGAGCATGGTCTAGAGTGTTGGGAGGTCACGTGTTCACTGGTTAGCTCAGTTGTTAGAGCACGTCCCTTGGGCAGGGACGTATATGCCGTTGGCCTTGTCTCTTTCCTCTTCTAACCTATAGGAGGTGGACGTAAAAGAACCTGTTGTGTTATTTCGAGAAAGAGTAGGGGATTGTCTCCCAACACAACAGCCTGGTATTCTGAGGTTCTAACAATCACTCATGATTGTAAACTGAACGGCAGCACATTGCGCCACAATAGCAGTCCGTATCACAAAAATAACCTTGTGAAGCGCATTTGAATATATTCATATAGAATTTGCGCGCTATATAAATGAATACCTTTAGTGGTATATTGCTACTATATATCCATACTAACCCATCGCCCTTCACAGGATTCATTCTCGGTAACCTTTCAGTAGAGAGTAGAGACGAGATCTCCAAGGATCACGTGTGTGGTGGTAAGTAACGCTGATGTCCTGCAATTAATTAATTAATTTGTTTAGCTTCATCAGTAACTACATTTTTGCTAAGTAGTGATGTTTCTGGAAAATGTGCCATTTCTCAAAACCGAATAAAAATATTTCGATTTTGCATCACCTACATAGATAATTATAGAGAGCTCGGCGTATGTCCCTTGGGATTCAACGTGAAGAACAATAGAACTGGGTTATAACCTGTTTTAGCAAGGGTAACCAATTGCGCCTGTTGATTATGAAATGATTCATCGTATTACTTCCTGTGCTCTTGTTAAACTGTGATTTTGATTCATATTTCTTGGCGCGACAGTACAATCAAGTAAAAAAAACATTGTCAATACATGCATCAGGAGTTCCGGACTTCCGGTTGGATCACACTGCATTCTGGGTAGGTGGGCTCAGAAAAGTGGGCATCAACTTCCAGAGTGGCCATATTGGATTTGAGCGCAGTCAACTTGGAAACTTTATTAATCCCGTTCTAAAGCTAAAAGATCGACTTAGAACTCCCAACTGAAGAATCTGTAAAAGTAAGGTATTCCGTGTATTAGGTAGTAAGTTTTTAAACTTGCAAAGTAGCAAAAATTGACTGCACTCAAATCCAATATGGCCGATCTAGAAGTTGATGCCCACTTTTCTGAGCCCACCTACCCAGAATGCAGTGTGATCCAACCGGAAGTCCGGAACTCCTGATGCATGTATAGGCCATGAGGGAGCTGAGGAAGGGACTGGAACCGAGTGTCAACAATTATCCTGATTAAGAAATGAACCCCTTCACAAGAACGTTCTCACTAAAATTAGTAAGTTTACCGAGTTTGAGAATGTTTGGATAAATACTAACTGAATAGAAAGCTTTCAAAAATCGCAAAAACAAGAGAGAGTGTGTGGTTTTGGGAAACGCGTCCCAGGAAGCCATACATTCTCTCTTATATTTGCTATTTTTGAATGCTCGCCACCTGTTTATTATCTTCCTTGTCTTGGTAACCTTGCTAATTTTAGTGTGATGTGTTCTTGTGAAGCTGTTCATTTCTTAATCAGATTTATTTTGAACATTCGGTCTCAGGTCCCTTCGTCGACATGGCTAATAGTTGCAGTAATATAACGTCACAAACTAATCTGCACGTGACAATTAGACTTATGTTGGCTGCTGGAAAGATGCAGGCCACATCAGGGATTGTGTTAATAGTGAGGTATTTTAACCCTCCTGGGCTCGGGATTAATTTGCTAACCCAAGGGTAAACCGTACAGATTACAACAGGCCTTTTGCAGGAAACAGTCACGTGCTGGTATAATACAGTCACGTGCTGATATAATACTTCGTTAACGAATGAATTGAGCTCGTGATCCCCATGGGAAAGGCGTTGCCATGGATGCTGGATGGCAAGCAATCTTTAAACATAGGGCCCCTAAGGGAAACTCTCGGATGGTCAGTGAGCTATTTTGGCATATAGTAAAAATCACGTGACCGACGTCATCGTTACGTCATTACCACTAAGTGATTTGTGGGGACCCAATACCATGCCTGTCCAAGTTTGAACTGTCTGGCATTAGAAATGAGGTAGATATGGGCATGTACTTAAAGTCACGTGACCGATGACGTCATCATTACGTCATTGCCACTAAGTGATTTGTGGAGTAGCATGGAACCTCTCGAGACCTGTATTCTGATTGCACCCATAATACTATACTTCTGTTGTTTTTGTACTGCACTTTCTAAAGGTTAGGGTGTTTTCTATTGTTGGGTAGGCCAATACTGTCGCTCGTTTCGAGAAGTTCCACCCGACCCGATTTGTGGGAACCCAATACCATGCCTGTCCAAGTTTGAACTGTCTGGCATTAGAAATGAGGGAGATATGGGCATGTACTTAAAATAACGGGACCGATGACGTCATCGTTGCGTCATCACCACTAAGTGATTGATAGGTACCCACTGCCGTGTCTGTCCACGTTTGAGCCAGCTGGCATTAGAAATGAGGGAGATATGGGCATGTACTAGAGAGCTTAAGCATCAACGACGGCGACGACAGCGAGGACGGGACCTAGAAAAATATTTTCTTCTGAAATGTGATGTTTACTATTTCCTTCGTTCGCCTTTAATTACTTTTCACATTCATCTTCGAAAAATATGATAAGCATAGAGTTCCGTTCACGCCGAACAAAAAAACGAAGTGATTTACTTTTATACGTTGGCGTTCTCTTGTAAAAGTAAAATTTGGGGTTTTCACGTTGTGTTTTTCCAGACAACGGTTGAAATGTAGGCGACTGCGTGCATTTTCACGTGCAGTTATTGTATTTTGTAATTAAGGCTATTGTTTTATCAGGGTTTTCAATAGAAGCTGGCAGCCGGTGAATCTCGCCGCTGGTGAATCTCGCCGGGTATTTTACATGAAATCGCCGCCTACTTTGATTGAAAATTTCCCCAAAAATTAGATATTTGCGCCAATGGCACTCGATGCTCGCCGCCTACTCTTCAAGTTTTGCCACTTACTTCAAATGTTATTGAAAACCCTGTTTATGCCGTCGTCCTAGACGTTGCCGTCGTGGTTGCTTAAGCTTTCTACTTAAAATCACGTGACCGATAATGTTATCGTTACCTCGTCACCACTAAGTGATTTGTGCGAACCTAATACCTAGAAATGAGGGAGATATGGGCATGTATTTAAAATCACGTAACCGATGGCGTCATCGTTACGTCATCGAAATTGTGATGTGTGGAGACCCACTACCATGCCTGTCAGGAGCCCATTACCAGGAGCGTCCATCTTCCCCACTGTGTCTGTACCCCAGCACTGAGGTAGATGAGGCTATTTTTAGCATTGCGTTTCGCGCGAAAAAGAACAAAGGTAGGCTATTCTTAGCCAATCAGATAGCTAACGTCACTTCTCATTATCATTCTTCTCACTTTCAACGCGGGAATTCGAATTGCTGGTTTTCACTCAATCCCCAGAGATTCAAATGTTGGTGCCCCAACAAAAGAAGCTAACGAGGAATCTATTGTTTAAGGGCACCAACATGGCGGCAACCTCTTTTCGCTGGAATTTCGAATCTAAAAATATCCTCATCTACTCCTGTGCTGGGGACCCAACCCATAACAGAGGAACGCTCCTGGTAATGGGCTCCTGGCCTGTCCAGGTTTGAACTGTCTGGCATTAGAAATGAGGGAGATATGGGCATGTACTTAAAACCTCGTGACCGATGACGTCATCGTTACGTCATTACCAGTAAGTGATTGATAGGGACTCTACCATGTCTGTCCAGGGTTGAGCCACCTGCCAGTAATATTAAGCGAGTATTATTAAATATTAGTTAAGAAAATCGCATATCCCATTCACAGCTGCTATCACAAACGTCCGTCAATATATCTTCGGAAAATCAAACGCCATTCGGAAAAGTCAACGCCACGGTCGGACTTAACGCCACGCTCGGAAGTGAAATCCACTTAATCACGAGTTAAAAACTCTGTCTTAGAAAGATAGACAATCGATTGGAGGTGAAACATAGCTTTACAAACAGGTTTTGTTAATAACACTACCGATCTCGTACCAGTGCCTTTCAATATCTGAATTAAGATTTTTTGCCACCAGCACAACCACGTGACTACATTCCTGCAAAAGGCCCATTACAGACCATAGTTAATAGAGTGGAATGGTTAGGAAACCCGGCATACTTCAAAAGGGCTAACAAAGGCGCTGCGATTTATGTTGGAAGGGGGTTAGACAAAAGATTGTGCACGGTCATAGTTCATTAGCGTCCCCTGAACGGCTGAACCCACACGTTTCTATTGGCTGATTGATTAACATATTGGAATTTCTATTGGTTTTGTGCACGGTCACAGTTGAATAAAGCGAACAAATTCATAATAAAGAAGGTCGCTGGGTTTCATAACCATTCCACTAGGGATAAAGTTACCCTTCCTTCGAACATCGAGACCCTGGCAACGCCTCGCTGTGTAATTTCCACTAGAAATATCAGTGGGATTGTTGACACTTTGAACATTCTCCTTCACCAGCTCTTATCATGCTCCTCAAGGATCCTTCAGCTAAAGTCCGCAGTAAGGCGGCCGAAGCCATGAGCTTGCTGTTTGACTATTAACCAATCACAAGCAGTAGAACAAGAAAGAGCAGTGCCCACGTGATTAATCACGCATGAGTCACGTGTTCAACATGTGTTCGCTGAAAGGGTTTTAGTTAACTCAAGTGGACAGTAAACGTCGACTAATTGATAGAATTCTTGGTAAAATTACATGTTTCTTGCGTATTTAGTGCGCTCATTCTACGATAAACATCTGAGGAGCGTAACTGATGTGCTAGGTCTGTAAAATAATAACGATTTCAGCTCTATTACTATTCTTCGTTTGCATGTGACGTTATCGCTGCCGTGTTGGAGGACGTTTAACAAAGGATTCCTTTTGGCTTCTTTTGTTGGAAGCACGCAATGGGCTTTTGACACACGGCAGCCATGTTGGCTTGAAACAATAGATTTCCCACGTGTAGCCTCGTATTGAGCAGTTTCAGAACGATGTCACGCGTGCAAAACAAAGGTTTCTATACTCCTGGGATTAAACATGGCCGCCGTGTGAATAAAGTCCATAGGATCCGCAAAACCATATGAGCCAAATTGCTGCCAGCGGTGAACTTCATGAATTAATACCATGTCTCTTTGGTAGAGTATCAAGTATAAAGATGAAAATTTGTCACAATCCGAGAGTAGATGGTCTGCTTAGCGTAGTGGTTAAGATGTTTGCCTTATAAACGGAAGATTATGGATCCGAATTACAGTCGAACCGAGTATTTTTCCCTCTCGTTTCTCTTCATGTTTACCTTGAAACCATCACTAGGAACTTGTTTCAGAGTGGTTAGGGGTATTTTTATCGTTCGGGTTAGGGTTTGTGTTAGTGTATTTGATTTGTTTTAATTCATGAAGTTTACCGCTGACACCAGTTTGGGTCATGGTTTTGACGGATCCTATTGAGTGACTTCCACTTTTGTTAGTTTTCCAACATGATCGCCACGGCTTTGCATTTGAATCTTTGGGGAATGGGTATGCCAGGGGAAAGCATTAGTTAGATAGTGAAAATAACAGTCTATCAATTTCTGAAAGAAAGTGTGTATGTCCTAATAAAATGAAAGAAATAGAATATTATAACGAATGCGACCAATCAGGAAAGAGTATGAGAACGAAACTCTGCACGAGACGTATGGTAACCGCTGGCCGAAAAACGAGCGGGCTCTGGGAACGAAATTAGCTCAGTAAGATCTGGTCGTAACGTCACTGGCACATGTGCTTCCTGAGAGAATTTAACAACCCACTTTCGATTTATGCTTTAGGGAAGAGGTCAAAACAAATGCCTTCGATAGGGGCCCACTTTTCTCACACAGCTGTCACCTCTCCATTTTTGACCACCTATAGAGAAAAGAACACATTTAATTTTGTGACGAGTGAAGCATATAGTGGGCTATTAAAGTGCTTATGAACAATACATTTTTATTTTAGATATCAATTCTAAATCAAGTGAATGGTACAATATATCTTGCTTTGAATGCTGTGCCGCTGAGTTAAGGAGGTTTTAATATCCAAAATGCTAATTACATGACGTCAGGGAAGGTATCTGCCATCACTTCTTAGTGGTTGTGAATGGGCGTTTCTACTGATATAGAAAAACACATTTCTAACATCATTTTATTTCAACCATGAGTTAACACTGATAATTTGAAAAATTTGTTTAGTTACAAAAATGTTGTATCATAATTGATGCCTCCCCTGACGTCATGTAATTTGCATTTTGGATATTAAAATCTCAACGGCACAGTATTCAAAGCAAGATATATATTGTACCATTCTACTGTTCACTTGATGTAGAATCGCTATCTAAAATAAAAAATAAGGTTCATGGGCACTTTAAACAACGAGCAGAGGTGGCGAGTTTCATTCTTCTACTCTCCTGTCAAATATTTGAAGAATGATGTTTTAGCTGTAGCTTACAATGGTAAACCAATTTGGTGAAGCTAACGAATTATTATTAAAAGTAAAAAGATGTTTCCTTATTTCCCGTCGTCCTTTTCAGTTTTTCAGTTATTAATATCATGTTGCACGTGAGTGTAAGATGAGCGCGTGTTTGTCATTATTTTCTGTGCAGTGTACGGCCTGCTGAAGTTTGACAGCACAGGTAAAAATAGGTAAATAGAGTATTTACTGGACGGTAGCAACCAGTAGTGATTTCACTTAACCCGTGGAATATAATCTAATAGTTAAGGCTGGGCCAAACGAGCGAACATTGGAAACATTTGTGAATTTCAGTGTTTACCCGAATATTTCCTCATTTGCCTCTTCCTTCGCAAAACATGTTGCGCAAACAAACAAATGTTTCACGTTTGCTCCCCGAAGCAACACTGAAATTCACAGGTGTTTCCGCAACAATATATCCTCGTGTGCGAATTTTCGGGCTTTAGCATCAAAATGGTGCCAGAAATGGAAAGAGCATGCCAAAATTAGTAACTGACGTAAGTTTTAGGTTCATAACTTTCAAACCGAAAGCATAATGATTTTCTGAAATCTCGAAATTTAACAGAGTTTGTGAGTTTGGAGGGCAAGCCTTGCCCAATATTTTTGATTGACAAGGTCACGTGACCAGTTGTTGCAAAAGGCCTATTAGTGTCTATTTTACGGGTTTAGTAAAATCACGGAACTAACAGCTCCATGTTGGGCCTGTAGGTATGTTACTTGGGCGGATTTCATGCAAGTGAAAAAGTATGAGCAACCTTAAATGAACTAATTATAACCAATAGATCGTGTTATATGACGTCACTAACGATAACCAATAGATCGTGTTCATGTGACGTCACTAGTGATAACCAATAGATCGTGTTCATGTGACGTCACTAGTGATAACCAATAGATCGTGTTCGTGTGACGTCACTAGTGATAACCAAAAGATCGTGTTCATGTGACGTTACTAATGATAACCAATAGATCGTGTTCATGTGACGTCACTAGTGATAACCAAAAGATCGTGTTCATGTGACGTCACTAATGATAAGCAATATCGTGTTCATGAGACGTCGCTAGCGATAACCAAAAGATCGTGTTCATGAAACGTCGCTAGTGATAACCAAAAGATCGTGTTCATGTGACGTCACTAATGATAAGCAACAGATCGTGTTCATGTGACGTCACTAATGATAACCAATAGATCGTGTTCATGTGACGTCACTAATGATGAGCAACAGATCGTGTTCATGTGACGTCACTAATGATAAGCAATATCGTGTTCATGAGACGTCGCTAGTGATAACCAAAAGATCGTGTTCATGTGATGTCACTAATGATGAGCAACAGATCGTGTTCATGTGACGTCACTAGTGATAACCGGCACTGAAAAGATCGTGTTCATGTGACGTCACTAATGATAAGCAATATCGGGTTCATGAGACGTCGCTAGTGATAACCAAAATATCGTGTTCATGTGACGTCACTAATGATGAGCAACAGATCGTGTTCATGTGACGTCACTAGTGATAACCGGCACTGAAAAGATCGTGTTCATGTGACGTCACTAATGATAAGCAATATCGTGTTCATGAGACGTCGCTAGTGATAACCAAAATATCGTGTTCATGTGACGTCACTAATGATGAGCAACAGATTGTGTTCATGTGACGTCACTAGTGATAACCGGCACTGAAAAGATCGTGTTCATGTGACGTCACTAATGATAAGCAATATCGTGTTCATGAGACGTCACTAGTGATAACCAAAAGATCGTGTTCATGTGACGTCACTAATGATAAGCAATATCGTGTTCATGAGACGTCGCTAGCGATAACCAAAAGATCGTGTTCATGTGACGTCACTAATGATAAGCAACAGATCGTGTTCATGTGACGTCACTAATGATAAGCAACAGATCGTGTTCATGTGACGTCACTAGTGATAACCAAAAGATCGTGTTCATGTGACGTCACTAGTGATAACCAATAGATCGTGTTTATGTGACGTCATCAAAATTATCAAAATGTGAGATGTATAGTGCTGTTCACTTTACATACTTTAACAGTCAGCACACTTCATAAGAAATTTGACATCGATAGGTGCTTTTCTTCGGGAGCAGTGACAACGAGTCACCTCGTGTTTTTTCTAGGAGATTCGGAGAACGAAATTGTACTCAATCGATCAATCGCTGAATGGTGGAATCAATCTCGAAAAAAAAACACGAGGTGTCGGATTCCTCCGGCATTCGTTCGTCACTGCTCCCGAAGAAAAGCCGTTCAACTAAGCACAGGCAGCCCTTGAACTAAGGCTAAGATGAAGGAACCCCGGATCGGTACATGCTACAGAAACCGTCGAATTTGACCGGGGGGGGGGACTCTCCTATTAAAAAAAGTCTGGGATGCTCGTCGGGAAAAATGAATTTAACCCCTTAGAGATAGCAATTTGGGCGTGGTTCATCATGTCATACATTGACCTAAGAGATAGCATACTAAAATACATGAGAAATAACGAATTTGTATTGTTTCCATAAACTTCTCTATTATAAGGACGTCTCGAGAACATAGTTGATTAGTGTCCTCATCGAGATTGTCACTGTTGATCAAGTTAACCTTGCAAATAATGGATTTCAGGGGCATTGCTACGACTGTTTCCGAATGCGTATACAAGTGACTGTTGTCTTCTACGGCAACATAATTTGAAAACAACACATCGACATCGGCAGGTTTGTCGTCGAGGTTGACAGGACGAATGTATTCCACATAACCTCTATTCCCTTTTTTGCGCATTCTTTGTACCCTTCCTAACATTATTTCTGATGCACAGTCAGTATCATGGAAAGCACAGTAGTCAAATAGTCCGACAGAATTGTATGTGATATCAGTAGCTTCTGATTGGGTTTGTGAAGAAACCGCTGCGGTTCTTATTCTCCTAAACCGATCAATTTAATTTGATATCCGGTGTAACAAGTGCAATGATTAGAACAAGATTAAGGCCACCCTTGGCGAGAGACCTTAAGTGATAGCAGACTCGTAGAAAAACATCCGCTTTAGCCCTTCAACCCCTAAGAGATGGCGTAGCCGACGATTTTGACCCCTAAAAGATAGTACGAGTATCCCCGACTTTTTTTATAGGGGATTTTCCCCCCGGGGCTACTTGCAAAGCGAGAAAATAAGCGATGGGTCGATTAAATGAGTGCTAGAGGAATGTGAGAAAGGGTTCCTGGAGGTAAAATGCTGAAAGTTTGGATTTTCGAAGAATAACGAGGCCTCGAAGAGTCGCGACATGGACTAATGGCGTCTCGTGTTTCCTGCCTTCTCAATATTTATATATGTTATATAGAGTAGGAGGGAAAAGCCCATAAATGCCTCAAAGCAGAAATAAACACATCAGTGATGAAGAGGAACAATTTCACAACACACAGGTAAGATTTCATGACTTTATTGATCATTATAGTACAGTTTTAGAATTTTTTTCTAAACAATTCCCATACATTTCTTGTAAAAATCATTAGCTTGGGCTGCCTGTGCTGTAACCGACTCTTCTTTCTCCGGTGTTATTTTGGAGTTTTAATTTGTGTTAATAAAACTTGAAGACTCGATTTTATTGACAGTGCCTCTGCTAATCTGAGTAGTTCTTTCGTCATGAGAATGTTTGTCATTTGGAGGTGACAATAGTCTAACACTCGTCATGGTTACGTAAAGCAACGCGTGATGCAAACGGTCTGAGTAATCAGTAAATATTTGTAATCTCACTGATATATTGGGCATAAATTACTTAAAACTTGACGTAGAAATTAGCATTTGGGTTTTTGGTGGAGTTTTCTAACTTTTCCCTAAACTGAAAAGCCCAAAATGGGACGCGTTCGTAGAACTTTGGTAGACGTTTTGATGGACAAAAACAGATTAAGTGAGTATAGAAGTGCAATTACAAGGAACAGAAAACGAATACTGAATAACGCAAAAGAAAACAATGTTAATTACTTGACAAAAATATAACAAGACAGGGTGCAACTTAATAACAGAGCTCTCTGCAGGAGATGCAACGGTACTCTAAGTTTACTCAATTAATTACTTTAATATCCTAGCATGATATGTACCTCGGCTACAACAATGTACGACAAACTGCGGCGCGCAAACTATCTCATTCGTACGTCATTGCTGTCGCGTTGTGATCCATTCAGTTTTAATGAACAATGCCAATCCACTCGGGGCCATAAATGTTGACACAAGGGTTTAACTCCTCGGGTAAATCTTTCGCTGATATTTCTTAGCTTCTAACGTTTAAACAGGTTTCAATAGGATTTACTGGCCTGGCGCGTGGAGCCTAACATTAAAGCTCATGATATTGCACCATCACATAGCTGATCGTGGAACAAAACTAGGCATTCGGATTGATGACCTCTACAAATCTAAACTTGAAAAGATTTGTGGTTCTAAGAATTAGCGACTAAACTGTCGGAATTTAGGCTTCGTATTGGTCCGGTTTTGCTTGCAGGAACACTTACTATTCACTCCCCCACTACGACTGGCCTATTGACAGGTAAGTTCAATAAGAAAGTTGAAACGAATAATTCGTTGTCAGTTTTATTACATCTCGGTTTCATCTTACCCGGAAAGTCGTTCAATATAAATGCAACAAGATCGTAGTTGTTCTGAACTGAAAGGCGTAAAACGAAATGTGGAACATTTGCAGCAAACTTCACTGAGTTGTAGGCAGTGTGGAATCTTATCAGCAAACGATGAGGTCTACGTCTTGGGGCATATAATTTGAAATAATATCATAGCTATAGCTAACGGTTTTTGTTAAAATCATTTGCAAGTTTATGGGGCTGGATTTCTGGCTTTCAAACGAACAAAACGAAATCTGAATACAGATGTGATTGATCAGATACCGATATAGGGTCTCCATGCTTTGGGTTTTATCAAAAATGCATAATCAAAGGTAAAAATAGGAGAACTATGAATAGTAGAGTTTCTTTCATTTGGGATTGAGCCTAAACATTTGGCCAAATTCAGTGCCGAATAGCACTGAGTGACATAGGTTATATCTAAAAGGACTCCAGCAATATGGCCAGACATATAATATAATTAAATAATCTCAAATTGATTAGCAAAATTGTCAACTGTGAACAAAAGTCTTCAATCTATGGCTGCTTGTCTTCTGGTTATCGACTTTTTAGCCGTTTAGTCACCGGCGATAGAAATAAAGAGGCCATCTGGCTTATAAACAATCACCCAAGGCCATGGTTAGCTGTTTAGACTTCTCCTGCTCCTGTAGTTTGGCTGAGATTCGCAGCTAGTAGTTCTGCATGTGCGAGTTTCTGTTTGATATAGTCCTCAGTAACGGCGGCTGAAAAACGTATTCAGCAGTCTGGTTGACTGTCTGGCTACACTTTATCTTAATAGCCAGACTGGCGGTTATGGATTTCTGTCTTTACGAAATATTTATTGAACCGAAAATCAACAATGTGAAGGTAATATTGACCTTGGCATCGAAGATCGAATTAATCGCCACACCTACATTTTTGCAGAAATGTGTCATGGGCAAATCTAAGGCCTGCCTTTGTATGGGGTGGTGGGGGTAAAATCAAAGGCTTTAGAGGAGAGGTGGAAACTTCCTCACGCAAGTTGTTGGAGTGCTTTTCATCAAAATTTAAGAAAAACTTCATTATTTGCGTCCGAATTGTATCGGATATCGCCATTGTAACTAGTACAGAACTGTCGGCTCTCACCGCTTACCACGTCTAACATTGGCCTTAACCGGAAATATACACAACCTCTGGTTTAGCCTGTATGGGGAATGCTAAACTGTGGCGTGCATGAGTGGCCGAGGGCACTAATCAGTTTATTCGAATCGCCCTGTTCTGAAGAGCCATCCGCCGAATTTTGTCGAATTGAGAAAAAACTTTATTGCGTTAAATATCCACTTTACTTTATTGCGTGGATTTGCTACGATTTGGAATTTGGAATGCTCTATTTTCGTTTTACAAGGTGTTTAGTTCTCGGTTAAGAACTTAAGATCATAGCGATGGCATTCGTCCATCCACTCTGCATGTAGACTATTAAATTACGCCATTACTACCAGTTCATTTCCGTCTGAATGGAAAGTTGCGCGATTGACGTCACCTCTACACAAGTCTGGCTCGCGCACTGACAGAAACAAATATCGGCCCATTTCGGTGCTATCAGTGCTCTCGAAAATCCTAGAGAAACACCTTACAAGATCATTCCGATATTATCTACGTGATAACAAGTTGATGTATGAATTCCAGTCTGCTTTTCGCGCTGGCCATTCAATGGAGTTGGCACTAATTAAGCTGACAGACCAAGCACTATTTAATATGGATTCAAATCTTTTATCTGGTATGGTGTTCGTGGACTTCAGGAAGGCTTTTGATGTCATTAACCACGACATTCTATTAAAAAAACTGGCAATCTATGGAGTAAGCGGCCAAGCGATCGAGTGGTTTAAGTCATATTTAACCGACAGAACACAATTCGTCAATCTCAACGGAATTACATCTTCTAGACTTACTCGGAAGCAGGGCGTACCACACGGTCAATTCTTGGCCCCATTTTGTTCCTGCTATTCGTGAACGATATGCACTTATCCAGCGAATCAAATATGGATGTCTACGCTGATGACGTCACCATAACATCAAAGTCAAGCGATCCCCCATTACTTAACCAAGAGTTGAACAAGACCCTAGACAATCTCAGTCAGTGGTCAGCCGAAAATAGAATGTTCATCAACACACACAAAACTAAAGCTATGCTCGTAAAAGGGAAACGGCTCCGGAAACGTATCTGCAACGAAAATATCCATCTTGATATCCGGTTGAATGGATCTCCCATCGAGTGTGTCAATAGCCACAGGGTACTGGGCGTGGTTCTCGATGATGACCTCAGTTTTACAAATCATACAAAGGAACTTTGCAAGAAATTAGCCAAACGAATCGGTCTCTTGCGTCACATAAGTCCGTTTCTGAAACAAAGTCAAAAAGAAACATATTATAATGCAGTAATTAAACCCATTTTTCTATACGGCAGTACTGTATGGTCATCTTGTAGTAAAGAAAATCTAAACTCTGTACTGAAGCTTCAGAAAAGAGCTGCCCGTGTCATCTCAGGCGCAGAACGCAGAGCCCCCTCTGTGACGCTTTTTAATAATCTGGGTTGTCTCCCATTCTATGTTCAGGCATATATAAACCATTGTGCCATTATATTGAATAGGATTAATGATAGAACGCCTGAATATCTAAATAGCCTCCTAACTAGAAACTCTGAAAGACACCAAAGGAACACAAGATATGCTCAGCTAAACCTTTGTTGCCCGTTATATTAAAACAATACTGAGGGAGGCCGAACCTTCAACTGTACGTTACATTCGCGACTGGAATCAATTATCCACTACTCTTAAAACTAGCATATAAATCAAATGTCTTAAAAAGAATCTCTTTAAAGAACGTATTTTAAAACAGATAAAACAACTTAGATTTGCAGATCCATAGCTACCACCCTTTATGCAAATACTTTAGTAATTTTATGAATTTGGGTGTTTTTAATTATTCTATCTTAGGCCCGGTTCAAACGTCGAACTTTTCATGCGCCGATCCCAATTAGATCAAATAAGCCGCCTAATTATCTTTTGTTTCAATTGAGTTCGGCGCATGAAAAGTTCGACGTTTGAACCGGGCCTTATTGTATTTAATTGTTTTTACAATCTTTTTATAGTCTAAGAATTTTAGCATTTTAATCGTAGACGTTTTGTAGATAGGTGTATTTATTATTGTAAATAGAGGGCCACGGGGTTATCAGTACCTTTGGTTACTGTTAAGTGTTACCCTCTGAAAATAAAGTATATTGTATTGTTTTGTATTGTATTGGTTGTTTAAGTGGCCTCGGTTACAGTAATTTGATTGGATAAGGTAGATTGATATTCATGATTGATTAAGAAGAGGGAAATTCAAAAATAGAATAAACTTCGTGGTAAATCGAGAACGATTCTAGTCCAGTTTTGAGCGCTTTGTTTTTTGCTTTGTATGATATAGTTACCTTCTCATCCAAGTTCTGTCATGCCGCTGATCATACCAAGTGTTGTAAGCCAGTATTGGTTGGTCGTCACTCTGGCTCTGGCACAATCAGTAACTATAAACGTCAACCTAAACAGCAACACAGCGGGCGCTAACGTAGCACAACCTCTCTTCCGCTCCTGCAACAAAGAAGTTTGCGCTTCCAGAATCTCCGCTTGTTTACTGATGGAATCCTGCAAGTGTAAGCTGCCGGACTGCACGTGTTGTGTCGATTGCACCAGATGTCTCGGAGACCTGTGGATAGACTGTTGTGATTGTGTTGGTCTATGCGTACGGCGCGACAGCATGTCTTTGCCATTTCATCGAGTAAGCACCGTTGGTGATTTGGAATTCTCCATACCATCGCTGTTCGAGGCTCTTAGTTATGGATCAAATTTACCCGTTGTGTACGTCACGCTGTCAGTTGGAAGTCAACCAAATGGTAAGAGCTCAGTTTATACGTTAGTACAAAAAGCCCGAATGGTTTTAGTTCTCAGTGAAATCCTGGGGTTAGGTTCACACTGAAAAATTGAACAATTGAACAACTATGTAAAACTATGTAAAAATGTTTGTGAAATGTGGGCATTTTACAGACTTTACATGTACATTGTTCATAAAATGTCTGTAGAAGTACAACTTTACAATCATATTTGCAAACATTTCAAACAGTGTAAAATATGCTTTTACAGACTTGTAAATTTACTGCGTAAAATGTTCGTAAGATGCCTGTACATTTAATTGTACATTTACAGCCATCACAAAGTCTGTAATCTGCACATGGTAAATACCGTTAGATATTTGCAGTGTTAAGGGTTATGTGAGGGGATGGCAGCTTCAGGAACTAGAAATGTTTCAGTAATAGGCCACAATCCTGCAGGATTTTGTGAGAGGAGGTTAAGATACACGCGAGCGCCAAAATCATTTTTCAATTTCTTTTGTTGTCTTTTGTAAGCGATTGAGAGAATGGGATGGATCCGCTACAGAAGTTACTAGTTCGCTACAATTAATTACGTTTAATCATCACTCGAGTGCATAACTGAATAATCCCCACTTTCAATGGGCAACACTTCAATGTATGAGAGGCCACAGCGAAAGCGAGCAATTTCTCATATTTGTTTTGAAAAAGGGACCGCTCGCTGAATCTATTTTTAACCAATCCAAAGAAAAAAGAGATGAAAGCCAGAATGAAAATGAAAGAAAAGATAGAAGCCTAATGTTACTGCCATACTAGTACTTCCTAAAAAGGTTTGATTCTGTATGTACTCTCCGGAATTTCAGATCAAAAAACATGATATTTCATACCCTTTTTCAGATCTGACCCCGAAAATCTGTATTCCATTTCAGGGTTTTCCGAGACAGGTTTCCGTTTGCGCAATGCAAAGCGACCTTTAATCGCATCATCTAATCCAATGAGATTTTTCGCCGAAGTCTACTCTTTCCCAATTTATTTTGAATATCAATGTCAAACTAAGATAAATCGATGAACACGTGCTGTCTAGTACTTCCATGTTAAAATCATATCCCGTTCCAGACTAAAAAGGCAAACTTTCTAATCGTATTTCAGGCTAAAACAACTCGAAAACCATATCGGCTCTTTTGGGCAACACATACCGGGGTCTGTGTTTTTAATCGTCTGTCGATTCCTCCTTGATATATAATAAGAAACATCTAGCTTGATAAATTATTTTTAATGTGCAGTTTTGTCTGAGTTATCAGACAATGACGGTGGAAGTAATTTGACCAAAAAACTTATCATTTCTATTGTTTCCCTTAAAGGGGTTATGTCATGGTACTGCGCAATCGAGTAATCGCTCGGTTGGTGGCTCTTAATTGGATACAAACAAATAAACTTCCCTCCCTCAATACTTGATTGAAAGGATTTTCAATATTTTCCCAGGAGACTGTTTATGTACACTGTTTGTTAGTCATTTTTGCATATTTTATTTTATTTTAAGCATCCCACATGGCCGAGAGGTTCGTTAGTTCATATCAAAATCGGTGGAAATAGCTGTTTCCGGCCCGGAACGCAAAATAATGTAGTCTATTGCCGTGACACAGCTTGTAGACGATTTGAAGATAATATACCTTATACAAGTATATGTTCCCTATCCCAATTTAAAAGCCATATCCTGGAAGAATTGCATTCTGATATTTGAACTGTTATCGACTTCTTTCCAGTAACCGCATCGAGTGCACCCGAAATCAACAACAACGTCACCATTGCACAGGGATCCCAAGACGGTGTCTGTAAAGTAGCATTTTTTGACGACTGTCGTTCGCTGGAGCAATGCGAGGACTCGTGTGGCTCCATGGGTGCACATAGGTATCGGTGGTTCCATAACGGCTGCTGTCAGTGTGTCGGAGAAACGTGTACTAACTACGGTGTATCTAAACCACTCTGTAAAAACTGCGCACAGTAATCTGCACCGAAAACACTCAGAGTATAAGTGGACAAGTTACGGCATGCCCGTACGTAACCGTGTAACTTACTATACCTTATCTCTGTAATTTGATTGGATGAGAAAGTCAAATCAATGGGAAACCATTTCAATGTCACGGCATGCCGTACAGTAACCGTGCTGTAGTCAGTACCGTAGTTTGCCCCACTCATAGAGCAGATTTCGTATGAGTGGGACAAACTACAGCACTGATTACAACACGGTTACTGTACGGCATGCCGTGACATTGAAATGGTTAAGAGCAGATTTCGTATGAGTGGGACAAACTACAGCACTGACCACAACACGGTTACTGTACGGCATGCCATGACATTGAAATGGTTTAGAGTAGATTTCGTATGAGTGGGACAAACTACAGCACTGACCACAACACGGTTACTGTACGGCATGCCATGACATTGAAATGGTTTAGAGTAGATTTCGTATGAGTGGGACAAACTACAGCACTGACTACAACACGGTTACTGTACGGCATGCCATGACATTGAAATGGTTTAGAGTAGATTTCGTATGAGTGGGACAAACCGGCTACAGCACTGACCACAACACGGTTACTGTACGGCATGCCATGACATTGAAATGGTTTAGAGTAGATTTCGTATGAGTGGGACAAACTACATCACTGACTACAACACGGTTACTGTACGGCATGCCGTAACATTGAAATGGTTTAGAGCAGATTTCGTATGAGTGGGACAAACTACAGCACTGACTACAACACGGTTACTGTACGGCATGCCGTAACATTGAAATGGTTTAGAGTAGATTTCGTATGAGTGGGACAAACTACAGCACTGACTACAACACGGTTACTGTACGGCATGCCATGACATTGAAATGGTTTAGAGTAGATTTCGTATGAGTGGGACAAACTACAGCACTGACTACAACACGGTTACTGTACGGCATGCCGTGACATTGAAATGGTTTAGAGCAGATTTCGTATGAGTGGGACAAACTACAGCACTGACTACAACACGGTTACTGTACGGCATGCCGTAACATTGAAATGGTTTAGAGCAGATTTCGTATGAGTGGGACAAACTACAGCACTGACTACAACACGGTTACTGTACGGCATGCCGTAACATTGAAATGGTTTAGAGCAGATTTCGTATGAGTGGGACAAACTACAGCACTGACTACAACACGGTTACTGTACGGCATGCCGTAACATTGAAATGGTTTAGAGCAGATTTCGTATGAGTGGGACAAACTACAGCACTGACTACAACACGGTTACTGTACGGCATGCCGTAACATTGAAATGGTTTAGAGCAGATTTCGTATGAGTGGGACAAACTACAGCACTGACTACAACACGGTTACTATACGGCATGCCGTGACATTGAAATGGTTTAGAGCAGATTTCGTATGAGTGGGCGGACAAACTACAGCACTGACTACAACACGGTTACTGTACGACATGCTGTGACATTGAAATGGTTTCCCTATTGTTTTTATCATGCTGATCCAATCAAATTACAGAGATACGGTACAGTAAGTCACAGTACGGTTACTGTAAGGCTACGGATCGACATGCCGTAGTTTGTCCCACTCATACGAAATCTGTTCTATGCCGCCGTAACATTGAAATGGTTTCTCCATTATTTTTGTCCTTCTGATCCAATCACATTACAGCAAAGTTACAATACGGTTAGGCTATGGGCATGCCATATTTTTGTCTCACTCATACGAAATCTGCTCTATATATATAACACGCACCCAGGTCGAGGAAACGACAAGGTTACATTGTGCTGGTGATATATTGAAGGATTATAGGTATTATACTGTCTATTGGAGAACTCGCCATCTGATTGGCTAGCCAGTTACGGTCTATTGGGAAACTCGCCATCTGATTGGCTAGCCAGTTACGGTCTATTGGGAAACTCGCCATCTGATTGGCTAGCCAGTTACGGTCTATTGGGAAACTCGCCATCTGATTGGCTAGCCAGTTACGGTCTATTGGGAAACTCGCCATCTGATTGGCTAGGCAGGCACGGTCTATTGTTCGATAGTCCGACCTCCGTACCTTTTTTACTAGTTGTTCTCAATTTTCTCGATCGCCAAGATGGTAGAACGGTGGCTCGGTTATACTAAATCAATTCGACTGAACGCTCTTGGTTTTCATCGACTTTGATAGTTGACTCGGAACAATCTACCGTTATACTTTACCAAAAACAGTTGGCGCGCGCTCATTGGCCAAAATCCGCGGATGCAAACGGCTATCAGGCGTTATAGTTCACCACAAAATTTTGGTGCGCGCTCATTGGATAAAAGCGATCACGTGACGTGATAGTTGTCGTCCGTGGATGCAAACTATCAGGTGTTATAGTTCACCACAAAATTTTGGCGCCCGCTCATTGGCTAAAAGCGATCAGGCGACGTGATAGTTGTTGTCCGCGGAGGCAAACTATCAGCGATAGTGCCCGCTGAGAGCGGAAGACAATTTTGTGATGAATAATAACGCCAAATAGTGTGTTTGTCTCGGAACTATCGGCTGATAGTTTCCCTTGGTTATTTCTTAGATAGTCATAGCTGGGACATCTTATTTGAAGGTGAAGTTAATCTTCAACCCGGCTTCAGTGTAACCTGGGCATTAAAGTGCCCCTCCGCCTCATTTTTTTTTTCGAAAAGAGAAGATAATTTTGAGTAATTCTGCGAAAAAAGTTTTGAATTTTCGTTAATCCTTGATTTTGTTATGAGCGATTATAAACGCGATCTGATGGCAAAATTCGCCGCCATTAGAAATGTGACGTAAGTGAAGGATTTTTCTTTCTGAGCATGGATGAATACACACGTTTCGCTTTCACAAAGTCAACCCACTTGCGCCTTTTTCTGGCTAACGAACTCTCATCTCCCCAGAATGGAATTTTGTGAAGACTGATGCTTGGCGTCTGAACAGTTGCTGCAGACCCTACAACACACCTATTTAGAGTTTGAACGTGTTTTTTTCTTTCGATTTCACTGACCACTACTTCCAACTACTCCGACTTCTCTTTGTAAATTTTGACGACTGAAACAGACGCTTTTCATTCACTTACGTCACAAGACTCATTATAATAATTAGGACGTGCGCCACTACACACGGAATTTTGTCATCTTTAAACGCTCATAAAAAATCAAGGATTAATGCGAATTCAATTTTTTTTCGAAGAAATGCTCAAAATTACCAAAATAAACATTTTGGGGTAGAGGAGCACTTTAAAGGGGCTATGTCATGACACTACGCATGTCTGGAGTCATTGTTCGATTGGTGGGTTAAACAGTTCAACCCCCCTCCTTCAATGCTTGATTGAAAGTATTTTCATTATTTTACTTGAATACTGTATATTTACATAGTTTATTAGTCATTTTTGAATATTTGCTTTGATTTTTACCATCCCACATGTGCGTGAGGTTCGTCAGTTCATATGAGAATCGCTGATAATGACCGTGTCCGGCCCGGACATCTAATGTAAAGGTCTCTCACCATGACACAGTCCCTTTAACACTAGTTAGACTTATAATAAAATAATGGTTAGTAGTTCATATTATCGGATCAGTGTGCATATTATAATAATAATAAGAATAATTATTATTATTATATATTATCATATATTACTATATATTATTATTATTATTGTTATTATTATTATTGTTATTATTATTATTATTATTATTATTATTAGAGTTTTAGCACATTGTAAGTAGTCACAGACTTTGTATTATAGTTTTACTCAATTTTATTGTATTGTTTCAACACGCCTCTCGTGGAAATCAGCTTTTAGTTGTTGGGGCTAGCCATTCCGAGTTGAAGTAATTTTTTCGCTGATTCTAGATGCTCTCTTGAAAACGCATCGCTATAATGTTTTAAAAGTGAACGTGTGTATTAAAAGCTTTCAAATGATATAAGTCAATGAGTATGTTGTGGCCTAGAACTGAAGTCGCATTTCGGATTCCCCAAGATCACAGTTGGTTTTGATATGGTTTTAATTTTCTTTATTTCTGTTATTATACATACAGTATAAAGCTATAGTATATGAATATAACACGTTAGCGAATCGACTTAAGACGCAGGCGAATCAACTTAAGACGTAGGCGAACTGACCGTAGGCGAAACGACCGGATACCTTTCAAACCAGTAGGCTTTAGTTATACGGTAATGTTCAAATCGCATCACCAGCAATTGTGAAAACAGATTCTCCAAGCTTTCTCCTTTCGAATGAGCTATTATTCAAGCTTCTCGATCTTCTAGAAGTCAAGATATCGGTAAGAGTCGCGGCTACTTCTGTGCAACTCAGCACAACTCAGCCAAGTTTTTCGTTTACCTAGCTTTTCTATTGGCTGTGGAAATGTTTTGTAATCAGTCGGCAGCGAATCAAATTCCAGAGTAAAACCAATCGTGGTTTTGGTCCGTCACGCCATCAATCCACGATTGCGTTTACTTTTCCTCCTGATTGGTTGCTTTCTCATGCCAGTGAAAACCAATCGGTATTCACTTTAGTTCGTGATTGATTCGTTGTAATTGCTTTGGTTTTGGTTTTACGACAGTCAATTGAAACCTGCTCTTTAACGAGCTGGTGAGTCAGTCCACCAACCATCATAACCCAAGCAGGATGAACAGAACATACAGCAGAAGGGTCCAGAACAGGACACAGTTTTCGGAGAAAATATAGCTTCCAACTTATTGTGAAAACGAAGCCGGTTTTTGTCACTGTTTTGATTATTCTACATCGTCTATAACGCGGAATTCCACATATTTCTTTCACAAAAATCCCTACCAGTGGTAACACCGCACATATATATTACTTAATAACCAATGTAATGTTTACTAGTTTTATAACATTTCGGTATTGAGTCTAAAATCAATGTGGTACATCCAAAAATGGGAATCATTTTGTAGTTTGAATCGCTTCACATGGCTGAAGAAAGGATAGATTTGTTCTATCAGTCAAACATTCATTTCATTATATTTGAAGACTGCAAGGCTGATCGAACGGCTGTACGATGCCCGGGGGTGGGGGAGGGGGGGGGGGGGGGGGAGAGTGGGTTACTCCCTATCATAATGGGGAGGCTCCGCCCGAAATGGGTACCTTTTCATTCAAGTATTTTAAGCGGTTACTCAAGTGAAAAGTTTAGTAAAAGTCGCTCGATTATTGTGAAAGGGGTACCATGTTTTTGTGGAAGGTATATGAAAGGGTTACCTTTTATGTCAAAAATGGTATATAAAAGGGTAAGTGTTCCCCGTATAAAACTTTGTTGAGTACCCCTCAGGGGTACGATGCTATTTATTATACCCTATATTTCTTTATTGATTTATTTATTAATCAGTCTGCAAAGTGCCAATAAACCTCTTCTGTCTGTCTGTCTGTATTTCGGTTCCGCAGAACGAACCTTCTTCAGGGGTTATATGAGTTAACATATAACAAAGCTTAACAAGTGTGAATACAAAATCTGGCACGGTCACCACAATAGACTTCCTTGGTTACGTGGTCAAATATGGTTCGAGTGTATCGTCTCTATTAAGTCAAAAGGGGCAGCCAAGAATGCTTAAAAGTAATTTCTGAGAGGACCTCTAAAAGATATTCATGAACAAATTAACATTGCAGAGCGTTTCTTTGATTGAGTATAGAAAGCAAGAAGTGATTGCTTTTTTGGCCTACCTTTTCTATTGACTGTGAAAAACGTTATGTAATTGTCTGAAACTTACCAAACTAAAATTAAGACATATTTTAAGATTCGTGTTCGCGACCAAATTAACTCCTTGGTTTAATAGAGCTAGATGTTTTCGATTGAGTCTATTGTGGTGACCGTGCCAGATTTTGTATTCACACTTGTTAAGCTTTGTTATATGTTAACTCATATAACCCCTGAAGAAGGTTCGTTAAAATATGTCTTAATTTTAGATGTGGAAAGCCACAAGGATGTAGCCATTCTACGAATAATCTCATTTTAAATTTGTTAATCGATTTAAGAGCATGACATGCACTGATAAGCAATGATTTAGCTGGGTAAAAAAAAAGATAATTGTTTCAGACTTTCCGTGTCACCGTTGTTGAAACCATTTGACGAAGGCTCAAAGGTGATGTTACACGCAACGATTTCAAGAGCCATCACCAGGAGCAACCGATATACAGCTATTTCAAAAAGGTTGTCCCGGTCAAGCCACAAACGGCAAGCGACATTTCCAGACCGAAATGGATTGCGGTTGAAGCTGAAAGTCTAGTGAATTCGTTTGTTTAAGGGGCCGTCGACATATTCGAAATGCCCCGCTTAACGCACAACGGACGTTAAGGTCAGACCTCCCCCCCCCCCTCCCCCTTAACGTCCACCCATTGTTTTATGCTTTTTTTTAGGTCAGGAAAAACAGTAATGAAATACACGGGAGTTCACTTATAAACAAAGTATAGCTGCAACTGTACAGTCAGTCAGTACCTCGAATTCCCGTACGAGCTCATTTCGGATCTTGACTAAAATACCCATTCGGACACGACTATAAAACTGAGTTTCACTTACCTGTAGGTTTGAGGTATTTCATGATACTTCTAATCAAACGACCTTGTTGAAATTTCCGGGAAATTCAACAGAAATTGCGCTCTAATGTAGATCTAGCTGACTAGAAACGTTTGATTAAAAAGTGTACTTCTATTGATGAAAAAGTGTTTGTTCTAAATGCCCCACACTAACGTCCATGCCCTTACCCCCTCCCCCCTAAACGTCCGTTGTGCGTTAAGCCGGGCATTTCGAATATGTCGACGGCCCCTAAACATTTATGGTCTTCTGCGAGTCGATTTTCGAATTACATCGTAGTTTACGGGAGAGTTGCAAACAATCCATATCGGTCTGATAATGTCGCTTGACCGGACTACATTTTTTTAAATAGCTGAAAACTATATCCGTGAGTCAGCGTATGATCTAGCCTGATTTTCAGACGGTATGAGGTCGTCGGCTCACTCCTTCCATGCTTGGGTGGTCCCTTCGTGTAGGCAACACATGAATTGCTATCAAAATACAATAGAATTAACACAATACAAAAAAAATAGAAAGAAATACACAATACAGTTTGGTAGTAATTCATGTCTACCTTCATTAAGGGAGAACCCATGTTTGCACCCCTTTCAAAATGTCGGAATTAACCGCGAACTGATTAAAGATAAAGATATATTATAAACGACATTCCATCGCTGGATTTTCTTCCCTCTTCAACTCAAACAATTAGTTTAAAATTAGGTTTTATTTGGTTGATTGTTATAACTTCGAGCCCACGTGAATTAAGTTGGTGATATAGGCCGCGCAAAGTTCGACACGTTATTCGAAGCAAGTCCTGAAAGGCCGAGGTAAGAAGATTGAACTTCAAGCTGAAATTGCACCCTAAAAGCCATATTTTAACCACTTCTTTCCATGAAGAGAAGCAAGCCTTGGTATATGATGTGGAACTGATGGATCTGATCCTTGGTAGGACGCGGGACTGACGGATCTGATGAGTCTACTATTCAAAACTCCGCGGCTCTTGAAGATTCGACAGATTCATTTTGGCCCCAGAAATTTTGGACCTCAAACATTGAAAGTAAGTGCTGTCGACTCGTATAGTTTCATTATGTCTTCGATAATTTGAGAAGAAGGTATAATTTTCATTTACGTATATTTCTTTCACGATATTTGGTTCGTTTGTGTTTTGGTAGAATAAAATATATTCGCATTTATATTTTTAGGATGTATTTCGGCCTCGAGAATTCTCTCTTGCTTCGAACTTATTGACGGCATAGCTTAGCTGGACCCACTTTGAACGGCTGATACTCCACTGTCAGAGCTCGGTCGGGCTAGCCACTTCACCCATTTACTAGAAATAGAATAAACTTTCCAAAAATGTAGGTTTGTTTGACATCGGTGTTAGTATACCAACACATCGTTGACGTCATGTATTTTACATATCACAGTTTTCTCGAAATCTAGACCTAAACTTTTAAAACGACCTAGTGTCCCTTGTAGTCTAAATGTAGGCCTTCAAGACTGCAAAGTTTAAACAAATTGTATGAGAGCGTGTTGAATATTTTCGTTTAAAAAATAAACAATTCGCCTTACTTTCTGTTTAGTCGTCCGCGAGAACTGTGTTTTCGGGACAGATTCAAGCGATGTCTTTAGCATATTTCATACCTGTGACATAGGACTACTTGCCATGAAAATTTCATACCATTTGCATTGCTTTATTCGATTTCGGTTTATGGAATCATAAGTAATGTCATAAATATGCTCATTTTACTCAAAATAGTAACGTATTTGCTAAGGAAGCTGTAATTCGAAAACTAGTCGATAAAATTTGTTTTAATCTTTTCACCTGCAATTCAACATGAACTACCCTGGCCCTGTAAATTTCAAGAGCATTGAATCATTTTAAGAGCGCGGAATAAAAACAAAAACATAGGGAACTTTTACCGATTCATCCACGCAAGCTTCATTGCTGTATTACTTTAATTGTTCATTGCTTGTGTCTTTCCGAAATTTCTCTTTTGTCTAGATTCTACATACTTATGTGCTTTTGAACCAACAAGTTTGCCATAGACGCTTGCTACGCTTCGCTACTGCCGAATTATGTTCTTGTTTTGACATCGGTGTTACCATAGCAACACAGCGTTGACGTCATGTATTTTACATATCATCAATTTTCTCGAAATCTAGACCTATACTTTTAAAACGACGTAGTGTCCCTTGTAGTCTAAATGTAGGCCTTCAAGACTGCCAATTCTGTTCTTAGTAGCAATGACTTGCAATTATCATAGGCTGCCAATTGTAACGCTGTTATAATATAACTTATAATATTTATTTACAAAACGTTTTATAATATCACTAATACAAAATCTCGTTTTTAATTAATATTTTTGGGTATTCTTCTGTCTAAAGGTGTGGTCTAGACGTCACGGGCACTTTTTCCCGATCTGCATGGCTACTAAAAATACACTTATTCAACATTATCATCTATAGCGATACTTCCGGCTATAGCAATACTTCGTGTTGATAAACATTACAATTGTTATGCTAATGTGCAACCATGATTTCAAAAGGCCGCTTTGTGTCAGGAACCAATGGATATCTGGTAGGCACATTAATGACAGCATCACTATTGCTTCATGGTTTGACTAATTTGCATGTCATTGTACTAAGAACAGACTTTGCATGAGCGTTCCGGCAGTAGCGAAGCGTAGCAAGGGTGTGCTTTTGAACTAACAAGTTTATCATGCCCAAGTGTGTAGAATCTAGACAAAAGAGAAATTTCGGAAAGACACAGTTCTCGACGACTTAACAGAAAGTAAGGCGACTTATTTTAAACGAAAATTTCAACCCAATTTTTTTTGGAAACTTTGCAGTCTTGAAGGCCTACATATAGACTACAAGGGATACTAGGTCGTTTTAAAAGTTTTCGAGAAAATTGATGATGTGTCAAATACATGTCAACGCTGTGTTACTATGGTAACACCGATGTCAAACAAACCTACATTTTTGGAAAGTTTATTCTATTTCTAGTAAATGGGTGAAATGGCTAGCTCGACCGAGCTCCGACAGTGGAGTATCAGCCGTTCAAAGTGGGTATGGTGCGTCCAAGGAAAATCCAGGCGAGCCACTGTAGTCTTGTCTCTTATTAAGAATATCACAAAATAAAGCCGGGACTGTTACGAGCTACCCGCGACGTGAAATAAGGTCGCTTTAACTTTAAGAACTGTAGTCTTATCTCTTTAGTTATTATTAATAAGAATATAACAAAATAAAGCCAGTACGTTGTCTGGTCTCGTTGCGTTTATTCTTATACTATTTTGCTTTAGTTGCAAAGCAGCAGAAAACCATAACTGCAGAAAGCCATGAGGGGATCGAGTGGAGTTCCAAGACACGAGCATGTACTGTTCATCTCAGGAGAGACAACGGAAACACAAGAAGAACGTAAGTATAATTACAATAACGTAGAACAACTACACTAGTATGAGAACTCGTTGCTCTGACGGAACACAAATTTAGTTTTCACGGTTCTGTTTTAAATCTTGGATGAAAAGCTTACATTTATGTTAAACTGCTTATTTGCTGCGTGCGAAGAACGCCGCATATATTCAGAATAGTCGATGAGCGATCAGTAAAGGTCAGGACTGGGGTGGAATCATTAAAGAGAGGTCAGTTGTTTAATCTCCCAAAAATGTATCGAAGGTTTTGTCAAGTCTTCCCTTACCATTTGTTTTAAACAAGGACCCGCAAAAGGGCAAAGACCCTCCCCCTTCTCGCCCGTTGGGATTCGAAATTTGAATTTCAAATTCAGAACAGTCAAGCAAGTCTTCAGGTTGGAATACTAAATTGCTGAAGGTAAAATTAAAATAAGCCGAGAAAAAGTGAACAGCAGGACTGAACTAGTTGCTCAGTTATGCCATTTATGTACGACATCTCCAACAAAAATATTAGTGAAACGTTTATTAGTATGTTCACCCCTCCGAACTGAAATTCACTCTTATGAAACCTGTTAGATTCATTAACCATTATGGCGTCAATATTTGGGAAATGATTCCTCAACACAAATCCAAAAACAGAAATTTATTCAAGAAAAGTATTTCTGCTATGTTAATTAACGAATACTCAGACGAACAGTAAAATTCACTAATATTTTACTTCACTTTACTCAAATTACTATTTAGAGCTACTTAATTCACAGGCAGCCCAAGCTCACTATTTGTGGCTCTTACAAATCCTACGTAGATTACGTGATTGCTCGCGCAAGTCGATTGCGTGATAGCGCGCGCTAGAGTCACCGTCTAACAAACCCCACGTGCACGTGACGACAACCAACCAATCAGATCGCATTTTGCCATCCGCGGGACGTCCCGCTGTCTCGGGACTAAGTTACCAGCATCCGAGGGTTTTGAAATAGCGGTTTTTGATACCACATATGTCTTTTATGAGGGCTAAAATGTACATTTTTGCAATTCCACCCCGAAATAAACGTAGACAGACATTCGGTACGTCCTTTTGTGGAGTCTGGCGAGGATTGAAGTGATTTTAGAGTGCTTTATTGCCCTTCGAGTGATTTGATGTGCTCAACGAACTGTGCAGCCTTGTCATTTCATTATAGAGAGAGATCTCAAAAATCGAAAGCGCTCTAAAACTGATCCAAACTAGCCCAAAATAGCAGAGAATACCCAAGGACATAAGAAAAGGACACTTGAGGTACATTTATTGCAAAATGTTATTTCATTGCCTTTATTTTACCACGATAAGAAATCAATGCAAACTCTGAGATGACAAGGAAAATTTCTGGAGAAAACGGTGACTCTAGCGCGCTATCACGCAATCAATCTTGCGCGAGTGATCACGTAATCTACCGTAGGATTTGTAAGAGCCACAAATCGTGAGCTTGGGCTGCCTGTGCTTAATTAAACTCTTCTCCTAACTGGCCATTTTGACGATGTTGCGCGCGCAGCTAGAACAATGGCTATCTGTTTTAAATAACAAAAGGCTGGTGAACCAGAACGAATCTTAGCAGCTCGCGTATATTATTTTACTGATGAGTGCGCCCATGATCCCCATGGGAAATGCGTAGCCATGGATACTGGATGGCAAGCTATCTTTAAAAACCCTGTTTTAGGAAGATCAACAATCGATTGGAGGTGGAAAATAGCATTTACAAACAGGTTTGCTAATAGCGATACCGATCTCGTACAAGGCTTCAAATAAATGAAGTAAAGATTTTTTGTACAACCACGTGATTTGTTAACTGCAAAGGGCCTAGGACCGACCGACCGACCTCTTCATGTTTCTACCCCAGGACCCTGCAATATCGTTTGCACTATTGCTGGTTTGCAATCGATCCCCAGAGATTCCAATAACAAAGACGTGGCGGCCATGTTGGTTGAATCAAACTAAGAAATATTTTGGTTTCATTGTTGATCGAACGAGGAATCGTTTGTTTACGTCAACCAAGATGGCGGCGATGACGTCGATGACGTCACGTGTAAACCAGCAATAAGTCAGTTTACTAACTACCATAATGGAATGGCCTTTTCGAATTCTTTTTCTTGTTCAGATTTCAAAATTCCTATGAATATACCAAGACAATGGTCCAAATTAGGAGAACAAAATAATATACGCAAAGGATTCTGGTAGTTGTAGTCACGTGACGTAATATTGCAAACGGCCTATTGGTCAACCTCGTTTCCAGGGGTCTTTTCGCGCCCATTCCAAGACGCCATCTTGGATTAGGCGTGTAAAGACCCTTGGGAATGAGATTGCCTATTGGTTTTCTATCGGCCGGGAATTCTTACTCGAGGTACCATATTTTTTTTATTTTTTTTTGCCTTGCGGATAGCCGGAACACGATGGACAGGAGGGACTGTGTTTATGATGATGAAGATCGAGAAGAAGCAGACGAGCAAGAACCAAGAAGCCGCAGGACAAAGTGCAGAGTTTTCTCCATCAAGGTAGGATTTTTACTTGAAAAGAGGCTGATGCTATTAGTTTCATGAAATAAGTATACATTAGGCTTAGGGTAACACATTCCATAATTTTTAGTGGATTCAAGATGAGCCCCATGAATCGGATTATCGGTGGATTGAAAGTATCGAATGCTGGCCGATCTTAGTGCCCATAGAGCTTTAAAACGTTGAGTGCGACCATAATTAATAAAGGGGAATGGTTAGGAAACCCGGCAAACTTCAAAGGGGCTAACAAAGGCGCTGCGATTTATGTTGGAAGGGGGTAAGACAAAAGATTGTGCACTGTCAAAGTAATTAGTGTCCCCTGGACGACCGAACCCACGCGTTTCTATTGGCTGATTGATTAACATATTGGAATTTCTATTGTGTTTTGTGCACGGTCATGGTTGAAAAAAGCGAACAAAGACATATAACAAAGAAGGTCGCTGGGTTTTATAACCATTCCACTCTATTAACTATGGTGTGACTTTTTACAATCGAGCGAGGAGCAAACCGATAGTCTTGGTATCCTGTTCTCATATCTCCAGCATTGTTTTGACCAGCTTCATCTTTTGCCTAAAAGCATATGATCCGAGATTGTGTTTCGATACGTTGTTTTGACTTCTGCATTAATTAAATTGCCTATGAAGTGAAAAAATCGACCCCGTTTTTATTTGATTTTAGATTTCTCTTAGGCATTTTGAAAATAAATTCGGAGAGCGCAAACGCTATTTTTCGTCATGTTGAAGTCGGGCATAATTGTCAAAATCATGCGACAAATTGTATGCCGTTAATGACATGCTAATTACATGCGTGACGTCAAGTTGGTTTGTACATTTATATTCATAAAAGTTAAAATATGGCCAACGGCAAGGCTTCTTTGAGAAAAAAATATGACTATTAGACAAAAAACGCACCGTATTTTGTATTATTTACGAAGAGAAATATAGATGTGCAAACCACTTGACGTCACGCACGATTTTGACAATTATGCCAGACTTCAACACGAACTGAAAAAAATAGCGTTCGCCCGTTCAAACGCCGGATCCAACATTGTTAGTTATTGTTGGACGATGTTGGATGGGGTTCAAACGGATCCAATATCAATCTAACTTATTGGTAGTACAGTGATATCGCAAAGGATTCCGGGAACAATGGTGCAAATGATCGCATCCGTGTGAATGAAGTATACGTTCGCGAGTCCAACATTGTTGCAAAAGCCGTTCAAACGGATCCAACATGTTGGGACATGCCATGGACATGCTTAATCGATCACGATAACAAAATAAATGTTGGACGATGTTGGATGAAATGTTTGAATACTTCCAACGTCGTCCAACGTCGTCCAACGTCGTCCAACATCGTGTTCAAACGGTTTAATTTTGATCGCCTCGGAGATCTGACCTCGTGTTAATCCGATGTGTTTATGTTATATTTTAGTTATATTTTAATGTATCGCTTTGCCGTTACCAAGTAGTTGTTTGAATCACAGCAAATTCTGAAAAGTTCCTATAACTCCAAAAATATTATTATTGATTGAAACTATTGTTTAGAACTTAAAGCAAAAATGGGAGGCTAAAACGTAACTAATTATTTTACAGCCTTTCAAAGTCAATAGCGATGTTTCGTGTTGATAAACATTGCAATTGTTATGCTAATGTACCAACCATGATTTGTAAAGTCCGCTTTGTGTTAGGAACCAATGGATCTCTGGTTGGCACATTTTATAGATGACGACACACGAAACATCGCTATGCGTTCTCATTACTTTAAGATAAATCCTAACCCGAACCACAAAACTACTAGCCCTAACCATCGGACGAGTTCACGGGTAAACGACGGGTTGTCACTCGCCTAGAGCTAGGGTTCACAGGTAAACAAGAACAGAACGGTGTTTTTTTTTCAAGCGCCCCTACTGGGGTTCGAACTCATAACCCTTTGCGTGTAGTGCAGTATAGTGCAGATGACATGACCACTACACTAAGCGGGTCTACCGCCATTCGGAATGCGACTATTGTTTATCTTCATCCTTGACTGGTCTTGACAAGTAATGATAACCATTACTTTAAGTTCGAGATCGTGTTGTCAAAGTTGAGAACCAGAACATGTGGCCGTCAGTTTTCAATTCCTTTTGGGGACCTGGAGACTAGTGACCTGTGACATGTATGTACAAACATCTCTTATTTCTGCGACAAAGGTTGGCACAAACATTAATTTTATTATCGTAACTTAATGTGTATTGTTGTAGTTTTACGCTTTGCACATTCTCGCTGGTATTTCAGAATGTTTACTGAACTTCAGCATGAGGCTAACCCTACGTACATGCGTCTGTAGTCATTGCATTCAGCGGTAATTTTCAAATACGAAATTGGAGTATTGAGCTCGTGATCCCAATGGGAAAGGCGTTGCCATGGATGCTGGATGGCAAGCTACTTTAAAAATTCTATTTTAGAAAGATCGACAATCAATTGGAGGTGGAAAATAACATTTACAAACAGGTCTTGTTAATAACACTACCGATCTTGTACAAGTGCCTTTGAATATTTGAATTAATATTATTGCCACCAAGTACAACCACGTGTTGCATTCTTGCAAAAGGCCTATTCCTCCCACTATTCCTCTCACTAATATAAGCTTCAAATATAACATGGACATTAATAGAAGTTAATATCATTTCTCTATCAGCAAGTTTTTGTATAATAAATTATTCGAAATATAAACCATTCTAATTCAGACGCAACACTCAAATTGAGAAATATTTTACTATTAAACTATTTACTTTACGTTGAAGCTAGTAATAAAAGCTTAAACCAGTAATATGTAGTCTTCCAAGATGTTCTGAGATACCGGTCTGGTTCATTGAGGTCGAAATGTTATTTACAACCCTTACACATAGTGAACCTATATGATCTAAAGCATGAGACATAGTAATTCCTCAACAACGGCAAAGCGGTCGGTTATTTTTTTGTTAATCTTACTTTAGAATCTTCTGTGTGGTAAACTGGACTTATGCGAAGACTTATCCAGAAACGTCATAACGCATGTTAACATCAGCACCATAACCTTATAAAATGCTAACAGTTCTCGTTAGTCTTCGCACATATACTACTTTACTGCTGGATAGTTTAGCTTCGATGTTTGGCTTCCAAACAGATATAAAATCAACCATTATCAGTATAAGCAAAAATTGGCTTTTATGCTATGTAGGTTTAAGCTTTTATTACTAGCTTCTACGTAAAGTAAAGAGTTGAATAGTAAAATATTTCTCAATTTGAGGGTTACGTCTGAATTAGAAAGGTTTATATTTCGAATGATTTATTATACAAAAACTTGCTGATAAAGAAATGATATTAACTTTTATTTTATTAACTTTTATTTATTAACTTTTATGTCCATGTTATATTTGAAGCTTAAATTAGTGATTTTACCAAATATTTTAACTAAATAAGAAAATATATAGTTTCATTCGCAAGGAGAAAAAATAACAGACCATGCCTGGTTGACATCACACATTAGAAATATTTTACTATTTCAACTATTCACTTTTATGATGTAGAATCGATACGAAAGAGGCCCCAACCAGTGTTCTTTACAGTTTCTAGTTCTGAATTAAACAAATCCAATCATGTTATTCAGATCTAATACTATACTATGTATGACTATACTTATTTTCAGCTATTTTTCTAAACTTAATTGAACTGATGGAAGTCTTGAACTGAGAGAACCAAGGTTTCAGTTATACCCATAACGTATGTTATATCCATAGACCTAACAGTGCATGATTATAGATCTTCATCATCGATTGGTGGCTGTTCAAACAGTAAGTCTGCTTCCCTTAAATGCTTTATTGAAAGGAAATGCAATGTTTTCCTTCAAGACTAAATCTACACACAGTTTCTTAGTCATTTTCACTGGGGAAAAAACTGCATCTCTTCCATGGGATGGAGTTTGTTAGAAATTTGTTGAAAAATAGTTTGAATTTCCCTGGACATGCACTACCATGGACACTAGCTTCCAACGGATATAACTTTTGTTGGAAACTCTAATTTCCAAGAAATTTCTCACTAGCAATGTAGCCGGATTACAAACTGATTGGTTGTAAATAGCTATAGCCATCCTGTCAAACAGCGATTTCTGTTTTCTCACTTTTGATTTTGTCTAGCCCTGAAGATTCCACTGATCCGCGAAGATTAGTTTTGAAGTGCGGAGTATTCCTGTGTCGTCTAGTACGGGACGTCTTTGTCCATGAGGTATATTAGGTATATTAAACAATTTGCACTCAAAGATTTTCGGTTCTTCCAGTCTCGTTATTATATATAAACATGCACAGCCGATTGCATACTGATTGCATTTTTAATTTCCATATTTGTGAATATTTTGATTATAGCTATTTTATGACTCGAGTTCATACAAATAACTGTAGTACACTTCTTGATAAAAAGTTCACCAAAAATTTGAGTGATTGTATATCATTCAGTTGCACTGTTCAATTTACTCTGTACTTTAAACAACGCCTTGAAGTTCATCATTATTCAAACCATTTCGATACTTCTTGACAGGGTTTTTGGACTCCGCAGTCAAGCTCCTATCATCCCGGCAGCGTTTTGGTCAAGACACACCAAAAAGGACCTACAATACACTGACCTTGGTTGCATGTGCTTTCTCTTCTACCGCTCTATTCCACTTCAGGGATGGAATAAAGTTTGCATGCACGTATGGCTATATTCTCTTATTTATTCCGCCCATGTTTGTATAAATGACATGTTCGTATTATCTTTCTGCAGTTAAAGCGGCACCAGCTTTCCCTTGACGATTGCCTGTCTTCAACTGTCACGCCAGCTTCAAGAAGTTCCTCTGGCCGCAAAGAAACTCTTCCTCAGCTCAGGAAAAGACGCCCTGACAACTAGTTGAGATTCTCGTAGAGCTGTGACGACAACCAAGGTTGGATCTTAACGTACTTTATTACTGGTCTCAATGACTGGCCATGTCTAAGCCATTGAGGCTGATCATGAAGAATCATGGACTAATCCATGACTTATGCTTCCTTCGACTATGTTACAAGATATTCGTTCTGTATTTATGTCATTTACAAACAATGGTGTCTGTGGTAGGCAGATGTCCTTGACCAGAATAGTTCTCAGCTATAATGGTCTCTTGTGGTAGACAGATGTCCTTGACCAGAATAGTTCTGAAGCAATACAGCTGTCTTTACATGAACTCCTATTGTAGGTAGGGTCGTGAACTGACCTTGAAAGAAACTGTTCCAGACGATCGACAACGAAAATAAGATATATCAAAGGTGAAACTAGCAATCCAATATCATAGTTTGAGCGTAAAACATTATACGAGTCTTTAGATATGTTCCATAGAAATCCAACTTGAAGTTGGTAACTAATTTGTATTGACGGAAGTTGAATGGATTTGGTACCTGACAAAGTACGGAACTATAATTAGAAATACTCAAATCTTATTGGCTTGTTGTCGATCGGGATCGCTTGGTACCGATAGCTACTTAATTAGTTCCCTGTAACAAACAGGTTATTGGAAAATGAGTTATATTCAATGGATCGAAAGCGACCTTAGCAAATACAGGCTCGTGCCCAAACGAGTTTGACAAAAGAACGTCTTAATTAAAGTAACTCAACTTTGGATGCGCTGCTGAGGGCTAAAACTAGAACTTGTTAATTTATTATATGTTTCTCTTAAATTTTGTCTAAAATCGTAAGATCCTTTTTCTTAAAGGGATACCCGAGTGAAAAACACATTGGGGCTCAAAAGAATCTTCAACATGTTCTTTGTTCAGAAAATGTATTAAAATTTGGTCAAAGGTTTTTAGTATTAAGAACGAGCACCTCAAAGCTGGCCCCATGAAGACATGGGCGCCGCCATCTTTGTTTGTATTTACGGAAGTGACGTCACTTCGTCCCACCAGCGTTCTCACTCTCTCACTTATTAGGTGTTTTTAGGATGATAAACGCCTTAACTGTACCTCACATACATTGTAGTTCTTATTCTTATTCAGAAGTCACTCGAGTCTTTTAAGCCATGTTGTTTTGCTGTTATTAAATGGCAGTTACGAGACCTTGTTGTTCGTCTGATAATTTCTCGCCTTCCCAATGCTTTTCTTCCTCCTCCTAGTCTTCTGAACTTTTCTCATAATGTCGTCTTCATCATAATTCCGGTTTCTGTAAGAATTCCTCTGCAATCTCGATGAAAATATATCCACTTTAATTCCGAGCGTGTGAAAATCATACAAAGACAAGTAGCCGCGATACGCTGGTGGGACGAAGTGACGTCACTTCCGTAAATGGAAACAAAGATGGCGGCGCCCATGTCTTCGTGGGGCCAACTTTGAGGTGCTCGTTCTTAATACTAAAAACGTTTGATCAAATTTTAATACATTTTCTGAACAAAGAACATGTTGAAGTTTCTTTTGAGCCCCAATGTGTTTTTCACTCGGGTATCCCTTTAACAGATGTATGTGATACTATGTATCATGCTTTAGATCATATAGGGTACACAATTCGTAAGGGTTGTAAATAACATTTCAAGCTCAATGAACCAGACAGGTACCTCAGAACATCTTGCATGGAAGAGTTTCTTTGCGGCCAGAGGTTCTGCAGAACGTCTAGAAGTTGGCGTGACAGTTAAAGACAGGCAATCGTCAAGGGAAAGCTGGTGCCGCTTTAAGTGTAGAAAGTTCGAAATACGAAAATGTCATTTATACAAACATGGGCGGAATAACTAGAGAATATAGCCACACGCGCATGCAAACTTTATTCCATCCCTGAAGTCGAATAGAGTGGTAGAAGAGAAAGCACATGCAATATTTCTTGGTGGCAATGTTATTTGTGGGTCCTTTTTGCTTTGTTTCTCAGTTTTTCTTTTGACCAATACGCTGCCGGGCTCAAGTCTGGGATGAGATGGGAGCTGAACTGCGGAGTCCAAAAACCCTGTCAAGAGAGATATCGAAATGGTTTGAATAACAAAGAACTTCAAGGTGTTTTCAACTTATATAATTACCGATTGAAAATGATATAACAACGTGATATTATGTATATATAACGAGAATTCAATAATCCAAAAACTATAAGGATGTAGACTGGTTCAGGTACCTCGTTAATACAAAATCTAAACTAAGTCAAGTGGTCACCAACTCGTCTTCAAGGATCGTTTGTTCTTAACATGACGGGCGATATGCCAATCGGCTACATTACCACGTGCAGGATTTCAATGGCCTACTTTAGTTACATCTCAGTAACGGAGGGTGCCTGGTGACGTCATGGAGCAAATGGACTCAGTGTAAACACGCCTTTTATGTTCCGGCGATTTTCATTCAAACTGACGCCCCTATCTAGGCCTAGCACACGTGTGGTAAAACTGGATATCTGGCATGGGATGGAAATTTCTTGGAAATTAGAGTTCCAACAAATGTTCTATCCGTTGGAAGTGTCCATGGAAATTAAAACTTCGAACTATTTCAACTAACAAACTCCTAAAATTTTGTGGTTTCCTTGTCCAATTGGGAATATTTTTTTACTATTTCTGATATTTCTAACACTGATTGACCTATTAACGCTGAAAAAGTGGCAAATCGAAATGGTAAATTTTCGTCCTAGTGGCACTTTAAGGGAAGCGAATTTGAACTTGAAGCGAACTGTTGGAAGGCAATTAATAGCCACCAATCGAACATTGATCCCAGACATGCGCAGTACCATGACCCAGCGCCTTTAAGCTTTAATGTTTACTGATCAGTTGATTCCTTGGGAGTTACCTAGAAGGAAACTAATAACTTTTAACAGCTATCACGGTGCGGTTATTTTGATTACACCTAAAACCTTTTCTGCTTCGAGTTTGAAAAGCACGATCAAACAAAGGTTTTTTTATCTTTCATGAGACGTAACATTGGCGCCGCTGCGTGATGGAGGTCTAATCATGCACTGTCGGGTCTATCGATATAACATAAGTTATGGGTAACTGTGTTGTTTGGCAAACAGGCGTTCGATCAGTCCAATTAAGTTTAGAAAAATAGAGCTGAAAATAAAGAAAATAAGTAGTCATACATAGTATCAGATCTGAATAACATGGATTTGTTTAATTCAGAACTGGAAACTGGAAAGGACACTGGTTGGGGGCCTCTTTCATATCGACTCTACATCATAATAAGGTAAATAGTTGAAATAGTAAAATATTTCTAATGTGCGATGTCAACCAGGGATGGTCTATATCTTATTTATTTCTCCATGTAAACATGTGCGAAGACTATCGGCCAGAAACGTCATAACGCATGATAAAATAATCTGCACCATAACCTTATAAACTAATGCTAACAGTTCTCGTTAGTCTTCGCATATATACTACTTTACTGCTGGATAGTTTTAAGCTTCAATGTTTGGCTTTCAAACAGATATAAAAATAAACCATTATCAGTATTACTTCTACGTGAAGTAAATAGTTGAATAGTAAAATATTTCTCGATTTGAGTGTTGCATATAACTATGGTCTGAATTAGAAAGGATTACATTTCGAATATGCTAATGTATGACGTCCATAATTTATTATATGTTTTATTTCAAGGGTGACATCACACATAGCATATTCGAAATATTTTACTATTTACCTTTATGATGAAAGAGGTACAGTTTCCAGTTCTGAATTAAACATGTTATTCAGATCTTATATATACATGTACTATTCTATGTATGACTACTTATTTTCAGCTATTTTTCTAAACTTAATTGGAGTGATCGAACGCCTGTTTGCCAAACAACTTGATCAAACTACAAGGAGGTCGAGATAAAAGGGTCTTTGATGGAATTAAGTGTTGACCCAAAAAACCAAGGTCTCAGTTACCATAACGTATGTTATATCCATAGACGAAACATTGCATGATTAGGGGGCCGACCATTTGACTTTTGAGGGGGGGGGGGGGGGGGGGGGTGTTTTTGAAAAAAAAGCGGAAAAGCTTTGTTCTGGCTCCGCTTTTTTCGCAAAAAAAAATTCGTCCAAGAACACTGCTAAAGAAAACAAAATCGAGCACAGACATGAACACCCCCCCCCCCCCCCCCCCCCCCCCAAAAAAAGTCAAATGGTCGGCCCCTTATAGACCATCATCACGCAGCGGTCATATGTTACGTCTCATGAAAGATAAAAAACTTTTGTTCGATCTTGCCTTTCAAACTCAAGGCAGAAGAGACTGGAAATGCAAAACCTATTGTTTGTAATAAAAATGACCGCACCGTGATAGCTGTTAAAAGTTATTAGTTTTCTTCTAGGTAACTCCCAAGGAATCAACTGAATCAGTAAACATCCTTGCTTATTAAACATTTATTTTGTCTTGGGATGTTCCTATATATGTCCTATGCTCCACTCCTACAGACCAATACTCGATCAGGTATCCCTACTCGGTTACTGGAGATCCAAGAAGCCTCTGCTTAAAGACGCTGTGAGTCGTGGTTTTGCGCATGTCTGGAATCATTGTTCGATTGGTGGCTGTTAATCGCCTTCTACCAGTTAAGTCCGCTTCCCTTATTTAAATGCTTTATTGAAAGGAAATGCAATATTTTCCTTCAAGACTTAAATCTACACACAGTTTGTTAGTCATTTTCACTGGAAAACCTGCATCTCTTCCATAGTTTGAGTTTTTTTCATGGACTCTTCCAACATTTGTTGGAAACTCCAAGAAATTTCCATCCCATAGCAGAGATCCAGTTTTACCAGCGCATTCCACACGTGGCAGTTCCTTTAACATTCTGGACGTGGCAATGTAGCCGGATTACAAATCTGATTGGTCAGTTGTAAATAGCTAGCCATCCTGTCGAAAACAGCGATTTCTGTTTGCTCACTTTTCTTTATTTGTTTTTGTCTAGCCCTGAAGATTCCACTGATCCGCGAAGATTAGTTTTGAAGTGCGGAGTATTCCTGTGTCGTCTTCCAGATGTCGTCAAGTACGGTCCATGAGGTATATTAAACAATTTGCACTCAAAGCTTTTCGGTTCTTCCAGTCTCGTTATTATATAAAAACATGCACAGCCGATTGCATTTTTAATTTCGATATTTGTGAATACTTTGATTATAGCTATTTTGTGACTCAAGTTCATACAAATAACTGTAGTACACTTCTTGCACTGTTCAATTTACTCTGTACTGTAAACAGCGCCTTGAAGTTCATCATTATTCAAGTCATTTCGATACTTCTTGACAGGGTTTTTGGACTCCAGACACAAACTAAAAAGGTCAGTGTATTGTATTTGCTTTCCAATCGTATTTGTCAGTTAGCCCTAGTTAATCATTACTAGAGAAAATTTACAATTTTTTGACCCATAAAAACCAAATTTGTCGGTTGTCAGTAAAAATATCGTTATTTGTTATTTTTAAGGCCGTTTGTCAGTAATCAGTTAACCCCATTCAGACCCTCTTATAGTTTTTGTATTCTTGTATTCTCGTCATATATACAGTCAATGCCAAAAAGGTTGTCCAGCAGAACATAATATAATGCTTTAATATCCATTGTTTTGGCCTATTGTCTTGGTCTAGACAATAGCCCAAAACAATGGATATTATAGTATTATATTATGTTCTGCTGGACAACCTTTTTGGGATTGACTGTATATATAATATCAGTTGTTATATCATTTTCAATCGGTAATTATATAAGTTGAACACCTAGCTTTGAAGTTCTTTATTATTCAAACCATTTTGATATTTCTCTTGACAGGGTTTTTGGACTCCACAGTTCAGCTCCCATGCATCTCATCCCAGACTTCAGCCCGGCAGCGTCTTGGTCAAAACTGACGGAAACAAAGCAAAAAGGACCCACAAATAACATTGCCATCTTCTACCGCTCTATTCGACTTCAGGGATGGAATAAAGTTTGCATGCACGTTTGGCTATATGCTCTTATTTATTCCGCCCATGTTTGTGTAAATGACATTTTCGTATTTTGAACTTTCCCAGCTTTCCCTTGACGGATTGCCTGTCTTCAACTGTCACGCCAGCTTCAAGAAGTTCCCCAGAACCTCTGGCCGCAAAGAAACTCTTCCAAGATGTTCTGAGATACCTGTCTGGTTCATTGAGGTTGAACTGAATGTTATTTACAACCCTTACATATAGTGAAGCCTATATGATCTAAAGCATGAGACATAGTAATTCCTCAACAACGGCAAAGCGGTCAGATCGGTTATTTTGTTGTTAATCTTACTTTTGAATCTTCTGTGTGGTAAACTGGACATGTGCGAAGACTATTCAGAAACGCCATAACGCATGTTAAAATATCAGCACCATAACCTTATAAACTAAATGCTAACAGTTCTTGTTAGTTCTTCGCACATATACTACTTTACTGCTGGATAATTTAGCTTCAACTGATGTTCTGGCTTTCAAACAGATATAAAATCAACCGTTATTAATATAAGCAAAAAAATGTCAACTGCTTTAGATCATATTGGGTTCACTATGTGTAAGGGTTGTAACATTTCAAGCTCAATGAACCAGACGGGTATCTCAGAACATTTTGGAAAAGTTTCGTTGCTGCCAGAGGTTCTGGGGAACTTCTCGAAACCAGTGTGACAGTTGAAGACAGGCAATCGTCAAGGGACAGCGGATGCCGCTTCAACTGCAGAAAGTTAAAAATACGAAAATGTCATTTAGACAAACATCGTGCATGCAAACTTTATTCCATCCCTGAAGTCGAATAGAACGGTAGAAGAGAAAGCACATGCAATATTTATTGATGGCAATGTTATTTGTGGGTCCTTTTTGCTTTGTTTCTTTTGACCAAGACGCTGCCGGACTCAAGTCTGGGATGAGATGGGAGCTGAACTGTGGAGTCTAAAAACCCTATGAAGAGAAATATCGAAATGGTTTGAAAAATTAATAACTTATATAATTACCGATTGAAAATGACATAACAACGTGATATTATATATAACGAGAATACAAGAATTCAAAAACTATAAGGATGAACAAACTGGTTTGTACCTCATGGATAAAGCCGTGCCCTTCCGATTCGACTCAGTCTATAGGAGCTGTGTAGTGAGAAACATGCCTAGCACACGTGTGGAATGGTTGAAATCTAAGTAAATGTACAAAACACTAGTAAAACTGTTTCTCTGCCATGGGATGGAAATTTCTTGGAAATTAGAGTTGGAAGTGTCTTCGAACTATTTTTCAACAAATTTCTAACAAAATTTTGTGGTTTCCTTGCCCATTTAGGGATTTTTTTTTACTATTTCCAGTGACGGCTGGAATTCAGGCTATGCCCATTTGGGAATGTTTTACTATTTCGGATATTTCTAACATTGATATTGACCAATTGACGATGAAAAAGTGGGAAATCGAAATGGTAGTGGCACTTTAAGGGAAGCGAACTTATTACATACATACTGAGATTTACGAATGGCATCATTCACAATTTTCCTTAGCCAATCAGAATCGCGAAACGAATTTTTCACACGTGCGAAAAGCGTTTCGTCCAATCAGAAAACACCTGTCAAAACATATCGGGATTTTCAAATTGGATGTTGAAATCGGAGGCGCCACTTTCATTCACTACGAAAGTTGGAGGTTTTGACTTTCTTTAAAAAATGTAACATTGACTAATTGAGGAGTATATTATCGACCAAGAAATCACAAGAGCAAAAGCTTAGAGAAACCGACGTAAAGTTACTTAAGTGGGCCGCGTCAGGCAAAAAGGGCCCAGACGACATTCAAGTTAAATAATTCCTACAATGGTGTTCTTAATAACAGGTTAAAGGTTGTATTGTATTTTTGATGAGAAGCGCTACATTTCATTCCTAACAATAAATGTCAGTTTCAAGAAATTGACAACAAAAATCAGGGGTGATGCAAGGACCCGATTAAAAATATTACCACAAAAATTAGGAATCCTGTCAGAGGGGATGATTTTGATGTATGACATTCATTTATACCTGCTGGCATTAAAGAGTAAAATATAAATAAGACGAACAAGATGCATATGATCACTTTTTGATTTTAGCAATAGTACAAGTTACACCTTGAAACAATCTTTGATAAGGAATCACTTGCGCCTGCTAAAATTGTGATCACACCCTCATGTAAAATATTGTTAGTGTCAAAAGAAAATATGGCGAAGAATTTCAACTTCCATAGACCATAGACATTTGAAAAATCGTTAATATTCTGTGAGCAGAGAACCTACAAGCCGTGGAGATGTCCGGAAGCTCGTAGCAAACAACTTGGATAAAGCAGGTATACTAATCTATTGATGATGTAAACTTTATTTGTTGAATCAAAGACAGTTCCATATTGATGTACATATTTCAAGGCTTTAATGTCAGTATGTATATAATAAACAAATTACACACTTGTTTTCACAAAACTCACGGCTCGCATTAAGTAAGCCAATTAACAGCCACCAATCGAACATTGATTCCAAACAAACACGACACGGCGCCTGTAGGAGTGGAGCATAGGACATAGGCACGTCCCAAGACAAAATAAATGTTTAGTAAGCAAGGATGTTTACTGATTAGTTGATTCCTTGGGAGTTACCTAGAAGAAGACAAAAAATAGTTATAACGCTGCGGTTATTTTGAAAGGCACGGTTCTCTCAGTTCAAGACTTCCATCAAAGACCCTCATTATCTCATAGTAGTTCTTTGGCAAACAGGCGTTCGATCACTCCAATTAAGTTTAGAAAAATAGCTGAAAATAAAGAAAATAAGTAGTCATACAAAGAATAGTATCAGATCTGAAAATCTGGTAAGGACACTGGTTGGGGCCCTCTTTCATGTCGATTCTACACCATAAAGGTAAATAGTTGAAATAGTAAAATATTTCTAATATGTGATGTCAACCAGGGTGGTCTTATTTCTGTGTGGTAAACTAGACTTGTGCGAAGACTACCAGAAACGTCATAACGCGTGATAAAATATCAGCACCATAACCTTATAAACTAATGCTAACAGTTCTTGTTAGTCTTCGCACATATACTACTTTACTGCTGGACAGTTTAGCTTCAATTATAAAAGTTTATTTTTCGATTACTGATAGAGAAATTATGTTAACTTTTATTGATGTCCATGTTTTATTTGAAGATTATAACTAAATAAGGAAATGGTGTGGTATATATACTAATTACCTTTTATGATGTAGAATCGATATGAAAGAGGCCCTCAATGTCCTTTACAGTTTCCAGTTCTGAATTAAACAAATTCAAGTAATTTATTCAGTTCTGATATATACTATTCTATGTATACGTATGACTACTTATTTTCTTTATTTTCAGCTATTTTTCTAAACTTAATTGGACTGATCGAACGCCTGTTTGCCAAACAACTGATCAACTACTATCAGATGATGAGGGTCTTTGATGGAAGTCTTTACCTGAGAGAACCAACGTTTCAGTTACCCATGCATATAAACGTATGTTATATCCATAGACCTAACATTGCATGATTATAGACCTTACTTTGTCTTGAGACGTTCCTACAGACCAATACTCGATCAGGTATCCCTACTCGGTTACTGGAGATCCAAGAAGCCTCTGCTTAAAGGCGCTGTGTCATGGTTTTGCGCATGTCTGGAATCAATGTTCGATTGGTGGCTGTTAATCGCCTTCCAACAGTCACAGTTTTAAGTCCGCTTGATTGAAAGGAAATGCAATTTTCCTTCAAGACTAAATCTATACATTTAGTATTTTTCCATGGACACTACCAATAGATGGTTTGCACTCAATCCCCAGAGATTCAAATGACAAAGGCCATGGCGGCCATGTTGGTGTACCTAACAAAAGAAGCTAACGAAGAATCTATTGTTAAAGGTACACCAACATGGCCGCCGTGACGTCACGTGAAAACCATCTATAGCAGAGATCCAGTTTTACCAGTGTTTTGCACATTACTTTGATTACAAATTACAAATCAGTGAAGGCATAACGCACAGGTATCATCATTAACCTAGTTTACAAGGTACATCATAGTGCTCACATGCGGTCTAGCTATACTATGCGTGGGTGTAGCTATTGTTACATACTTTCTTGGGACACTAAAAACAATTCATTACATATCATGCGAAATTCGATTGAGTCGCGAAAAGGTCGACATAGGCTCTTTAAATGTCTTAGGCACTAAAATGAACTGCCTGCCTCCGCACCATGCCGTCAGTTCTCAGTGAATTGGTTTAAGGCTGTGATGTTTTTCATTTATTTTCCATTATAGTTCATTTACATCCCCACAGATTTTCAGATCCTTGAAGACGATTTGGTGACCACTTTACTTGGTTTAGGTTTTGTATTAACAATCAATATTTCTTTGCCCACTTTCTCATCTTTCTACAGTTTCGGTCAATTTTGTTATTGTCTACCCCTGCAGATTTCAATTCCCTTTCACAGTCCGAGCCTGATTCTTGCGGCAGAAAGCCGAATCGGTACCGCACGGCTTTATCCATGAGATACAAACCAGTTTGTACATCCGTATAGTTTTTGGATTCTTGTATTCTCGTTATATATCACGTTATATCATTTTCTGTAATTATATAAATTGAAAACACCATGAAGTTCTTTATTATTCAAATAATTTCAATACTTCTTGACAGGGTTTTTGGACTCTACAGTCCAGATCCCATCTCATCCCAGACTGGAACAATTTAAAGCAAAAATGACCCGCAAATAACATTGCCATCAATAAATATTGCATGTGCTTTCTCTTCTATCGCTCTATTCCACTTCGGGGATGGAATAAAGTTTGCATGCACGTATGGCTATATTCTCTTATTTATTCCGCCCATGTTTGTATAAATGACGTTTTCGTATTTTTTAACATTCTGCATGCAGTTAGAGCGGCACCAGCTTTCCCTTGACGATTGACGATTGACCGTCTTCAAATGTCACACCAGCTTCGAGAAGTTCCCCAAAACCTCTGGCAGCAAAGAAACTCGTCCAAGCTGTTCTGAGATACCTGTTTGGTTCATTGAGCTTGAAATGTTATTTACAACCCTTACACATAGTGAACCCTATATGATCTAAAGCATGAGACATAGTAATTCCTCAACAACGGCAAAGCGGTCAGATCGGTATTTTTTTGTTAATCTTACTTTAGAATCTTCTGTGTGGTAAACTGGACATGTGCGGAGACTTCAGAAACGCCATAAAGCATGTTAAAATATCAGCACTATAACCTTCTAAACTAATGCTAACAGTTCTTGTTAGTCTTCGCACATATACTACTTTACTGCTGGGTGTTTAGCTTCAATGTTTTTGCTTTCAAACAGATATATGATACTATGTCATGTTTTAGATCATATAGGGTTCACTTTGTGTAAGGGAAAGCTGGTGCCGCTTTTACTGCAGAAAGTTAAAAATACGAAGATGTCCTTTACACAAACATGGGCGGAATAAATAAGAAAATATAGCCATACGTACATGCAAACTTTGTTCCATCCCTGAAGTCGAATAGAGCGGTAGAAGAGAAATCACATGCAATATTTATTGATGGCAATGTTATTTGTGGGTCCTTTTTGCTTTGTTTCTTTTGACCAAGACGCTGCCGGGCTCAAGTTTGGGATGAGATGGGAGCTGAACTGTGGAGTCCAAAAACCCTGTCATGCAAGAGAAACATCGAAATGGTTTGAATAATAAAGAACTTCAAGGTGTTCAACTTTTATAATTGCCGATTGAAAATGATATAACAACGTGATATTATATATAACGAGAATACAAGAATCTAAAAAATATAAGGATGTAGACTGGTTGGGACCTCGTGGATAAATCGTACCGATTCGGATTTCCGCCGAAAGAATCGGGCTCAGGACTGTAAGGGAATTGGAAATCTGCAGGGTAGACAATAACAAAGACTTGACACGTAATGATATACTACTTTACTGCTGATTCGAATATCGCCCGTCATGTTGAGAACAAATCACATGCAATTTACATTTTTCATTTTTAACTCGTGGTGCGCGCAAGCGCAGAACACGAGTTATTGGAGTGGGTCAGTAGCTAATTTATTCATCGTTTTATGGTGTGTAGATCGGAGACTTTCCGTTACTGTCCGAATAGTGTTCGATATTCCGAAGATATATTTACGGATGTTTATGGTACGCGTCTAAGAATTGAAAGATTTGGTCATGCAGGAGAAGATGTATTGACGGTGCCTTCCTAATGCCAGACACTCCAAACCTGGACAGAGATGGTAGTGGGTCCCTATCAATCACTTAGTGGTGATGACGTAACGATGACGTCATCGGTCACGTGATTGCTGCCGCAGCGAGCGAGCCTGAAGCGAGCGAGCAAGGCAGCAGTTCTAATCTGTAAGCGGGTCCAAATCTCGATTTATTTTTTACCACAATGCATCACTTCTATTGTATTGTATTACCATACTGCTTTGCACGGATCTGATCGTCACGTGACATTACATGAGGCGGAATCTGCATTGTTTGAGCTAACTACGTTCAACTTTCTTTAATCCTTGTGTAATCATGAATTTGTTGACGTGTAGGCGAACTCTTTCTCCTCTTGTGTGAACTATCAGTTTCCAAAGAGCAAGATCTCTCCTGTTATCAAGATGGTGAGCAGCAAATCATTTTCTTCTATTGGCTTCGATAAAGTCAAGCTGCCGGTTCAAAATAGCATTTACAATTTGTTGCCGGCCGGGAATCTTAAGAAAATGTCAGGAATTGGTAGGCTCGGGGACAAAATGAAAATAAATCGCGACAACTTTTTGAGTTACACACTACAGCTCAAACAGGATTCAGTCGCACGATAGCCCCAAAACTACAAAATATATTCATCTAACACCTTGGCATTTTTATCACCCAGTAATCTATTTTTCCTGCCAAAGTGCTACTGTATGGCGTACCATCCCCGCCAAAATTCATGGTTTGAATTCGAAGTTCTTCACATGAATTTTACACTCAAGTAGAATATTTCATATTGTTATTTTGTATTTTATAAGCTTTATCAAGGTTTCAACATAGGTGTTTTATATTTGTCGTTCAAGTTTTACATTCGAGATTGTCACTGTTCATTCTAAACTCCACGTCATGCATTCGTCGTTCGAGTTTCACATTACAAAGTCGACGACTTTAATTTTCAACTCGACGTTTTGAATTGAACTTCACGCTTCAGTAACTTCCCAGTTGACCTTTGGAACCGCTGACATAAACAACGCAGGCGCAACAGTCAGTCGATCACAAAATGGCGGCAGAGTTTGTATTCTCCGTAGTTCAAGAAACAATTCAACGACCATGAATTTTGGCGGGGTGGTACGCCATACTACTGCTGTAGGTTCTCTTCTAATACACTTCCTTAACTGAGCGGGGCAGCAGCATTCACTACCTGTTAGGTATACCAGTAATAATAATAAGTACTGCCGCAGCGAGTCTTTTGTTAACCGTCCACCAACATGGCGGCGATGAGGTAACGTGAAGGTCAGCAATTACCTTAGATAAAGTCAAAATTTGAGAAGTGACAGCGGGGTTCAAAACACAACATTAGCATAACTCAATAACAGTTGATTTCCGATGTTTACGCTTCATCGGACTCCAATATATGCCTGCCTGTTTCTGGAGAACAGCAGTTATTTTTGCTGTGAATCCTAAGAAATTGTAGGGAATTGGCAGATTCAGGAAATTTACCGGGAAATCCCTGATTGATATATCGGGAAAAACTAAAAATAAATCGGGACATATTTTGAGAAAACATGCCACAGCTCAAACTGGCTTCAGACAAGATTGCCCAAAGCTACACACATTACACATTGACATTTTTGTTACCCAATAATATATTTCTCCTGCCAAAGAGCTACTGTAGCGGTTTTCTTCTAATACATTTCCTTAACTGAGCGGCAGCATTCACTACCTATTAGGTATACTAGTTTTAAGTACATTCCCATATCTCCCTCATATCTAATGGCAGCCAGTTCAGACTTGGACAGGTATGGTATTATTTTACCACGATTCACTTAGTGGTGATGACGTCATCGGGTCACGCGATTTTTAGTATATACCAAAATAGCTCACTGACCATCCACGAGTTGCCCTATGTTCTTAATATTTGCCATTACAGTTGATTTACATCCCTACAGATTTCAACAGTCAAACGATCCTTGAAGACGAGCGGCCATATGTTCTTGTATTCTCGTTATATATAATATCACGTTGTTATATCATTTTCAATCGGTAATTATATAAGTTGAACACCTTGAAGTTCTTTATTATTCAAAACCATTCGATATTTCTCTTGACAGGGTTTTTGGACTCCACAGTTCAGCTGACTTCTCCCCCCAATTCAATTTAAAAAATAACCGAACTGATCTGAGTCTGGGATGAGATGGGAGCTGAACTGTGGAGTCCAAAAAAAAACTGTAACAAAATACTGAAAGTGTAGAAAAATGAGAAAGTGGGCAAAGAAATATTGAGTGTTAATACAAAACCTAAACCAAGTGAAGTGGTCACCAAATTGTTTTGACTGTTGAAATCTGTAAGCTGCCAAGGATTTTCCGCTGGATGAACCAGGGATGTAAATCAATAATGGCAAATATTAAGAAAATAAATAAAACTTAAATTGCACGGGCGATATGCCAATCAGCTTTGTAATCAGTTCGGCTACATTACCACGTCCAGGATTTCAATGGCCTACCGTTTATTAGATCTCAGTAACGGAGGGTGCCTGGTGACGTCATAGAGCAATGGACTCCGTCCAAAGGAACCGTGTCACGGTGAGAAACACTCCTTTATGTTCCCGCCGGAACAAAAAAATTCAGCGATTTTCATACAAACTGACGACTCTATCTAGGCCTAGCACACGTGTGGAATGGTTGAAATCTAAGTAAATGTGCAAAAGGCACTGATAAAACTGGATCTCTGCCATTACATGGAAATTTCTTGGAAATTAGAGTTTGATCAAGTTGTTTGGCAAACAGGCGTTCGATCAGTGCAATTACGTTTAGAAACATAGCTGAAAATAAAGAAAATAAGTAGTCATACATAGAATAGTATCAGATCTGAATAACATGGATTTGTTTAATTCAGAACTGGAAACTGAGGACACTGTTTGGAGGCCTCTTTCATATCGATTCTACATCATAAAGGTAAATAGTAAATAGTAAAATATTTCTAATGTGTGATGTCAACCAGGGATGGTCTTATTTCTTTCTCCTTGTTAATTAAACGATATATTTTCTTATATAGTTAAAATATTTGGTAAAATTCAAATATAACATGGACATTAATCAAAGTTAATATCATTTCTCTATTCGAAATATAAACCTTTCTAATTCAGACGCAACACTCAAATTGAGAAATAATTTCCTATTCAACTATTTACTTTACGTAGAAGCTAGTAATAAAAGCTTAAACCTATATAGGATGAAAGCCAATTTTAATTTGCTTCAAGTGCATATGAAGCGAAAATTAAGTTGATCTAATGCTTTCGAAATGAGGAATAATGACATTTTCCGTTTGTCAACATCTCGTTTCAGAGATTCAGGTTTTTGTAATATGCAAATGAGATGACGTATGACGTCATATTGTTTGCGCAACCGAGACAAATCACAAAATGAAGAATATCTCTGCAAATATTGAATACAAAATTAGTGAAACTTTGCACATGTATGACACTATGAAAAGTACACAACGTTGTGCAAATTATGGTGTTGCCATGGAAACTCTCATGGCACCATTCACCTTGAACATAAAATTCCAATTTCTTTCCTTGTTATTTGTACATTGTTCCAAATTAGGGAAGTTTGTGTTATTTGTAGTGAAAGCCTGGAGCTAGAGTGTTTCCATGGTAACATCATAATTTGCACAATGATGTGTATTTTCCATAGTACCACGTATGTGCAAAGTTTCAATAGTTTTTATCCAATATTTGTAGAGATATTCTTCATTTTGTGATTTCTTATTTACAACCCTTAGTCCTTACACATAGTGAACCCTATATGATCTAAAGCATGACACATAGTAATTCCTCAACAACGGCAAAGCGGTCAGATCGGTTATTTTTTTGTTAATCTTACTTTAGAATCTTCTGTGTGGTAAACTGGACATGTGCGGAGACTATCCAGACACGTCATAAAGCATGTTAAAATATCAGCACTATAACCTTATAAACTAATGCTAACAGTTTTTGTTAGTCTTCACACATATACTACTTTACTGTTGGATAGTTTTAAGCTTCAATGTTTGGCTTTCAAACAGATATAAAATCAACCATTATCAGTTTTAGCAAAAGTTGTGGCTTTTATGCTATACACGTTTACTGAAGCTTTTATTACTTCTACGAAAAGTAAATAGTTGAATAGTTGTAAAGTAAATAACTTCCCTGGTTGACATCAACATTAGCATATTCGAAATATTTTACTATTTCAACGATTTACCTTTTATGATGTAGAATCGATACGAAAGAGATCCTCAACCAGTGTTTTTTCCAGTTTCCAGTTCTGAATTAAACAAATCCATGTTATTCAGATCTGATATATATTATTCTATGTATGACTACTTAATTTCTTTATTTTCAGCTGTTTCTAAGCTTAATTGGTCTGATCGAACGCCTGTTTGCCAAACAACTTGATCAAGCTACTATGAGGTTGAGATAATAAGGGTCTTTGATGGAAGTCTTGACATTGCATGATTATAGACCTTCATCACGCAGCGGTCATGTTACATCTTCATGAAAAATAAAAATAAAAGAGGCTGGAGGTGCAAAACCTATTGTTTGTAATCAAAATGACCGCAGCGTCATAAGTGTCTGTTTTTTTTAAGTTATTAGTTTTCTTCTAGGTAGCTCCCAAGGAATCAACTGATCAGTAAACATTATCTTTGCTTACTAAACATTCATTTTGTCTTAGGACGTTCCTATTTCCTATGCTCCACTCCTACAGACCAATACTCGATCAGGCATCCCTCCGCGGTTACTGGAGATCCAAGAAGCTGGAATCGATGTTCGATTGGTGGATGTTAATTGGCCTTCAAACAGTTAAGTCCGCTTCCCTTAAAGTGCCACTACGACAAATTTACCATTTCGATTTGCCACTTTTTCAGCGTCAATAGGTCAATCAGTGTTAGAAATATCCGAAATAGTAAAAGATATTCCCAAATGGGCAAGGAAATCACACAATTTTAGGAGAGTTTACCGGTAAAGGCCTGTCCGCCATTACTGGAAGCCGTTCTCGTTATTCAGCAGAAGTATATAATGTCATACACCTAATACGACAACCACGTCGCACGAAATAGTGTGCATAAAAATGTAGCAATCCTCGCAAAGATAAATATAACTTTCTTCTTGTGTACGTGAAGACCTTTTTTAATAGAAATATTCCTCCAAGGCGTTGTGTTGTGCAGGCGAGCGTTGAGTTGGGAACGGCCTCCAATTTATGATGGCGGACGTTTAGATTCAATATTCGGAGATCAAAAAATTAGACTTGCTGTCGTCGTATCGAAAAACTATTTGAACTGGTAATAATATCAACTCTACTTTATGAATCAGTATGCAAAAACATTATGTCAAAACTTGCACTTTAAATGCAAACCAAAAAGGACCTACAAAAACATACCAAGGTCAGTGTATTTGTTTTCCAATCGTATGGAATAAAGTTGTGAATGTATGGCTATATTCTCTTTATTATACGTCCATGTATAATATAAGAGCACCAGCTTTCCGATCCCTTGACTTTTTCCACCCGTGTTTTCAATGGTCGAACCAATGGTTCATGAAGTTTGAAATGTTACATGCAATAAGGCAAGATGCAAAATTACTCAGTGACGGCAAAGTCAGATCGATCGTTTTGTGAACTCTCTATATTGTGGTAAACTGGACATGTGTGAAGACTATTCAGAAACGTCATAACGCACGTGGTAAAATAATCAGCACCATAACCTTATAAACTAATGCTAATAGTTCTGGTTAGTCTTAACGCATAATGATATATTACCGTCATGTTGAGAACCACATGCAATTTACATTTTTCATTTATTTTCTTAATATTTTCCATTATAGTTCATTTACATCCCTACAGATTTCAACAGTCAAACGATCCTTGAAGACGAGCTGGTGACCACTTGACTTGGTTTAGGTTTTGTATTAACACTTTCTTTTCCCACTTTCTCATTTTTCTACACTTTCAGTCAATTTTGTTATTGTCTAACCCTGCAGATTTCCAATTCCCTTACACAGTCCGAGCCTGATTCCTGCGGAGGAAAGCCGAATCGGTACGGCACGGCTTTATCCATGAGGTACAAACCAGTTTGTACATCCTTATCGTTTTTGGATTCTTGTATTCTAGTTATATCACGTTGTTATATCATTTCCAGTCTGTATAATTATATAAATTGAAAACACCTTGAAGTTCTTTATTATTCAAACCATTTCGATGTTTCTCTTGACAGGGTTTTTGGATTCCACATTTCAGCTCCCATCTCATTCCAGACTTGAGCCCGGCAGCGTCTTGGTTAGCCTGCGAATACAGCCGCCTCACATCGGGTGGAAATAAGCCGATGTGAGGCGGCTGTATTCGCAGGCTACGTCTTGGTCAAAAGAAAAAAAGAAAAAAGGACTCACAAACATTACATTGCCATCAATAAATATTGCATGTGCTTTCTCTTCCACCGCTCTATTCGACTTCAGGGATGGAATAACGTTTGCATGCACGTATGGCTATATTCTCTAGTTATTCCGCCTATGTTTGTATTAATGACACTTTCGTATTTTTAACTTTCTGCAATTAAAGTGGCACCAGCTTTCCCTTGACGATTTCCTGTCTTCAACTGTCACGCCAGCTCACTGGTTCATTGAGCTTGAAATGTTATTTAGAACCCTTGCACATAGTGAACCCTAAATGATCTAAAGCATGGTACATCGGTTATTTTTTTTGTTAATCATACTTTAGAATCTTCTGTGTGGTAAACTGGACATGTGCGAAGACCGATCCAGAAACGTCATAACGCATGTTAAAATAACCTGCACCATAACCTTATGAAATGCTAACAGTTCTTGTTAGTCTTCGCACATATACTACTTTACTGCTGGATAATTTAGCTTCAATGTTTTGGCTTTGAAACAGATATGATACTATGATGTCTCATGCTTTAAATCATATAGTGTAAGGGTTGTAAATAACATTTCAAGCTCAATGAACCAGACAGGTATCTCAGAACATCTTGCTGCCAGAGGTTCTGGGGAAATTCTTGAAGCTGGCGTGACAGTTGAACACAGGCAATCGTCAAGGGAAAGCTGGTGCCGCTTTAACTGCAGAAAGTTAAAAATACGAAAATGCCATTTATACAAACATAGGCGGAATAAATAAGAGAATATACATGTAGCCATACGTGCATGCAAACGTTATTCCATCCCTGAAGTCGAATAGAGCGGTGGAACAGAAAGCACATGCAATATTTATTGATGGCAATGTTATTTGTGGGTCCTTTTTGCTTTGTTTCTTTTGACCAAGACGCTGCCGGGCTCAAGTCTGGGATAAGATGGGAGCTGAACTGTGGAGTCCAAAAACCCTGTGAAGAGAAACATCGAAATGGTTGGACTAATAAAGAACTTCAAGGTGTTCAACTTATATAATTGCCGATTGAAAATGATATAACAACGTGATAATATATATAACGAGAATACAAGGATCCAAAAACTATAAGAAAAACTAAGGATGTAGCCTGGTTTGTACCTTATGGATAAAAGGCGTGTCGTACCGATTCGGCTTTCCGCCGCAAGAATCAGGCTCGGACTGTGTAAGGGAATCATTTATTTACCACGTGCAGGATTTCAATGGCCTACTTTTATTAGTTAGATCTCAGTAACGGAGGTTGCCTGGTGACGTCATGGAGCAAATGGACTCGATGAAAAGGAGCTGTGTCACGGTGAGAAACACGCCTTTATGTTCCGGCCGGAACAAAATAATTTGTCATACAAACTGACGACCCTATCTAGGCCTAGCACACGTGTGGAATGGTTGAAATCTAAGTAAATGTGCAAAAGGCACTGATAAAACTGGATCTCTGCCATTACATTGAAATTTCTTGGAAATTAGAGCTTGATCAAGTTGTTTGGCAAACAGGCGTTCGATCAGTCCAATTAAGTTTTCTGTTTCCTAGTTTTCCATGTGGTCAAGATTGAGTTCGTGTAGCTCAGATTAACTCGAAGAGCTTGCGCTCGGCTTTCTCCTGGTGGTACCACGTGGAGATGTGCCTTGCAACTCTTCGAACACTGATGTTTAAAGTGAGTGGCAGCTTGATCAAGTCTTTACGGGAAGTGCTAGTTTTCTCTTACCTAGTCGTTTCTTTGCCATAACTGAAGCTGAACAGTTTTTTTCGTAAGCTCTGTCCGCAACAGAGATTGAATAAATTGTAACCTTTGAACCAACGCAGCCTGGACTTGACATGATGTGGTAGCCGCTCTATTAGAATTAAGTATAAATAACTTCGAGTTTTTGTACAGAGAACTTCTACTAGCCAAAGTGGCTAGTGGAAATATAAAAATCTACCAAAATGTAATACTAGCTAGTATTTGCTGCAGGCTACCTAGTGTCTACTCTGAATGCCAGTGGTTCAAATGCCGAACTTCTCATGTGCCAAATCATGTTTGTATTAAGTTTGACGTATAAATCAATTAACTACGACAAATTTGCGACTGGGCCGATAATGCCGTCCAGTGACGTCAGTACCCCAAAATCGATTGGTTCATATTTTAGAATTTTGAATAATTATCATATAAGTAACTCATCAGAGAAGACAGCAGGAGTTTCAATGAGTGATTGTCTTTGGCAAAAAGACCTTGAATTTTTAAATCTGGAAATGGATTGAAAGTGTCATGCAAAATAACAGGCAGACTGTCCTGTAAACATTACATGTTTTTCTACAAAGGTAATATCTCCTTGCTGTGTCAATTCGAATGGCAGATCGCGAGACAAAGATCAATAATATAACGATTTGTTGCTTTGAAAAGGTTTTCACAACATAAGAGGCACTGATTACTGAATCTATTCTGGAGTTAGGAAAATTCACAAAGTTCAGAGTTGTGGCTGCTTTAGCGCGGTAATGATTTTTTTTATTAGAACTTCGTTTGCTTGCCTTGCCCCACTAGTACTGGAGACTGCTGAAAAAAAGTGCCCCACATTTGCCAATGACTAAGTGCATAATGGAGGACGTTTAGCTTCGTATTTAATGGTTTGAACTGGTAATCTCTAGCAACTGATTGTAGTGGCACTTTAATGCAGTTTACTTAAGTTACCTTCACATGAGCATTGAGTGCTCGGTCCAGCTTGTCCGTGAAAATACACAACTTGCCTAATGCAGTTCAAGTTCAAGTTCAAGTTTTATTTCACACTATTTTTCTTTTTGAATTACAATAAGGGAAATATGATTAACTAAACGTATATATATAATAGATAAGGTAAATTAAAGTATGAGATGGGAGTGACAGTGCACAGTGGACAAAGTAGCCTGGAGGCTTTCGAGTTATTCACTGTTTTAATTAAATTTAGGCTTATATGTTATAGTATGGTAATAGCTGATATTAGTGAGTAGAAATAATGTTGTACAATGGCGAGTTGAACCTAAGTTTGGTTAAAAAAAGAAAAAAAGAAATATCACACACAAATATAGAAAAAAACAAGACAAAAAAGAGAGAAAGAGAGGAAATACGATAAAGGAGAAATTTATATGGAAATAGCTTATATGATGTGTTATTGTTTTTAAAGATTAGGATTAGGAGGGACTCTGGAGCTTGAGAAGGTAGGATTTATATAGTTTCTTGAATTGTTTCGTGTTTGTTGTTTGCTTAAGCTCATAGGGGACGGATTCCCATATTTTACAGGCTGTATATTTAAATGTAAATTTTCCCATGTTTGTTCTTACATTTTGGCAATAAAGATTATTTTTGGCAGCATATCTTGTGTTGTAATTGTGTATCTTGGTAACTGGAGTTAGGAAGTCATGGAACACAGGTGGCGTATCAGATGGATTACGAAGAAGCTTATGTGCAAATGTACAAATTTTTAGTTTAAGTATGTTTTCAAATTTGAGAATGTTAAGAATTTTAAAATATGGATTAGCTGATTCTTTGTTATTGGCAAAAAAAATGTTTAGTGTATATTTTTTCTAAATTAGTGGTATGTGTTTCCCCAGCTCATTGACCCATAGTTCAGATAGGGATATATGAGGGTGTAGTAAAGTTGCGTCAACATGTTTAAGGCTAAGTAATGGCGTAGTTTGTATAGTATTCCTAAATTTTTGGCTATTTTACTATTTACATGTGCTATTTGGCTTTTCCAGTTCATGTTCTGAAAAGCTGTATATAGGATTCCAAGTTCTTGGCAACTTTATTAAACCAAATTCAAACTTAATAATACATTAATTGCTTACATAAAATATTTACCTTTGGTTTTCCTTTACATCCTTTAAAAATATATTAGCCACACCAATAAATGTAAATATACCGGTAGTTTGTTATAAAAGGACAGTTACGTGTATTCAACATACTAATACATACATATTAATTATGTAATACCGCCTCGGATTCTTTTGTTTTTCCAAGGCACATTTAAACCACTAAATTTCCCTGCTGGGTCAGAAAGTTCGGGTGAAGTTGAAAACCTCAAAGCAATCAATATTTCACCGAGATCCATGTTGGACAACATTTTCAAACTGCGATCATAGTATTATTACATGTTCATGGCATTTTGGGGTATTAGTGATTTAAATTGCCCCTCGCGCCTTGGGAAGATTTGTAAAAGTCTCTCCGCCTGCGGTGTCAGGACTTCCACAAATCTTCCCCCGGGTCACGAGACAATAGGCCTTTTAACAAATTACTCATCCCCGTGGTCGACAATCGATTGGAGGTGGAAAATAGCATTTACAAACAGGTTTTGCTAATAATACTACCAATCTCGTACAAGTGCCTTTAAAATAGATAAACCCTTTAACTCCCTGGTAGAATAGTCTAGTTTTGCATTCAAGAGCCTTATCTAATCAGGTCTTTATATTGAAATTCACTGGAATGTTAGTGAAATAAAGCTTATCGAATAACTGTCAAAAATGAAATAAATATTCATAAATAACAGCAGCAAGATGGGTTTGAATTTGTGATATCTAATTTAATATATAGCTACAATGTCAAAATTGTACTCTGATCACTAGTAAATGTAAAGAATGTGCACGCCCTACGACCACGATTGCTCATCTGACTTGATAGCTCAGTTGGTAGAGCGCCAGACATGTAACCTGGAGGTCGTTGGGTTCGAGTCCCACTTAGGTCAGAGATATTTTCTCTTTCCCTCGTAGGGCGTGCACACTTAGCACTACAGCTTACCACTTTACATCACATGAAAGGGAAGGGAAGGCTTTGAAAGGGAAGGCTTTGAAGTTATTCCTCCAGCTATTTCACAGTGTGTGCCAGTTATGACCCTGCTACGAAAGCTGATGAACTATAAAATATGTAACAATGTACTTTTAAAAGCACAGTTTTGTCAAAGTTATTGTACTGATTCTTTCATTGTTCAAAGCAACATTTAGTGATTTTTAAATACCCTGTACATGTAGAATTAAATATAACCTGATGCTCGGGTGCAAGTCGGATTGCACAAAAGCAAATTAAAAGAAGTGTGATTATTTGTATCCCGATCTCAGACTACCGAGCGATTTTTGTCGCATGAATTTTGCCATGTTCGTTTCATAGACACTGTATTTAGTGCCATGTTTGCACCCCTTTCAAAATGTCTGAATTAACTGCAAACTGATCTATTGCTATAGTGTCAAACTTCATCACAACTCCAGCTGTATTTTGTTTTTGCAGTCTTACAATCCGCAATATTTGTATACATTTTAAGGCCAGGTTTTATTAATGAAAAACAACATGAAAACCATTTTAATTCCGAGGCAGGGATTGAAGAAGTCCAATACCCTCTCTCGCAAAGGAAACTGCCAAAAAAGGAGTATGGATATTTTGTGGAACCACATACATTGTACAACCTCTCGGTCAGATTAGGGTTACATCCAAGATGGCGGCTACTCTTGGATATCTGACCGAGAAGACACTGGGGACGAGGTTGACATTGTATCCACGAGTTCTCCTTTCGAGGCCTATGTTTCGACATTTTACTCTCTTCTGTTTTTGCTAATCTCTGTTTAAGTTTCCAGTTGTTTAAAAACTTCGTTCGGGTCAAGATTTTGATATTATCAGTTGTAACAATTTGGCGGAGCAGAATCAAGCAACAAAGTTGTGACGTCGGAGTTTCGATCGAGACGCCTTAATTAAATTGCGTTGAAATTTTGCATTTAGCTGACCTTCAAGTTTCCAAACGAGTCTTATTAGCCGGTAACAAAACTGACGAGCGGGGGACTGGAGCCGAGTCAGCAAAACTAATTCAATTATAACTAGTCAAAGTGAGCATTATTTTCCAAAAGAACAGATCAAACTTAGCTAGTCTGGAAAGTTTGGTGAACTTTGGCTCAATATTGACGATGCTAGAAGGCATCAAATGTCAATTTTCCCATAAATTCATTGTAAAATTTTGGAGGGACAAAGACATTTCAATTGCTTATAATTCAGACAATATTAGCTTGAATCACCTCAAACTTGGCACACATGCTCTATCATGTGATGGACTTCATTTTAGAATTAGAGTAATTCTGATAAACTCAGTCCCAGTCCCCTGCTCGTTTTGTTACCGGCCAAATGGTTATAAAGTCGCGGTCTAACGCGCCAATTTTCCCTTTTCTTACTTTATATATATTAATTATAAGACGGCATATATTTTCGTAACGACATCCAGTACGAACACAATAGTTACTTGTCCTTGTGGTCTGACCCGCCGTCGTATTTACGGTGTTCTGTACAGAAATCTGTTATTCTTGCACAGGCCTCTCTTGTCATCTCTTCGGGGGTCGTTAGGACGATACGAAAGTAGTTTGGATATCTGAAACACTACAACAAGTAAGAGTACCACTCAATATCATACCAATCTGCGCAATAGTATTCAAATACAATTTGTAAGATCTACGGCATTACAAAAAACGCCGATATTTTCTGTGTTTATCGGCACAATAGACCATAGATTTTTGAGAGTCTAAGCCAATCAGAGCGCTCGTACTATCTGGGCTATATATTATAAATACCTATAGCAGTGTTATATCACTTTCTAAACCATGACGTGGCCGTGTTTGCTATTTGCGCTATATCGGAACCTGCCGTGACGCTATATCGGGACCTACCGTGACGCTATATCGGGTCACTGTATTCATCTACTTAGTCATTATTTATTTATTGGATTCAGCAATGATGTTAACATTAATGTGTGCAAAGTGTCTGTCGGGCTACTTTCTCGTGCTAGTGTGTTTTCCGTAAAATACCATAAAATTGGTCGTTTGCTCTTCGTAACAATTAACTGAATTCCAGCAAATAATTATTACTACGGACTTTAATTAGGCTTCGTCCACACGTCTAATAGAAAACGCAAACATTGTGTTGCGTTAATTGTCATCTCCCCCATACGGTACACCCCATACGGTACACCCCATACGGTACACGATAACAATGAGAACGATGTACCATTGTCATGCGGGTAAAACGATCTGGAAACGATTGTGTGGACGCAATACTTTAATTAATTGGCATACCGTTTTCACTGAAATGAAAACAAACTTTTTGAAACATTATTTCGCGTGGACGGGACGTTACCTGAGCGGGAAGACAGAACACCGACTGCTCAGCGACCAATTTCTCTGTGAATTCCACGTCATTATTGATACCATTCAGTCTGGATGTGTCGATGCCAACCTATCAACAGTTGAATAGTAATATTACTAGCAGGACCTTGAAAGAGGAACCGCTTTTAAAGTGCCACTACGACGAAAATTTACCATTTCGATTTGCCACTTTTTCAGTGTCTATAGGTCAATCAGTATTAGAAATATCCGAAATAGTAAAAAATATTCCCAAATGGGCATCTTAAACCACAAATTTTAGGAGAGTTTACCGGTAAAATCCTGTCCGCCATTGCTGGAAGCCGTGCCCTTTGTTCAGCTTTAAACAAAGGTTTATTCACCGGAAGTGATGTCATACACTTAACACGACAACCTCGTGGCGCGAAATAGCGTGCATAAAAAAGTAGCCAACCTCGCAAAGATAAATATAACTTTCTTCTTATGTACGTGAAGACGTTTTTAGTAGAAATATGCCTCCAGGCGTTGTGTTCTGCAGGCGAGCGTTAAGTGTATGACATCATTTCCGGTGAATAAACCTTTGTTTAAAGCTGAACAAAGGGCACGGCTTCCAGTAATGGCGGACGTGTAGATTCAAAAAAAATTTGAACTGGTAATAATATATGAACTCTACTTTATGAATATGCAAAAACATTGATATGTCAAAATTTGATCGTAGGGGCACTTTAAACAACAAATGACGTCAGTAAGGGGTATTATATGGCTAGTGAATCTTTGATGGGTTTTGAGTACTTCTGCGAAGAAAGTTTTGGCTTACAGAGAATACTTATGTTCTAGGCTTGTTTGAAATGGTGAACAAATGTTCAATCACGCTCACTGCCTCGTGAACTGCCCGTGGATTAGCCTTTCCAACTCTCTGAAATTCCTCACGTTTTCTCCAATAAGACCACTAAGGGTTAATCGATCAGGTATTACCCTGGGTTCCAGAGGTTAAATAATGTGTTGCCTTTCGTTGACGATCATCGAGTGCGCGGACGGCAAAAATTCAACTTTTGCCTTCCGGCGCGGCTTGCCTCTGGAACCCAGGGTAACCGGGTATGAGAAATCTGACGAATACACGACTTTCATAATGGCCGCCTCCTAATTTGCATATGTGATTTTCCGTTTCGGTTGTTTACCCACATTTATAGAAAATATGAACATTGCCATGTGAAAGAGCATGTCGACATTAGTGAACTTGTGAAAGTTGAGTGCTGTAGCTTAAAAAGCAATGAAGTTACAGCAAGTTGAAATTAGAGAGATTCGTATGAGAAAAACAACGGACGCCTTACTAGCCTCGCTTTCATGTTTTTCTGCATTAGAAATGCTCATAGCTCAACAGCAATTCTCCACATTGCTCTAAAACTCAAAAATATTACTAGTTTTAATGTGATCTTTCATGTGGTAGCATTGGTTTCCCTCTACAGATTTATCTTCCAAATTATGCAAATTAGGAGGCGGCCATTATGAAAGTCGTGTATACCAAAACTTTTATATGGCTTGAAGGAGCACTTCGACATGTTTTAGAGATGCAGAATTTACCGTTGCAAACGATTACAAAGAAACATTTAGTAAACATGGGCGAGTGAGCTCTCGATCGTCCTTTACCGGTGTTCTATTCTCAGAGATGGTTAGGGTTTCTCTAAATTGCTGGTTAGGTTCTCTCAGTAGTGATGCCACCTGAGCTGCACGTGGTTTAGCGTCTCCCCTTCAAGGGCACTACTTACGATTCTCTTTTCTTTTTAATATATGTAAATTGAACAGTGTAAAATAAACTCGAACTTACCATCATATACATGGCACCGCAAGGCATGATGGGATTCAACTCTGGAATCTTGCTTAACTCTTCGTAGGACAGCTTGGCGTTTTTCTAAGATATCAATATGAACATCGTATCAGTAAGTGCCAAGAGTATATGAGATGGAAACTTTCTATTATATACGTGGTCAGGAATAATTAATGTATGGCGTCATTTCGTTAAATGGGTGGAAGGCATCACGGTAGTTTGCAAACAATAAATGCAATTTTAATTTGAAATTTCGAGTTCCAAAGGCGTGAACTCTAAATTTCAAATTAAAATTGCAGTGAGGAGAGCATATTGAAATCTTGCTAGTGGCCGGCTGGGCCATCTAATTTACTACAAGAAAACCAATTCAAATCGCTTGGCATAGAAATTATGTTTATGATTTCGAAAATAAGACGGAGAAAACGTACGCTTTCCCAGGCCAACATTTGTACCGGCATCTTGCTAGCTGACCAGATGAGGATGCAAAAATAAAAAATATTTCAAGTAGTAGTAGTAATGATAGTAATAAAAACAATTTTATTTAGGTGTCAAGGCTTATAGCGGAGCACAAGTGCTTTACTAATTGGGGACACTAGAATTAATATATACAAATGTTAAGAAAGTCCTAGTCATAATACAGTCTTAATACTAAGTTAATTCTAATTATTTAAATGACAACAGATAAAGGCTTAATAATAGTGCTAAATACCCTAAATTTCCTAATGCTAATTTAATTTTGATTATATATATATATATCTACAGATAAAATATAATAATAATATAAGGTGAGTTAGCTTACATCAAGAGGGTCTAAAAAAGAAATTTGGAATTTACATGTAGTTATTAGCTATTACAACTACGGACTTCATGTTGCATATGTAAGAATTAGAATGGTACTTGATTTCATTTGTGAATTCATTTCGAAAGTAAAGTCCTGTTTCCAGCTGATTTCGATCTCACTTGAAATTCAGTAAAGGAAATGTGGTTTCAGCAGTTCAGTATCGCTAATCCCGCATGATTCACAACTTGACATTTAATAACCTATTAATATAATAACGACGACAAATAAGCATTTCCGGTTTCGGCCAGTTGAATATAATCGCTTTCCTATCTGTCTTGCTGGGTTTGCAAAAACATTTTGTGTGATTTTTTTAGAAATTGAAAACAGACAGAACACATGGTAGCAGACTAATTCCCTGACATATATAAAGACTGAATAGCTGACGCTCTCTGTATGTTACCTTTAACTGCTACACAGGCATTCAGTGAAACTAATCTCGTCCACAATAACACAACACAAAATAGCTCACTGACCATCCGCGAGTTGCCCTTAGGGGCCCTATTTTTATACCGGAACTACGTATTGCACTGCATGGCATGGTCAATGAAAATTTGAAAGCCAGAAAGAATGTCACCTTTACTTTACACATCAATCACTAACTGATTTGTCCTGCTGTATGTAAACCATCCCAATACACACTGCATAACTCGCGCGGTCACAACACGAAAAAGAGGCCGGTAGGTCCTCTGGAATGTTGAAGTTGAAATACTAGCAGGAGGTGTGAAACGTGTTGAACATGATTGTTTAGTTGAAAAATGTTGCTAATCTGTCCTCATTTATCCTTTATTTTTCTTTATAGTACAACCAGCCAGGCGCATAGCAAATTAACGGCATTGTTTCACTGAACATTCGTTCAGTGCATTTCACAATCTCCCCGGGTGCTTCAATTTCAACATTCCAGAGGACCTACCGGCCTCGTTGACATGCTAGTTACCAGGACTTATGCATAGGGTCTATACTGTAGAAATTAACATCTTTGTCTATTCTCAGTCGATTCGCATCTTATCCAATTAGAGTTGAAGTAGAGTAAGAATGCAAGTTTGATTGATACTAGAGTCTGGGTCGCGTAAATATTTTAAACGGCAGATAAAGTTGACAAGCCTTTGCTTTAGACTACAAACATCAACTGACCTGCATTACATTAATAGCATTCTCGTAGAAACTCTGTGGAGTGTTGGCCAGGATGGCTGGTAAAGCTGCTTGAATGATGGTGTTAGCACCAAGAATCTGTTGTGACAAAGCTATCAAGCCAGGCCTCACCTGAAACAAACAAATAACATCAGCTGATACACGCAATGATCTACAAAGGAAGCCACTCAGAGTGTTTCACTAGACACGCGCCGGGTAAACATACAACCGCAAGAAAAGAGAAATATATTCCGCGTTGACTTTCAAGGACGTGGTGCTCAGAAACAGAACAACAAGGGTACAACCACATGACGAAGGAAAATATGACAGATGCATGTCAGTCCTTTAAGAAAATAAAGTTATACATTTATATTTTTGTTTGTTGACTATGTTATATACAGTACTGATGTGTTATCAAAGCTTTATATACTACAACATAAATACTATATACTACAACAGGCACGGCCATGCACCTGTCCTTAACTTCGGATGGGGAGGGATCACGAAGGGGAATTGTGACTTGGTAAATACGTGGACATCGCGTTGCGTTAAATTCTTGTAATGAACATATAAACCGATGATGACTTTAATACCTCCTCTTCAAATGCTCCGTTCCTGTCATGTATAAACACCCAACCAACTCTCCATCCCGGGACAAGGAACCTGCAGGATCAAATCAGAGGTAGTTAGTTGGAAAGGATTCTGGACTGTATCAAGTCTCCCTCCCCAACCCTGTCCTATCCTAGTTATATTTCATGCTTATAGGTTATACTTGAATACTAGTAATGCATAACGTTTTTATGAACACAAACAGATTTTGGGTGGATAGTAAGAAACGTATCGAAGAGGATTAGAAAAGTAGTTTTCTGTTAAAGCACCACTACGACGAAAATTTACCATTTCGATTTGCCAACAGGTCAATCAGTGTTAGAAATATCCAAATTAGAGAAAAAATATTCCAAAATGAGCAAGTTAAACCACAAAATATAAATCCTATCCGACTTCTGATGGAAGTGATGGCGTCATACGCGCAACGCTCGCCTGTACAACACAACGCCTTGGAGGCATATTTCTACTAAAAAAACTATTCTCGTACACAAGAAGAAAGTTATTTATCCTTGCGAGGTTCGCGCTATAGTGTGCATGAAAAAGTAGCCACTTGTCATGCATGTATGACCTCACTTCCACTGAATAATAGGAACGGCCTCCAGTTCATAGAACCCTGTTCCGGTTCTACCAGAACCGTGTTCGCAAAGAACTAGGATATAGACCCTAGATTGTGGTGGTCTGAATGTAAACGTATCTGTGGCAGGACTGCTAAATCGTCTGATCTCGCTGCTACTGACCAGTTGTCATACTTAAAATTCAGATAGAATTACTCTACAAACTACATTCATTTCTTAGACCATATTTCAGCCACTCGATGCAACCTATCGCCTTGACACCTTGGATAGTGCGATTCCATCAGTTACTCCCTCCTCGGTGGAAAAGCTAAAAGCTATCAGCACAAGAAAAGGATATGGCCCAAGCGATATCCCCGACTGGTTCAGTTCTCAGTTAAAAACTTTGCCGAGATACTAGCTAGTCCTGTTGCCGACATGATTAACTTCTCCCAGAAGCATTACCAAGCATTTGGAAGCAAAGCAGCCTAAAGTTGAAGATATCTCTAAACATTTAAGACCCATTTCCTTAACCCCTACGTTACCTAAAGTGGCTGAAGACTTTGTCGTCCAAACATATGTCAAGCCGGCCACCCTAAAACGTATTAAGCCTGATACAGCATGAATCACTGAAGGCTCTAGACGACCCTCGCCGTATTGCAGTACGAATGTTTATAGCAATGGATTTTTCGAAAGCTTTTGATAAAGTTAAACACAATATTTTATTAGAAAAACTTAACCTTTTTGTTATTAACTGGTACATTAGCTTTCTGAAAGAACGAAAACAGACTTGCTTTTAGAGGAACTTACTATAACTGGAAAAGTGTAAACTATGGGAACAACTCAGGGAAGTGTCAGCGGACCTTACCTTTTCAGTTTATTTATCAACAATTTAGATATAACCTGTGAAAGATCGACATTAACTAAATATGCTGACGACTCTACAATCCTTTCAAAGTTTTCAAGAATTGTAATGACACTGCAGCAGAAGCTATAAGTCAATTTAAACATTGGTCTCACGTCAATGGAATGTTTTTAACACGTCAAAGTGCAAGGAACTTATTTTTATGAGTTACATTTCAAATGAATTGTAGATTTTATGACCATGTGCGTACTAAACTTAATGAAGCCATTAAGTGTTTATATATTTTAAGATGTCTTAGGCAAGAAGGTTATAGTCAGAAATAAATCGATCATCTTTTTACATCTATAGTACTCCCTAAAGTTACCTATGGTTTACCAGTTTTGCTGCTTCTCCGCCTGAACTTACTACTATCCAAGCTTTCTTAACGCGCTGTCATAAACGTAGATACATTTCCTCTCATGTAAATATAACTTCCCTTTAGGAAACCACTGGTCGCTCTATATGTAAAAAGATCTGGAAAATTAGTTCTCACCACTTAGTAAATTGTTGCCTCGCATCAAGGACTCAACTTTAAGACAAGAAAGCTTATGGCCAAAGATAAATACAGAACGTTTTAAAAATAGTTTTATAAATAGGTGTATTTTTAAATATAATTTAGCTCTTTAAATATTGTATAATTAATTGCCGATGTTAGTATTGTATGTAGATTTAGTACTTTTTTTATCAGATTGTCCTTTTATCATAATATTGAGTTGGTCAGAACACGTGGATAGAGTCAGTAATAAAGTCAATCAACGTCTTGGCATCATCCGCCGGGTAAAGCATTTGCTGCCCTTGCATGCGCGGCTAACTCTCTATAAATGTCTTGTCCTTCCCTTACTTGACTATGCCGATATCGTCTGGGGAGATAAGAATAATATCGTCCTCATGGATCACCTTCAAGTTCTTCAGCATAATGCTGCTCGACTTATGCTCGACTTTCCCTCAAGCTCTTCTGCATCTCAAGTACTCGAACTATTAAACTGGAAACCACTGTACCTTCGACGGCGCTATATCATCGCTGTATTACTATCTTCAAATGCTTAAATAGCATGGTGGACTTCAACTTTAAATTAAAGAAGAATCACGACTTTCATACATATAATACACGCCGTCAGCACAATCTACATTTACCATTCGCACGTAGGAATTGGGGACAGCAGAAGTTTACCTACCATGCACTATTAGACTGGAACTCTTTAGACTCTGAAGTTATACAATCAACTACATTATCAATTTTTAAATCTTACTGGCACATAACTTAATTTCATAATAATCCTTGTTCTATTTCTATTTTATTTCAACCATTTATCTTTCCTGTTTTCCATATATTAGTGAAACATATATTTTTAATACAGGACCTCCCTGAAAATCACAAATTGTGAGTGGAGCTTTCCTGTCAAAATATTATTATTATTATTATTATTATTATTGTAACTATTGGTATGTAATTTATCATTAGTAATAAAGACATCATTTTATTATCAATTTGGCTGCATCCCTAAGTCGTCTACCACTCATGCTTTATTGAGCATGATTCATAACTGGTTGAAAGCCATGCACAGATGGAACTGGAGCCGTTGTTACAGTTTTACTTTTTGACTTTAGAAAGGCTTTCAATCTAATCGATCATACCACTTTGATTACTAAGCTGACGTCTAGTTATGACATTAACCCTAGGATTTCCTTAGCAATAGATATCAGCGCGTTAAATTAGCCGCAGATTGCTATTCAGAATGGGAATCAGTACCAGCTGGAGTCCCTCAAGGGACGAAACTAGACCCATGGCTTTTTATCGCTGTGTTCAATGCTCTCGAAATCCCTTCTGCACATGGAAATTACATGTATGTCGACAACACTACAATTCATGAAGTAGTCAATAACGGAGCGCCTAGTTTAGCAGAAAACGCCGTTAATGAAATTCAACGGTGCTCTGAAGCAAATGTAAAGAACTTACTATCTCCTTCGCTCGGTATCCTATAGGGCTAAAATCGAAGAACTTACGGTTAATGGAAATGTATTTGAAACAGCTAATCATGCTCGTATTTTAGGCGTCACGATTTAGAACGATCTTAAATGGTATGTACATGTTGATAATTCTCTATCAAGAATAACTTCAAAACGTCTTTATTTCTTAGTTCAGCGCAAGCGCACATGAGTTATGCCAGAAAATTTAGCCAAGTTTTATATTACTTGTATACAATCGGTGTTATTGTATAAACGCTTGTAAAGTTTTCCACTACAGTATACTAGTTTGAACTAGTTTGTGGTGTTCCCGTTAGTTCAGTTTTGGGCCCAATACTATATTTGATGTATACGTCCCCATAGGAGATATTCTACATGTTCATAACTTGGACTTCCATCTTTATGCAGATGATAATAAGGTATATGCTTCATTTGACTACAGGAACCATGATGAACTTGAGCAAGTCAAATCTCGTGTTGAGCTTTGCTTATCTGATATTATTGAATGGATGGCCTTCAACAAGCTGAAACTCAATACAGATAAAACTGAAGTTCTGATCCTAAGCTCTAAATACCGCCTGGAACCTGCTTTTCCACTGCTTACTGTGGGCTGTGATGTCATTTTACCTAGGAATGCGGCTAGAAATATAGGTGTCATATTTGATAATACGCTGAATATGACTGCGCACATTGATAACATCTGTCTCTATACCGTCTCCCGGTTAGCTCAGTGGTTAAGCTCCGGTCTGTCGAGCGGGAGGTCGCGGGTTCAAACCCCGGCCGGACCAACACTCAGGGTCTTAAAATAACTGAGTAGAAGGTGCTGCCTTTACATAATACAGCCGTAAACGGTTAGACCTTCACGTCTTCTCGGATAAGGACGTAAAATCGTAGGACTAGTGTCCCCAATTAGCTGCAAAGCTAAATACATTGACACTTAAATAAAGTCACTTACCATCTTCGCAATACTGCATGCGTTAGAAGTTATCTGTCTCTTAAGACCACTGATCGGAGACTATGGTTCATGCTTTTGTACCGAGTAAACTTGACAATTCTAATGCTATTTTATATGGACTCCCTAAGGAACAGTTAAAGAAGCTTCATCATGTTTTTAATGCTGCGGCTCGTCTTATATCTTATACGCGTAAATATGATCGTATAACACCAATACTCAACTCCATGTTTGTTTGCTGATTATACTAATATCACAATATGTGGCTCAAATGAAACTGACGTAGAAACCAGGGCAAACCATGAACTAGTTAGAATAAACAATTGGCTTAAGGCCAACGAGTTACACCTGAACGTTGCTAAAACGGAATTCATGTTGGTTGGCACAAGACAACGTTTATCTAACTAACTTAGAAGAAATGCCCTTTTTAAGAATCGGCGACCAAGAAATAAAGAGAGTCACACACAGCAAAACACTTGGAGTTGTGGTTGGTGAGAATCTCAGTTGGGATGAACACATCGAGTATATCTCCAAAAAAGTAGTCTCGGGTCTCTTGGACATACATGTAATAGTTGACGCATTTTGGAAATTCCGCTATCAAAATCAATTACGTCTACTTTACCCTCCCCCCCCCCCCCCCCCCAAATGTTGATAGGGCCGTGAAATCTGCAGTAACCGATGCTGCCACTCACTATCAACTTTGATCGGGGGGGGGGGGGGGGGGGGGGGGGTTAAATTGCTATGTCTGTAAAGGAAATAAATATTAATTGCTTATCGATGGAAAAGTATCACTGATTTAGAAATGTGTCAACAGATCTAGTCCAAGATTGTAGGTGCAATAAAAAGGAGAAGGCCTTCCGTGTCCCAAGACACATTGATAAAAATATATAATTCAATTGTCCAGACACATGGATTATTGTTGTTGTCTGGGACTCCCTTGGGAAGGTCTTATCCAACGAATTACAAAAGTTTCAAAACAGGGCTGCAAGACTAATTCTTAGTACTGATCATAATACCAGCTCTGTCCTAGGGACCCTGTCCTAGTTCTGAGATTGCTGGATTGGAAAAAACTAGATGAAAGGAGAGCTGAGCGTAAATCAATCATTATGCACAAAGTTCAGAATAACAATGCACCAGCGAGTCTGACAGAATTATTTGAGACAGTTGGGAACTCTACCAATTACAACCTAAGAGGAGCAAGCACAATGTTTTTTATTCCTCGACCTAATACTGAATCTTTAAAAAAACGTTTCAGTTATAATGGTGCTAGAGCGTGGAACAATTTACCAGAAAACCTACGTCAAATCAAGTCCCTTGTTTCCTTTAAAAATCAGATAAAGGCTATCACTCTTCTTAATGACGCGTAGTTAATTAATTATATCAATTAGCATCTATTAATTATACTAAATATATTAGTTATCTATACTTATTTAAAGGAGCAGTGTCACGATTCTGATTGGTTGTTATAAACAATGGCAAAATCACGCTATGTCACACGCCGCTGCAAATTTCCCTTTCGATTGAAATAAATAAAATGCTGCTTTATGAAAATATAACATCAAACCTAACCATATAATACTGAAGTATAGTTTTAAAGCAATTTCGGCTCGAGATATCGTTAAAATACGCCGATGCAAACGGATTACTCACGGACTTCTACTTCTGTCACATCTTTTGATTTATTGTCCGCCTGACACATTTTCAAAACTTTGGGCATGAATACTAATCGTGACACTGCTCCTTTAAAGTGCAAGTAGCGCCATAAAACAACATGAACTATTTTTGCCCCAAATTCTATTTCTAATATACTTCAGTTGTCTAACTTAGATTTCTTTGAGAGGCTGGAGCAGAAATTAAACTAGAATAGACGCTACCCGAATTGCGGGATCGATTCATATCGTGATGTCACAATGAAAACCTACGGGATTATATTGTAGTAGTTTTCACTAGGAAGGGAGTTGATTCATCTTATGACGTCACAGGATCCATGAAAAGTAACCAAAATTAGGGATTAAATGCCAGAAATGTTACAAAATTTTAATTTCAGTTGTAGTTTCATTGGAATAGTTTTATTAATACACGTATCTGATGTCATTTTAAAATAATTAATTAGTTTTATTGTAAGGTTAAAACACGGCTTCTATGAAAATCAGTTTAATGACTGTTAGAATATCTTCTATGTATATAAATAAAGTATTGATTGATACTTAAAGGGATACCCGAGTGAAAAACACATTGGGGCTCAAAAGAATCTTCAACATGTTCTTTGTTCAGAAAATGTATTAAAATTTGATCAAAGGTTTTTAGTATTAAGAACGAGCACCTCAAAGTTGGCCCCACGAAGACATGGGCGCCGCCATCTTTGTTTGCATTTACGGAAGTGACGTCACTTCGTCCCACCAGCGTTCTCACTCTCTCACTTATTAGGTGTTTTTAGGATGATAAACGCCTTAACTGTACCTCACATACATTGTAGTTCTGATACTTATTCAGAAGTCACTCGAGTCTTTTAAGCCATGTTGTTTTGCTGTTATTAAATGGCAGTTACGAGACCTTGTTGTTCGTCTGATAATTTCTCGCCTTCCCAATGCTTTTCTTCCTCCTCCCAGTCTTCTGAACTTTTCTCATAATGTCGTCTTCATCATAATTCCGGTTTCTGTAAGAATTCCTCTGCAATCTCGATGAAAATATATCCACTTTAATTCCGAGCGTGTGAAAATCATACAAAGACAAGTAGCCGCGATACGCTGGTGGGACGAAGTGACGTCACTTCCGTAAATGCAAACAAAGATGGCGGCGCCCATGTCTTCGCGGGGCCAACTTTGAGGTGCTCGTTCTTAATACTAAAAACGTTTGATCAAATTTTAATACATTTTCTGAACAAAGAACATGTTGAAGATTCTTTTGAGCCCCAATGTGTTTTTCACTCGGGTATCCCTTTAAGAAATTGCACTCAGGCTCCCTTGTTGAGCAAAAGTTAACCTACAAAATCTTATTGAATTTTTAAAGCTGTCCATGGATTAGCTCCTAGATATATCTCTGATCTGATAGAACGTTATGTTCCTGGTAGGACTCTTCGGTCTAGTTCTGCTAATTTGTTAAGCGTAATCTGGTATCACATGGAGGGAGAGCGTTTTCTGTTGCACATGCATGCAGTGCCCACACTGTGGAATCGCCTTCCAATCGCTTTGAGGAATTGTGATAATCTTTTAACTTTTAAATCTAAGTTAAAAAGTATTTGTTTAATTTAGCTTATTATTAGTTAATGTATATGATGTATTTAGCATAAAAAAATTATCAACTTTTAGGGGAGTTGTATCTTTATTTTTCTATAGGTATATTTTGTAATTTGTAAATAGCTATATATAAATTATTGTAAAGCGCTTAGATCTGACTGTATCAGCGCTATATAAGCTTATTAAATTATTAGTAGTAGTAGTAGTATACCAGATTACCTTAATTACAGTTTATAACGTATACAGAAACGTGCTATGAACATGAATTTATGGCTATGAAACACCTTATAGTAGAGCGTTAGAATCAGCAGGTATTATACCGCTTTGTGAACGTAGATCTCAATCATGTATAGTACGTTTTTCAGTAATCTAGTTTCTGATGTTAATAAGACCAAGTCCTCTTTTTTCTCTACTTCCACACAATTTAAGTAAACCTCATGTAAATTTACGACACAAAAGACCCTTCAGTATTCCTATTTGTAACGGATTCCAAAACTCTGTTTTTCAACGCAAGTGCTCAACTAGACAATCATCCGTTTGCTAGGATGTGAAATAATTTATAAGTAAAAACTAATTGTTATTAGAATTGTAATTTAGAAAGTCAACCTTAATTTAATCTTTTACCGATATGGTTTAATGTAATAAATGATCTATCTATCGAATTGCAAACGTTTAGATTCAATACTCGGAGTTCAAAAAATAAGTTTGAAAAACAGGTTGGACTGGTAATAACAGAGCAACTCTACTTTATAAATATGCAAAAACTTTGATATGTCAAAATATAAAAACTCTGAATTTCTAACGAGACCTTAAACAACCATGGGTGCTGATCAAAGCCAGGTCCCGGCTAATCCACAGATCGAATTGGAATTTAGCGTGTTGGTTTTTACGGAGGGTGGAAAACCGGTGAACCCGGAGAAAACCCTCGGAACAAGGGCGAGATATCAACAAACTCAACTCACATATGGCGCCGCGTCCAAGAATCGAACCTGGGCCACAGAGCGGGTGAGAGGCGAAGCGCTTAATCACTGCGCCACCCTGGTTTAACGAATTTCAGACCGTTTTTGTCATCCTGGATATAAGCCGCTCCGCTTGTTAAAGACTGGCCCCTAAAACCCCTTATAACGTAGTATAAGCCCAGTTATACCATGGTAGCCTCGGATTCTTTTGTTCTCCGAGGCACATTTAAACCACTAATTTTCCCTGATGGCAGGGATATTTAGAAATATGCATTGTTTCGAAATTTCCCGCCGGGAAATTTCGAGACAATGCATATTTCTAAATTTCCCCTGCATGCGTAATGAGGGAAAATTAGAAGAGAATGCAGGGGTGGAAGTGAGAAGGTCAAAAGCATCAACTCCTGCTCCCCTCTGGCACGACTAGCCCTACGCTCCCGGATGAAAAATACTGAATCCAAACTGACCTGTCTTCATCATAACCTTCAATGTAATCCATGTGGGATGACATATTTCAATCTACATATTCTTCTCTTAATTTCTCAAACCCGCTTCTTCCATGTGGGATACTTAAAACCATAAACGTGACGTAATTAAAATCCATTCATGCTCTTTGAATATTTAGTCAACCGCATAATTACATTGTATTTTAGTGTTATTCTTCTCAAAAACAACACGCTTTTCCCCAGGGGAAGCCAGGGTCGTTTAATCAATGGCGCTCAGTCAAGCATTAAACAAAACGTTTTCGAAAGCAACTCGACTGCGACGTCTTTAGTTTCGGCAGAGAAAACTAAACTTCTCAGAGATTTGTTCCGTTCCTCGGCGATCATGGTATAACAAACTTATACCATGGCATTTCGGGGTATTAGTGATTTAAATTGCCCCGAGAGCCGCGGGAAGATTTGTTAAAGTCCCTCGGCCGAAGCGGCCTCGGGACTTTTACAAATCTTCCCTCGGCTCTCGGGGCAATTTAAATCACTAATAACCCTCATGCCATGGTATAACTTATAAGTATTATAGGCGGGCTTTTACGATATATAATTATATAGACAAATAGGAAAACAAGTAACGAAATAACAGAATCGTGTATCAGAGATCAAGAGGTGATTCCGGTTCGTCAAGACGAGACAGACATTCCATTCTCGATTGTTATCGTTAGCCAATCAAGACCGATTACAACCCAACGTGATATGAATTTATTAGCAAAACCCGCTTATGCCAACATTTTCAAGCTCGCCAGTATATAAATGTCTCTGCCAAACCTGCCCATCCCGCCCCAGAGCATTTGTGGGGCATTTTACATTTTAAGGTCACCGTGGGGCACTGGAACGAGTGCAAATCTCATATAAACATTTACGTAAAATTCGCTATTTTGACTCTATCTGACCAATTCCCCACCCCCAAGTTTTCTTTGCCCCTTTCAGACGACATTTTCAAAAAAAATCCTGGGGCCCCCTAGATTAATGCATCTCCAGTGCACTACGACTGGTGTTCTACACTTCAGCTTACTATGTACGATAGCGTCTATGTACGACAGCGTCTATGTACGACAGCGTCTATGTACGACAGCATCTACGTACGACAACGTCTATGTACGACAACGTCTATGTACGACAACGTCTATATGTACGACAACGTCTATATGTACGACAACGTCTATGTACGACAACGTCTATGTACGACAACGTCTATATGTACGACAACGTCTATATGTACGACAACGTATATATGTACGACAACGTCTATGTACGACAGCGTCTATGTACGACGACGTCTATGTACAACGACGTCTATGTACGCCAATGATTGGCATGTGAAAAGGCTTTTCCTTAAAGAATTCACATGCAATAAAAGTCAGAAAGGGGCAATTAAAAACACTGAATTACAAAAGTTGCCACTGATCCAGACACGGCACTCGGCCAAAAAGTAGATTAACCTTGTTGGAGACCATATGGCAATATAATGGTTGGAGAGGCTATCAAACTCCAGTCAACAAAATTAACTATTCGTTGAAAAATCAGAGGGAGGGGGTGGTAATTGTATTTTTGGCCCTTTTAGCCCTTGTATTGTCGTACATAGTCAACGCGTTTGTCATATCTCGTACTGATAGCTGTAATGCTTTATAACACGGTCTCCCGACCAACTTATTCAGCGCTTACAATACATTCTTAACTCGGCCGCTAGGCTCGTTATGCTTTCACGCAAGTGTGATCATATCACGCCAGTTCTTTTTTGATTTACACTGGCTCCCAGTGGAGCAGCGCATCGTTTTTAAGATTCTCTTATAAACTATAAGGGTGTCTATGGTTTAATTCCGTAAGTTTGCGCGACGCGCATTGACTGTCAGCAGACAAGCTATTGCTTCAGCAACCTACACATCGCTTGAAGTCGTGTGGCGCTAGGGCGTTTTCTATCTGCGCGCCTAGGCTTTGGAAAACCTTGTTTACATAAATAAGGCGGAGGTCTTCACGTCGTGTTTCAAAATGAGTCTTAAAACTTATTTATTCAAGTTAGCTTTCGCCGGATAATAGTCATTAGTTCTACGTGGTTTTATTCTGTTTTTATTCATGTCTTACTGGTTGTCATTTTTTTTTTTACATTTTTCTTATTATCTTAATTAGTTTTCTTAGATTTACCTTTCTTATATTTACCTCTGTAATCAGTTGTAAAGCGCATTTGGGCATTCTGGAAAATGTGCTATAGAAATACTTATTTATTATTATTATTATTGTATTATCCGTACAAATGCTTGTAGAATTTTTTTGGGGGCCTATTTTTCCCTGCACGAATATGTTTTGTGTGTTAATTATCCCCTCCCCTCCCCTCCCCTCCCTCCCTCCCTCCCCTGATTTCTTATAGTCCATCCCAGGCCAAGCAGATGAGCTGCTGTCATTGCGTCATTGTGGACTACCAACTGAACTCCTGTTATCTCTTGTGTCTGTAAATCAGTATGACCATACCTCTTGGAGATGGATCCACAAGTAAGAATAGGTACGTTCTTTGAGAGGGCTGCCAATGGGTAGAATGTGTGTCCAGTAAATACCTGTGTGAAAAGCCAAAAGCTTGGTTCAATACACGTATAAGTTACTTTAATTTTATGTAGTACCATGCTAAGCCTTTAATACATTTCCAGAAGAGCTTAAGGTTACATGTATAGGTTAGAACTGACCACCCCTCTAATAAGTCTCTCTCGATCCCAACGTCAACCACGATGAGCTAGGGAATTGAGGGGAGAACCTATATATTTGTCGCTCGGTGGCTCAGGCTGCTAGATGGGGCAGATCGGTCAGTATAATCTGTAGACTACAGACCGCAGACTGGGTATAAAACGCAGACCGAGTATAAAATGCAGACTGCAGACTGGGTATAAAATGCAGACGGTCATATAAAGCTAGGAAAATTATTACCTCCGTTCTTCGTGTTTTTGCGTGAGAAGCGGGAACTGTGAGTGAAATGCCATATGAATTGATCCCATGCTCAAGTGTTCAACTAAACATAATTGGAGGCTCTTTCGGTTTTCCTGTATGAGACCTAAAAGCCTGGAAGCAGGCGCTAGGCTACATCGGAATTGTAAACATGCGATCAATTTACGGCGGTAATTATTTAAACCTGCGTGAAAGTGTCAATCAATATTATATTTACAAAACCGCGACCCAAAATAAATATTACTTTGCAGAAGGTTATGGCGCGGTACGAGAGAAAAGAAAAGAAAATCCTGAAAACATGTTAATGCCTTCCTTGATCTGGTTCCCGGGAAAATGCTAAAATACCAAAAACTCAAATTGCATGATCGGGTTTTTGTGCCTGTCATTAAGCTAGAATTTTTCTGAGCATTTTATAAGGTATTTTAGTAAGGCAATTTTCAATTTGAGTAACCGGGAAAACGAAACGAAATAATTCATGTAGTATTTTAGGTCCGTATTTTACTGTTTCCTTCTTAAAAATTTACGCCGTCTCACGCCAAAAAACGTAGCAAGTTATTGAACCGGAAGAACGGAGGTAATATAATATACGTTTTAATTCCTTTAATACTTAATTTTCCTTTACATGGCAGTCTGCATTTTATACCCAGTCCGTGGTCTGCAGACCTAGATTATACTGACCGGGAGGGGGGTTTACAATTGACTGGTGCATTTAATCCTAGCTTTACATGGCAGTCTGCATTTTATACCTGTCTGCGGTCTGCAGATCTACATTATACTGACCGGGGGGTTGTTCGAAAAGGGGGTTCTATCATGGCAACTTCTTTGTTTTTCTTTACAAAAGAGAGGGAGAGAAAGGGGGTTTCTATCATGGCAACTTCTTTGTTTTTCTTTAAAAAGGGAGGAAGAGAAAGGGGGTTTCTATCATGGCAACTTCTTTGTTTTTCTTCATAAAAGGGAGGGAGAGAAAGGGGGATGAAAACAAAGTGAAATGGATATATTATATAGGTACTGAATGTTCAACAATGTCTCACCACTTCTGCATACACTTCATCAGAGATAATTGGCAACATGTTTCTTTCTGCAACTGAAACAAACAAGAAAAAACAATAATAACAATGGTTTATTAGTAGAGTATCCACAAAGTAGCTCTTCATCTTACTACTAAACTAATTAAAAATCTAAGAAAAATACTAAACATCTGATGCTAAGAATATAACCTGCAACTAAAAACTAATATACAATATGTAAAATCTAAACTGAGATCCACCATTAATATAAAATTATACAATTAGCTAAATATATGTAAAACTATAAGTGAATTATCTAAGACAAGGTATGTATACACTATTTGGATCAAGCAGATCTATATATTATGAGGCATAAAATGAAATTTTATATATTATCTATTTCTAATATACTATCTACCTTACCAACACATATGACATCACAGCATGAAGAGAACAATGACAGATGCCAGTCAAGTGGCATAACTGATGTTCTCATCACGCTGTGATGTTCAACTGTGCAATATTATTAAAGAGGACATGCAGACCCATGGTGGAATAACATATATTGTTTTTATACAACGATCATTAGCAAAAAAGGATACAAAATTATTTTGTGCAAAACCATTTGAGCTTGTTATTCATGAATTTTTATTCTTATATTAGTCTCATTTTCCCGTCAAGTTAACTTATGAATATCCCATGGGGAGAGGGGTGCAGGGCATGTACACTTTTTTCTCAGGTGTGGGTTCATCATCTATTCATTAATCGCCATTATTGATTTCAGTAGGCATGTTTTATTAAATTGTTTTCTGTGGTTATAGCTGGAAGTCTTCCAGTCCATCTGCTATTCCCTCATCAATCCTGTACTGTATTTTGTTTAAATTTATTTATTGCCTACTTTACAATAATTGTTGGAAGCCTCTAAATAAAATTCATTTAATGATGTCATCTGTACTCTGATAACACATTGATGGCTATCAACCAATAATAATTACTGTAAACACCGGCAGATAAGACGCACTCACAGATAAGCCGCACCCCGAGTTTTAGAGAAAACAATTTGAAAGGAAAATCAAGATGATGATCCTTGCTTCCTTTCTTTTTGTTTTGTGTAGTTTTAATCAGTCTGACTTTGTATTGTAAAAATGTTAATTTATGGAAATGTATCGAACCTTTTCTAGATGTTCTTGCAGATAAGCTGCACCCCCGATTTGCAGCGAAGATTTTGGGTAAAAAGGTGTGGCTTATCTGCCGCTGTTTACGGTAACATCACATGTTTGACACTGTTTATATTTGTTTTGTATAATCTGTATGTTAAAATAAGGATGATACAAATACCTGCTATGATGGCCTCCAAGTGTTCCTTGGTGTACACTGATCCACATGGATTGGAGGGATTGTTTACCATGATTGCCCTGGTCTTACTATCAATCAAGGACTCCAGATGATCTAAATCCACTTCCCATGATTTTTCAGGCTTTACAGAAAATGTAAGAAAATTAAGTGCAGCATAAATCATTCATTATATTATTAATAATAATAATAATAAAAAATAAATAATAATAATATAAAAATAATAATAATAAAATAATAATAAATAATAATAATAACTTTATTAACGTGTCTGAAGGTATTTAGCAAAATAATGCCAATTGGGGACACAAATTAAAGAGTAAACAAATTAAAACAAATATATATATGTACATGTATCTATCTATGATTAAAAAGGTAAAACTGATCAATGTACACATTCTTCTGTGACCTAATTCTAACTAAGTTGTAAATACATATATCCGTATATGTATGTCTATCTGTGACTTAAAAACATTGATATACAGGAATGTAATAAAATCTGTGTTAAGATGATTACATAAATTTAAAATATTAAGGTTGACAGAGATGACAGTCCTTACAATTTTCATTTATTAGACTTAATTGCTAAGTCCTTTTGTCTTAATTTTTCTTTTGAATTACTTGAGGTTTTCACTACCTTTGACATCCTGATTTAGTTTAGACCAAAGATAGGGTCCCAGGTACCTCAGATAATGTTTACCATATTTGATGGTATTAAATATAGTTATTTGGAAGTCCTCCGTAAATTGTATTTAGTATTGTATTTAACCCTTTCACTCCTGGACGCATTTGGGCTCAATTGGTGAAATGCAGAGTGCTAACTCAACCCTCCCCCCTCAGTTCCAGTTTGGCTAGCCCGGGCTAGTTAAATACTGCTGACTTTTTAAACCAATGGCTCAAACTTTCCCCACGATGCCATTCGGCAGAATTCTACGGACTCGGCGGCGGTGAGTATGGTTTCTTCTGTAGGTTTTCCAATGAAATGTGCTCTAATTTTGAACAAATAAGCCACTGTAAGAGAGCTAGAGGTCATCATTAAGTCTGAGGATGGCTGAAAAGTACTTGGTTTGCTATTAGTAGGCCTTGTGAGGGGTTTCACAGGATTTTTCTGTTGTGTTTCTGCTTTGAGACACATGAAATAATTCTTCACTGAAATCCTTGAAATCCTACAGTTGGTTGTCTTTTCCCCCTGCTCAACCTATTAGGATGTGTCAGTTTTGTCACTTTAAATCAACGGCTTGAGTCCAAATCACCGCTCTTGGTTGTAGGGGTAAAATACTTATAAAAAAGCCTACAGGAGTCCCAGAGGGAGGGTCCCCTTGTGATTTTTTGTTAATTACCCAGCATGCAATTGGAGGTGGGAGCAGGAAAACATGGTGGAGAGAAGTGCAGCATTAAGAATAGCACGCTTCACAGTCGCTAGGTGTATTTTGTGCAAACAAACCTGCTGGTTGGAAAGATTAAACAAGGTACTGTAACGACTGATGGTTATTTTGTGTTTGCTTTTGATTTCAAGTGCGAATGGGAAGGTTTTTTTGAGCCGATTTTCAGCTCCTTAAAATTCGCGAAAATCGAAGATACGAACAGCCATCTCCAAAACAAATGCGTTTTTCTCCAAAGTGGGGGAGTCAAGCGATCCCTGTTATAGCTCTGACTTTGAAGTTATTCATCCCTTGAAATAATATCACAACATCATATTTCCAACATGTCTAGGTTTGATGCAATAATTTTCTCAAGGTACATGCTTCATATTGGCCGGTTACGGCCGGTTCAGGAGCGAAAGGGTTAATTGATAAATTCTCATTGTAGACCAGCATGTAATTTAAACTACATGAATGTTGATTTTCTTGGTATAAATTTCATAGTCGACTATTTTTATAATTACAATTCTATATACTTCCAATTAACCCCAAAACAGCAGCAAAGCCAAATTTTGATAATACTGGTAATATAATACTATAGATAAATTAGGACTGATTTTATTGCCTTAATGCATTGCTATTGCATTAAGTCAATTGTATTGGGAAATAATAATTCCAGCTAATTCTTCCATCGCTGCCAAATTTCATGACATTGATCATCATATCATGTACCAATAATTGGTCATATACATGTGAATTCATGACCATGGTATAACCATAGTATTACGGGCGAATAATAACCATACCAATTGGTCAAATATGCCAAGGTCACAAAAAAATACCATGGTTATATCATGGTCACATTACCATGGTGACATATCAGTCACAAAATATACCATGGTCACATACATGTACCATGTAGCCTGCGTCGCATTCAAACTGAACCCTGGTTAAGTCCGTCTGCAAACCAGCAACGGAAAGCTTGTTCTAGACCCCCAGCAGCATACCGTGATTTGAGTATGCATTCTGATTGGCTTTTAAAAATGCTCTTCCTTACACATCTTCTGACTGGCTATTTTGAAATGACTAGGATCATCATGCCATGCGACAGCTCCAATGGCTGCTTACATCAGCACAACATTCCATTTCCCATTTGTCTAGACCAATTACATGTAAAGCGTACATGTACAAAAGTGAGTTGTTGCAATTTAATTTGTCGGCATTTTATATGAGCTCACTAGTTCAGCCTCAAAATAAATGAGTTCTTGCAAAATATTTCTTATTTCTTGATAAAAGCTAAGAACAGAATATATACGAAGCTACAATGTATTTGAACCAATTCTACATCCATATTTTAAAGTTTAGCCTCTATATTTCCACTAACGATTTTCTGCCAGATAAGTGTTCTGGCGCGAGAGACTAACTGGTGACAGTCTGGTGACAGTTGAATGGCAAGCCAGAAGACGTATAAGAAAAAGCATTTTTAAAAGACAATCAGAATGCATACTCAAATTACATTAATTCCTGTAACGATTTTTACGTCACTTCGTCCCACCGGAGTCTTGCGGCTAACTTGTAGCGACTTGTTTTCTTTGTAGAATTTTCACACGCTCGGAATTAGAGTAGATTTTCATCGATATGGCAGAGCAATTTCGTACTAGAACAAAAATATGATGAAGACGATATTGTGAGAGAAGTTCAGAAGACTGGGAGGACGAAGAAAAGCATGTGGAAGACGAGAATATCAGACGAACAACAAAAGGCGACTACCGAGCTAGTGGAGTAGTGCTATACTGGTGTTGTGCTATGATGTAAAGATTCGCTGTGTGTTTTGTATGGAACTTGTCAGCCTTAAACGCAAGACTAAGGTACATTATGACAATATTGATATTGGCATTGGTTTCGAAACTTATGTATGGAGCTATATAATTTGCGAGTTATCCGGTTCGATCTGTACTCAGTCTGACTGCATGGCTTTGTGCAACTGAAACGAAACACCTGAAAAGTTAAAATCTCCCTGTAAAAACCGATCATAACTAGCCCAACATAGCAGAATATATGCAATGACACAAGAACGAGACACTGGGAACAATTTTATTGCAAATATAATTCCATTCCCTTATTAAATTGTGTGAAAGCATTGGCGCGATCAAGCCGGCATGTTTGTGGTGGAACTTGGCGCGCGTGCGCTGATTCACAACACATCAGTTAGGTAAACAAAATTAAAATTATGTGGCTTGCTACACCCTGATTATCTCTCTGGGTCAAATTAAACAAGTTTCGATTGCTATGCCGATATCAATATTGTAATAATCTACCTTTAGTCTTGTGTTTAAGGCTGACAAGTTCCATACAAAAACACACAGCGAATCTTTATAGCACTAGCTCGGTAGTTGCCTTTTGTTGTTCGTCTGATATTCTCGTCTTCCACATGCTTTTCTTCGTCCTCCCAGTCTTCTGAACTTCTCTCACAATATCGTCTTCATCATATTTTTGTTCTAGTACGAAATTGCTCTGCCATATCGATGAAAATCTACTCTAATTCCGAGCGTGTGAAAATTCTACAAAGAAAACAAGTCGCTACAAGTTAGCCGCAAGACTCCGGTGGGACGAAGTGACGTAAAAATCGTCACAGGAATTAATGTGAACAAAATGGCGGCACCCAGGTCTTCGCGGGGCCAACTTTGAGGAGCTCGTTCTCAACTCTGAAAACGTTTTATCAAATTTTAATACATTTTCTGAACAAAGTACATCTGAAAGATGCTTTTGAGCCCTAATGTGTTTTTCACTCGGGTATCCCTTTAAGGTTACCGGATACCTTCAAAACAAAAAAGATGGAAAAAATATTTTTTCACACAGAAATGTAGTTTTAGTAGTAGTGTCTCATATACCAAAAACTCCGTTCAAAAAATATTAATATTGACGGAGAAATACCAAAAGGATTTTTTTAACCGGAAGTACAAGGTTCTTTTTGATTGACAGCAGATCAATAAACACATGACAAGTGCTCACTCGCCCGTAACGACGGTGTAGGAAATCGGCACATATTGAATTAATTTCATATACCAATGTTTACGTTTATTGAGAAAAGTTTTTCCACACACGATTCCACAATTCCATCGGATGTTGGCCTTATATCTTACAAAAAGCAAGCAGGATGCCCTAATCCTAAACCCTTAGCTTGAAAAACAAAGAAAAAAGAAAAGCAAAACGAGGCCAAACAATGCATACGACTTCAATTACAAAGCCAAATAGGAGTCCTCGCAAAACCCGACAAGCGTTCGTATTTTCACTTTCAGACAGAGTGTCGAGTGGTCCACATCTGAACATAAAGTAGAATTGATAAGAGCCAGCCGAGAGAGAAAGCTTAGATGGAAACGTAGTCTGGCGGTGACCCTGAATCGGTTGAACCACGATCTCGCTATTGCCGTGCTGTTTCAGACGCCTGCAAATCGCTGTCTCCTCTACTAACTATGCTGGCATTCAAGGCGTCTCTATAGGTGTTCACCTTAGCTTTGCCCCTCAAGGTCTTTTTGTCTTTCCCATTTTTCTAGCATTTTTCTAGGGAAACCAGCTGACTCTTACCGCTACCATTTTTCAAGTCACACAAAAAAGAACAAACATTTTCTCGATGCGGCGCATTGCTTTGATCGGAAATCAACATTGGCGGGAAATCTTGACAGATAGTTGAACTGTGATGAGAAATGATTGGCCAAGAGCTTGCTAATTGTTGGAGAGGCGGGGCTTCAGATTCACGCACGACAGACGGGTATATTTTTTGAAGTGCTATTTTCTCGTTTTCGATTTTCAATCAAAATAGAGTTTTAAAAAAGCTCCCACTCAAGAGGAATTTATTCGATTTGTGCGAAATTTTCACAAAATGTCAATTGATATCTCAGCTGCAAAACCGTGTCGGGGAATTGGGAAATTCTAAAAAGAGAGCTCTTGACGACGTTTCCTGCATATCTACTCGGATTATTTTTCGCTTTTTCACGGAAAGCATGATAACTTTTGAACTACATGTAAATCGAATTTTGAAATTCCCCGACACAGGTTTTGTAATACGATTCCTCCGAAATATGACAAAGCAAACAGATTTTTAAACTTTAAAATATTTTCGGAGCCGGAACTTCTGAAAGCCATCTCACTAGATCGGAGAAACGGGATGGCGGAAAATTCGAGATTTTCAAAGAACTCAAAACTTTTTATGTATTCTTGTAGCCAATTTATAAGCTTTAAAATGATACATGAATGAATTTATCTATGATGTTTCCTCGAGGCGCTACATAATTTAGACTGGAAACGCACCCTGAAGGTATCCGGTAACCTTAACTGGGGTTCAGTTCGGATGCAATGCAGGCTACATAAAATGCATTGACCATACAATTACATTGTATAACTAATGGTATTTGACCATGATGTGGCCATGGTATAACCATGGTATATGATATGACCATGGTATATGATATATCCTCTATATACATGTATATAATTATTATACCTGATAGTCATATCATGATCATACATTCGATGTGATCATATGGTGGTCAGGTCACACACATGGCAAACGAGCATGGTTCAACCATGATGGTTTAAATTTCAACCACCATGGTGTGAACATGCAGTCAGCACCAATCATATAGATATAATATTGTTTCCAGAAATAAGAAGACTTACTAGTAAATTGTACAAGCGCACTTCATGTCCTCTTGAGAGACTGATTGTTTGGTATATAGAAAATCCAGGTAGAGGGAGGAGAATATTATCACCAGGGTTGACGAGTACATCAATAGCCATCTCTAGAGCATTTGAACAGCCACTGGCAAGTACCACATCCTGAAATGGAAAAATAAATGATTCTAGCTGCCACCATTTCTAACTGCTGGTAAATACCTGACTTATTATAAAGTGCCTATAACCTTTTTGCAATTCTTATAGCTATGAGTAATTCTGTGAAACAATTTTGGTTTACCATGACCTTTTGTGACCTTTCCTGACCCATGACCGTGTAAGTAAAAGCCTGGGTCGATACCTGTATAGACGTCATCTCATTAATGCATTATTCTCCATGGCGCCTTTCTATCACAACAACATCGATGCAGTTTGTGAGTTGTTAGTAAAGAAAAAAAATCATTTTAATCAACATGTTAAGTATTTCTTCAAATGATTGCAAAGCCAAATTAACTATATGACGTCATCAGGAAGCGACCCAGGCTTTTACTTACACAGTGACATGGATCAGGAAAGGTCACATTTACACAATTTCAAACAAGCGTAAAACATAAAGTAGGTTCATAGCTATAAAAATTGCAAAAAGGTTATATAAGGCAGTTTTACTGAGTGAGAGGTCCATTTGGTTAGTTATGGACCAAGCTTCCCCCCTCTTTTATGGCCCAAGCTTGAAGTGCGTGAGCCATTCAAAAAAGGGTGGGGAAAATGAGGATCCATAACTTACGGTACAGACCGAGCAAACAAGGTTAATAAGATGTTTATTATATGGCTTCTTCATTTTCTTTGGGACCGGAAGTGGGTGGAAGGTCCGTAAGGGAAGTTAGGGACTGCAAAGTACTGTTTAAAACACGAACAGCAGTGTTTTATCAAGTTTAAAAATTTGAGGGCGAAGCCCGTGAATTTTTAGACTTGATAAAACACGTGCTGTGAGTGTTTTAAACGGCTTCAAAAACGCTTTAAGAATGCAATGAAAGAAAGACGCACATCTCAAGGGAATGGTTACTTAATGAACCATTGAACCTTTGTATTCACAACGCCATGCAAAATATTCGAGTAATCACCGCCTGCAATTACGAACATCTCAAGGGAATGACATGAAGAAATTACCATACTATGTTGTTTGAAGCGGCGTTTCGCAATGCAACAAGAACCTGCACTTGAAGGATTTGGTGTCGTGGTTTACCTCGATAAAGTTCAAGACTTGGAAGGCGATGTGACTGATATGACGGCAGACTCTAAATGTAAGTTTAATGCACGTTTTTATTATTTTACGGCTTTGAGTTTGGTTTAATAATTGGAACTAAACTTTGGTTCGGTAAACAAGTAATGGTAGTTGGATAACTTCATTTAAAAAATATTATCTGTGTATCTCGGTAGTCTGCTGATATTAGTAAATTTAGTGCAAAATTTATTATCTAGGTACCTTATGTTCCGTGTACATTTTGCTATCTTTGGGTCTTTATCAGTGAATTCTTAATTAGGATGAAACTTTATATAAAATTTCATGTTCATTAGTATTCTTTATATAAAACGTTCATCCTAATTAGCAATTCAATGATAAAGCTGAAACATCAATAGAAATTCCATTGTCTCAATCATTAACCCCGTTTCCCTCTGGGACAGAATTCAAATCCCTCCGCGGGCCTTTTAGAATGATGAGATTTTATTAGGTATAAAGGAGCATGCACGTGACTGATTTGCTTCATCTGATTGGACAAAATGCTCATTAATTATTCATGAGTTTTTGAATTGACCAATAATAGCTCATGAAATTACTCAGCTATATTTAACAAATAAAGAAGCCTTAGGGAGCACGTCCAAATATCGGGCGGAAATCCGATTATCGGAATCGGATCCGATGCCCTTTCCGATACTTGAGCATCGGGAAAATGTAGAGGTACTTTCAAGTCTTGTCCGATTCTGATAGCAAATATTCCGATTACATCCGATCCGATCCGATCCGATCGAACATAACAGTGACTTGTTCGGAACTCACATCGATCTGTCCGATTTCAAAGTTGCTCTATTAAATTTTTGTAAACATGATTTATGCCAGCACGAGTTGACATAAACCCGAGTTGAACTCAGTGGAGCCGAACTCAATTGTCGTGCTGCTCAGGCAGCGATCCCACGCTTCGGAAAACAACAAACAGACCCCAAGACAGACATGAAGAACTACATTATTTTTTATTCGACCCGATAGAGCAACGGACATTGCATTGCATTTCGAAGAAATTTCGGCAAGCGTACGTGTTCATTGCACAATTTCGTATTTTAACCGATCGATTTAACGCGTGACAAATTCGAATTCATGACAAACAGTTTTACAAAGTACAGCTATACAGTAAGAGGGTTTGGGTAAATACCCTGCGTACCGGATTCTTATAATAAAAGTCCCCGTCAATCAAGAACTGTCACTGAACCTGAGACGCGTGTCTCATTTCTGACACAAATACAGCGGGGGCGCAATTAATTTCCATTTACGCGAACTGACTGATCTGATCCGATGCATTTAAAGCTCTTTTAATTCAAAAGGAATTGCACTTTCCCAGTAGAAGTTTTCTGGTAAGAGTATAGAAGTTTTTGCACGTCTTGATCAATATGACAAACGTTGCTTCAAAACTCTGTTGGTGTTATGTAAAATATCAGACTGACACGTTCACGCCTGACTGATTGCACGTGGAAATTCAGACTCCAAGAAGAGTTCAGATTTTTATACGCAAACATTTACAATGATTTCTGCCAAAACCTTTTAATACTAGTAACAAGACAAGGATCTGCCGTAAATGTGAAACTACATTGAAGCAAAAGTTTATTTGGTGTTATGCTTTGCGCTCAGCGAGTGAGTCAAGCTTTAAAGCGGGCCACATTGACATACCGCCGGTCTGGGAACTATTAGCGAGTAGCCGTTGTTTTGTTTATTTTACGGCTCACGATATTTCGATAACTGCATGCTGCATGGTCCGAATTTACTTGAAAACTTCATGCAATGACTTTTACAAAGATCTGGAAGGCTGACGGATCTGAATATTATTGATACGGTAACCTTTACATAATTGAACACTTCCATTCCTTTCGTATATTTTAATACCCTTCCGGCCTTCGATTCAAACCAGGATCAAAGCATCAGATTTCTATTCTTAGCCTGATTATACTGCCTGAACTGAAGTAAACTCTACAGTTGTCCTCCTGTACCGTTCGAAAATGAGCCGAAAAGTTCAGTTAGTCAAAGTCCAAATAAAGTTTACAACTCAGGTTGGGCGAATTGACCGAGTGAGCTGGAAAAAAGTAACTTGATCTTGGACGGATCGAAATTACGAAGCGACATTTCGAAGAAGCGAAGTTTCGTGCGGGCTTCCTAGTCAGCTAGCTAATGTTGGTGTACATATCATGATTGTGTCCTATCTTTAATGATGCTACACGATGAAGAAATTTAGAGAAGTTGGGGAAGCAAAGAAAAAAAGTGTCAATATCAAAACTAAAACAACGACCATTGAAGTAGCAAGAAACTGGCATATTTCCACGCCGCTTGCGGAGCTACATTGTAACAAACATTTCGATCTACAGTACACTGTTTTAAATCTCCTACATGTATCTATCATTAGTCCGTGTTTTAGTAAAGTTTTAATTAACTTTCATTAGGATTTTAATAATGCCCCGGCTATTTGCAATCGCTTCAAAGTTTGTTTGGTTGCTTATTAAGCGAATGCAGAAAACCGTGCTTTTCCTAGCGCGTAGCGATCAGGTTTAATCGGTTGTGGTGGTGGCTGCAGTACTGAACATAGCAATTTGGAAGGTCATCTGACAGATCAAAGACTGATACATATTTCCGTTCCGATTCTTCCGAGTCTTTCGGTACCGATACTGCACTTATTTCCCATTCCCATTCTATCGGCACCGATTCAATCGGGTGGACCTTCAGTGACATCGGAATCGGATCTATTACCGAATGATCGGAATCGGTCAGGACCGATTCCGATATTTGGACGCGCTCCCTTAGCCATGTTTTATACTATCATAAAACACGATGGGCATTTGAGAACATGAGAGAAATGTTAAAGCACAAGCCGAAGGCGCGTGCTTTCAACATTTCTCGAGTCTTCTCAAATGGCCAGAGTGTTTTATGATAGTATAAAACATGGATTTAAGGCTTCTTTATCTGTTTTATAATATAGATTTACGCGCGCGATGAAAGGAAACCGCCAGTTGAAAACTATATAACACAGCTAACCATGTTATATACTCTGATAAAACATGGCTTCTTAGCCAATCAGAGCACACGTACTATCGTATCTATATTATAAATAATAATAGAAATTATTTAAATTTTCATATACTTTTTCTTTTGTTTATATATGTAGTGCATGTGAACATTAATAGAATTATACATGTACATTTTGTACTGTCATTAATTGACATTAATACTCTCTTGTTAAACAAGCCTATACATAATATTGTAATGATAATGTTTTAATTTTTTAATCTTTTATTCTTTAAATCTAGCATTTTTAATAATTAGTTTTTATAAGTTATAATTATCTCCACTAGCCTGAATTTCAGCCGTCTCCTCTGATTCATTCCACCTGAGAGAGACGTCTGAATCCAATAGCCAATAATGCCGTCCAGTGATGTCACTACCAGAAAATCTGGTAGTCATCTTTGATTGGTTCATATTTTATAATTTCGCATAATTATCAGCCGAATATTTTTTGTTTCTGTTTTGGACTTGCGATGGTTGATCGTTGATGAGTTTCAACGGAGTGCTTGTCTTTGGCAAAGACCTTAAATTCGTAAGGAAAACAACTGGAAATGGATTGAAAGTGTCTTGCAAAATAACCGGCCGGCTGTTCTGTAAACATGTACGTTTCTTTCACGTCGCCAGTCACGTTTGTGGGGTTGTTGATAATCGATTATTCGTTGATCACACTCAGTGGTAAAACTGTTGTTATATACTCTCTTCAAGGAACTGTTCTTTCCCATAAAAGTGTCTTCGAGCTTCTTTGTAAATTCTCCAAATATCCTTCGATGCTTTTTTACTTTTCTGCTGCATTATTTACACATTTACAAAGCAGTAATCTCTCCCTGTCTCGAACCGAACGACAGATCGAGACTTTACTAGTAAATGGAAGACGAAGGCCTCAAATGTTACTGAACAATTTCTTGCTTCAAAAAGGTTTTCACAGCATACATTTAAGAGGCACTTGAGAAGCAAATGGGATGTAGATAGGAAGGGTCTTAATTTTGACATAATCTCAAATAATTTCTCAAGGCAAGAGCTTTGTTTTTGTGACCCAACGAACTCTCAAACAGCCGCCGTTGCGTGGCAGTTTTATTTGCATAAATTAAAATTTTAATCCGCTTTGACGGCACTGGACGGCATTATTGGCTATCGGATTCAGATGTCTCTCTCGGGAGGAACGAACCGGAGGAGATGGCTGAAATTCAGGCTATATATCCACATTTAAAGGAATTTTTAGATTACTGTAAATACCTGCATATGGCACACTTTTTGGGACACAATCAAGGGCCAGAGTTGGGGATGTGGGTTATGTGTGGGTCCAATCATATGGAGTACCAAAGAAAACACTCACCCCTGCAGACCACAACAGACTCGGACACATGTGCATATTAGTTCTGCCAAAAACCTTGCTAATCTCTTGTACTTCAAGAAATGAGGTTCCTTGAAAATGTTGTTAGTTAACCCTTTCACGTCCACATAAGGAATTTTCCGTATTTTACTGGTTACTTGATTTGGGAGTTTCAGTCTGACAAAGTTTAAAGAGCTAGGCCCTGAGATTCCCACAAACCATAATGTATAGACAAGTGATCCTAGTGAACTGCATTGGGCATGTCGACAAAGAATAATTTCATCTAAATCCTCCTTTCTTTGCATAAGTTAACTACAGGTTACATTATTTCATTTCAGAAAAAAAGACTAAAATAGCACTTCCAAAAATAATTATTTCTCCTCAGATTCTACATTTTCTCTCAAAAATGCATATTTCACATAACATTTAGAGTTTCATGGTTGCACTAACCTCACTTTCTGTCTCCCAACACCTAAACTTGCCCAGAACCAAGCCATTCTGTCCACAAGCACTTCACAACAAGCTAAATTCATCCATAATGACCGCAAAGCATGCCGGGAAATCCTACCAAACAGCGACATGGCCCTTCTCTCATCTTCATTCTTCAAAATATAGAAGAAGTCTAAAGCCATTTCGACTTAATACCTTCATATTGGAATCAATGGCAAGTAAATGTTGTCCAATATTTCAAAAAAGCTATGATAGGTGGCTCCAGACCCCCATTTATAAAGCCCACGCTAAAGTGACAAAAGACGTCCTGGCCCATTCACGAGTGGGAAATGAGGCTCTTTCTCTGTCACAATAAACTGGCACAGACTCGCTTCTTTGAGAAAGTGCTGATTGAAGCTCTCATCAGACTTAATGATGTCTTCCAGCACTCTATAAATGGTGAAAAAGGCTTTAAAAAGCCTGAAATTCTCTGTATTCCTCCAAACAAACTTCCTGCCAGCTCCCTTGTAATCTACAACTGCTTTCAAAATGGCCGTCTAAAAACTTTGAGCCCCCAGTATTATAGGTCAGTTGAAAATTCCATGGAAACAATGACTGTAGCTTACTTAGGGGGGGAGGGTTCTTTTCGGCCTAGAAATAGCTAAAAATTGGTTCCAAAAACTCGGGCCTGAAAGGGTTAATGGGGGAACCCTTCAATGAGGCAAGTTATTTATAACCATATTAATTTTGAAGTTAATTGTGATAGCATGCAAATATATTGTACATGCAGTTGGTGTGACTTGGAATGACAACAATCTCTTCTAAAGATCAAAGTTTTGCTTCAAGCATGAGCACCTTCTATAACCCCCCCGCCAAAAAAAAATCACCCACATGTAAGTTTGGGATGTGGCGTACTGTACATTGTATGTGCAAGTGTGGCCAATACGCAGGTATTTACAGTAATTAATATTTTTACCACAACTGCTCAGTTTCTCGTTTTCTGATTGGCTTATTGCCATTGGCAATATATAGGTGGAGGGCATACAGCGGGTTGCATCACTGCTCACACCACAGGTTACTTGATAGCGTTTAATTACCACGTTTTGCGTCATTGCATGGTCAAAAGTTTTGTGGATTCACAGCCTCGGCTAGCGCCTCATAAAATCCACAACAATTTTGACCATGTAATGATGCAAAATATGGTAATTAAATACGAGAATAAACCACGGCAAACTAACATAAATTAGTTAAATATACTTAGGTTCATACAGTGTATTTTATTCATAATACCATAGAGGACAAATTAATCCCTACTTTCAACTTGAAATTTCACACGTAATTTGTAATTTCACATGTGAAATTTCAAACGCCGCCTACGTGTGCTTAAAAAAAAATTTCTGGTTCGTAATTTGCCCTCCATAATAATAATGGCTAATCAAATAGTGACAACTGAAATTAGGGATAAATTTCACTTGTGTTTGCCAAAATCTACGTAATTTCCCACACCGAAGCGGCTCGGAAAATTAATTCGATTTTGACAAACACGCATGAAATTTATCACTAATTTCACTCGTCTCCATTTGATTAGGTCCTTTAATACTAATTCTTATTATAAAATGGCAATATTGGACAATTTATGGAGTATGGCACTACTACCATATATATGTGCAAGCTTACTGTTAAAAGTGTGAACCTTTTTCCACATTCATTTATGTTTGAAACCTAGATGTCTGGCGGCCCAAACATGTTCAATTTATCGTCAAACTGCATGTAATTAGTTCCAACCTAGCCTGCATAGCGGCACAAGGGGGAGGAGGAGTCTGGAGGAGAGAAGCTGGGAAATGAGCATCTGCATGCAGTCACGCAATTGTCTTTTTCCTATTTTCTGCCATCTGCCCATTGGCTTAAACATGCTGTCAGAGCTTGTCACCAATACATGTGATGCATTGATTTTTGCAAGCCAAGGCCTCTCTCCAATGTACTAAATTTAAGCTGTTATTAATTTTTACCATGTGTTGTGCATATTAACTTAGGGGGCAGAAGGAAAGACAATGGTGTGACTGCAGGCTCTCCTCTCCTTTCCTGAATCCTCTTTGTACCACTATGCTGTCTAGTTTCAACCTTGATGTTGAAACCTTTGAAATGTCTTCTACTGTCATGAAACTCTGAGTATACCTAGAGACAGTAATGTTGTCTTGTAAATTCTCTCCTGGGCATCCAAACCTTTAAACATTTCCATGATTTATAGCACATAGCATGAAACATAAACAGACACAGGAAAAGGTGATCAACACTTACATGTAATGGTAAGCTTGCAAATGTACGTACATGTAGTACATAAATTATAATTAATATTAAATTGGTATTAAATCTTATTATGATTCTGTAATTTTGATGAAAACAATTCATTTTGTAGACAGCTATATTGTAATTCGATTCATTATTATGTTACATAACTTCAGTTGATTACAATGTACAACATGTATCATACCTACTCTGAGATGAATCCAGGATTTTGTGAGGGAAGGGCATTCTATAATTTTATGCAGTGGAACCCCGATATAACGAAATGCAAGGGACCAAGCGAATCACTTCGTTATATCGGGTGTTCGCTATAAACGAAACCCCCGATATAACGAAGTCCCTGAAAAAAACATCCAAAACTTCAATATATCGGGCTGGGTTGTAAACATAGTGATTTTACACTTGGCCCAATAATTTGAAATACATTAGATATTAGTGCAATACGCCACTACAGTATTACACTCCAAATCCATTGTACAGTACATTCTTTTGTGTCTATTTGACTCGTCTGATATTGACTGCTAAAGATTGTTTCAAAGGCTCACACATTATTCAATACATCACAATGATTATTCATTATATCAGGGTAAAATTCCCACTCGGGACCTAAAATTTACTTCGTTAAATCTGAGTTTTCTTTATATCAGGGTTTGTTGAATCGGGATTTTAAGCCATACAAACTCCTGTAATTTTGCTGGGCCCGAAAAATTGCTTCATTATATTGGGGACTTCGTTAAATTGGGGTTCGTTATATCGGCATTCCACTGTATAGGGTTTGATCAAGGCAACTTCCTTGCTTTTCTTTATAAAAGGGAGGGACAGCAAGGTGGGTTGATTGAACCCCCTTTTTACCCCTTAGATCTGCCCTGGCCACTCTAGTTACATAATTATTATATCAATTAGTTTTAAAATGTGCATTGTAGCACAAAGTTTTTAAGTTGTACATAAATTAAGTTATGTCTTCCCTCTTTCACCAAGTGTCACATGACAACCCCATAGCCAGTAGAGGTGGTCAACAGTAATGGTCTCCTAGCCATACCCAAAGCCATGTGGAAGCAAGTTATATAACAGCTACTAATACATGCATAAAGGCAAACAAAAGCCAATCAGAGTGAAGATATAAAAATTATATTCGCCAGCAAATATTTTGTTTATGTCCATATAAGTTTATACTGTTGTTCTAATAATAATATTATTGTAATGGTTTAATTGTTTCTGCAGATTGTTATTATTACCTTTGCCTCAATTTGTGCCTGTGGATGTGAGTAGTACTTGGCCACTGCTTCTTTGGATTTCATATAGCCTATAATTAAATAAATAAATATCAGGTCAGTTTATTAATTTTAAGTAGTTTCGTTCAATGTTTAAATTAATAATATAATTTTAATTCCAGAATATATTAATTAATAAGTAACCACATTAAATAACCGTATTTGCATAAAAAATAAACATTTTATGTTGGAGATCAACAGAGGTTTAGAATAGTCCAGTTTCGTATTAAAAAATTACTGTGTCTCTAGTCATTGCATTCAGCGGTAATTTTCAAAATTACGAAACTGGGCTAATTAATATGATTCAGAGTCACTTATGCCCTTTTTCCACAGAGGTCTTCAATTATTTCTACTTTTTATTGATCCACCTAATCCAATTCAAAAGCTAGTTGCCAAATTTATTTTCAAATGTCTCAAATTAGAAATGATAGTGTTTAAGATTTGATTTAGCCTAAAATATTTTACTAAGTATATCATTCTGTGTAAATAGTATTTGGTTCACATCCGAGATGGCTCTTTATTTGGATCATTACACAGCCAGTGGATGTCTAAATTATGTAATTTTATATACTTTATGTTGGGTGAGCTGCAGTGAGACACACCCATGCACATATTGTTTTACTTGCATGGGTTGTGAGGGTTATAAATTAAGGGTTTCTATAATGTATAAATAAGAGTTCTTGAAAAACCTTCTATAAAATAGCAAAAAATGCAGCTTGTACAACAAAGCAGATTATTACATGTACCTGATGATGGGGCATATCCATTATTTGTGCCAGCTTTCACGCTCTCAATGACAGCATCAATTACCACATTTGGAGGCTTCAGATTTCCAAAAATAGTTGGATCCCCTGGGAATGATAGGATTATATTCTAACTATTAAATACATTATATTTTTGATGTAAGTTTAGTTATCTGCGTTTTGTTGGAGTTCAGAAACGCTCATACTTAGTAGTAGTAGTAGTAATTGATTTTACCACATAGTCACTAATGAACATAAGCTTGTTTACAATGTGTATGTGCAGTCAACTAATTAAGATAGAGGATGAAAATTTGATATTAAATTCTAAGAATACAATCAATGTTTGCTTATTTACAATTAGATAAATACTATAAGTAATATTAATGATAATACTACAATGACATCAACAACAACAACAATAATAATAAATGTAAAGTATTTCTAAATATTGCGCTTGCTAAGGCCAGTTACTAAGGTAAAACTTCATCAGATTGTCATAATCGCAACTTTAATTCGATCGAATATATATGGTTACAACTTGCCTTGTCATTTCTTGTGTATGTTTTAACCTGCAGTCTTTAAATCACTCCATAATTCTTCCGCTTTTATTCCCCCATTAACTAACAACAATTCCAAGGAACCTCATTCCTTTAAACGCTCGAGCAAGGAGAGTTTTCTGGCGAAACTATACTTGCATACTTGCACGAGTAGGTCTGAGGTCCGCCATCTTGGATTTTCATTAACTAGTGCCAATCTCCCACGTGTAAAATTGCGAAGAATGCCTGGTTGTTTAGATGCATGCTTTGACAAGCGCATATAAGCTTAATCACGTTTATATATTCACAAAATTCTAATATATTAGGTCTTAGGTAGGTCTTAGTTTGCTTTAATTCTTTCAAATTGCGTTTTTTTTTTCAATGGTTATGCTTAAAGTGCCAATGACATGAAAAACTTGATCCATTTTTTTATTTCATTTTATTTAAATATAGGCTTCCCTTAGCCATTTTGTGCAATGATAAATCAATTTGGAGAGCGCGAACATAATTTTATTTCGTATCGAAGTCAGGCATAATTGCTAAAATTAGGCGACAATTTTTATGCCGTTAAATATATGCTAATCACATGCGTGACGTCACTAGGTCCTACATTAATATTCACAAAAGTAAAAATATGGCTGACTGCAATGATTCTATTAGAACAATTATGGCCGTCGTCAAGGTTTCTCAAAGTATTACATATTTAAATTGAAAACTGGCCAAAAATGTACTTATTTTGTAGTATTTATGGGGACGAATATAAATGCGCAGACCTAGTGACGTCACGCATGTGATTACCATATCTTTAACAGCAGAAAAATTGTCGCCTGATTTTGGCAATTCTGCCTGACTTCGATACGAAAAAATTATATGTTTGCGCTCTCCAAATTGATTTTTAATTGCACAAAATGAATAAGAGAAGCCTAGAATTTAATAAAATAAAATAAAAACGGGATTGAATTTTTCATTTCATTGACACTTTAAATTGCTTTATAATATAGATACGATAGTACGCATGCTCTGATTGACTAAAAAGCCATGTTTTATCAGAGTATATAACATGGTTTAATTGCCATGTTTTATTGTTTTCAACTGGCGGTTTCCTTTCATCGTGCCTGTAAATCTATATTATAAAACAGATAAAGAAGCCTTATAAATCCATGTTTTATACTATCATAGAACACTCTGGTCATTTGAGAACACTCGAAAAATGTTGAAAGTACGCGCCTTCGGCTTGTGCTTTACTTAACATTTCTCTCATGTTCTCAAATGCCCATTGTGTCTTATGATTATATAGTATAAAACATGGCTAAGGCTTCTTTATTCGTTAAATATTACATGATCGGATGCGATTTGAACCTGATCGTAATACACATACCTAATTGCATAATCAAAGCTTCATATAGGTTCATGATATGCAAATATATGTTAATGTTGGGTTTCCTTTCTAGGTGTTAATTCCCATAGATTACCCTGGGTGCCAGAGGTTCTAGCCAACGTTTAGGCTAGCTGGGAGAACCTCGATCTGGGAGTGCGAAGTATGAATTTCACTTCCATGCCAGACTAATCCCTTTTGATTGACACCTGAGAAACCTTTTTCTAGCAAATTGATTAAACCGGTTTTGTCCACATAGGCTTATTATTCCCAATGGTTTATGAAAAGCCAGCACTTTCGGACAGCTGAAATAAATTACACTTTCCTCTCCCAAGGGCCGAAGCACTACACAGAACAGGTCAGCTGGTTTAAATGGCCTTTAATTCGGCCGTTTTCTGGAGTGTTATAGAGCTCGAGTGAACTTGTGCAAACTTCAGCGACGCGACGATCGAGTTCAACAACACGGAACGGGTAAACAATGGCACCCTTTGAAACTGCTATGGCGTGATCCAATCGCAGCAATCGTTACAAATGAATTTGGTCTTGGCCAATCAGAGGGCCAGGGTCAAATTCTGACTCAGACAGAGTCAGACATACTTCGCGTGCCCAGAGGTTCTCCCAGCCTTCTCGTCAATCCTAAACTTTGGCTTAGAGAGGGCAGTAGAACCTAAGGCACCCAGGGTGCCCATAGATAAGCTGCACCCCCGAGTTTGGGTAAAAAGGTGCAGCTAGGTCTTTATGGTAATGTCCAAGTTTTTGTGTCTTATGGACCTGCATTTAGTGCCAATTAAGTGTACAGCCTACATAATTAAAAAAGGGGAAACTAAGACTGTGATATGGTCCCATGCACTAACAAACTTATAAAAATGTAATATTTTATAATGGCAAAAATTAATTAACACTATATCACATTTGCTTCAATTTACAACTTCTCCACAGGATTAGTTTTTGACTAATGATCATTAAATATAAATTAAGCTCTCAAAATTACCTAGTATACCGGTATAGCTTATATATATAAGCCTATAGTGCTTGATCTTATATTGAGTTCATGCAACTATCATAATTATACATGTATAGTACGTGACTATATCTCAATCCTGTGGCTATAATACATGTACAAACTGTTACACGTCACATACCAATGGATAAAGCAATCATCTTCTTGTCTGGATTTGGTTTGATTTTCATTGTGTCGACAATTGCCCTGATTGGATTGAAAGTCTTCTTTGCTGTCTCTGAGGCTGACACATGCCATTTTTTCTTTTTATGATTAACTTCAAGTGATGAGCTCATTCTTGACCTACAAGATAATTCAACATAATTATGATTGAGTTTGATGGCCTTATTATAATTATTAGCTTATAACCATAAATAAATTATATTGTATCTATGTACATCAGATAGGATTGTGATTATTTTGTTAAATACAAATGCAGGGGCGTAGTCAGGGGGAGGTTCCAGGGGTTCTGGAATCCCCCTTAATTCCCTAAGGAAAACAACTCCCTCCCAAATCCAATTCAAGCCAGAAGAAAAATGAAATAGAATAAAGAAAAGAGAAAGAAAAGAAGAAAAAAAAAAGAGTGAGTGTGTTTCTTCTATCTCTCTCATAATACAGGAAATGCCATTAAGAGACGGTTTGATTTCCAAAATTGCCCAGATCACCCCCTATCAGCTTGCCCCCATACTTCAAACTCCGGCTACCTCCGCTGTATTGGAGCCACATTACCAATTCAACTGAACCTTATAAAAAAGTGTGTCAAACAATTTTCAGCAGTCCATGCAGATGGATTGACATTTTAAAATCTTCCCTCCCCCTCCCCCCCATATATATTACATGTAAAATCAATCAATCAATTTATTTCATCATAGTTTCTTATGTATATGTACAATATTGTTTAATAAATTCAAGTAAGCAATGAGGAGCCTACTGGAAAGCATAGCAATGCTTATTAATTGTAGACCCCTGTAAAAGTAATTAAGAATAAAATAATATAGGAATATTTAGCTAATATAGGAATATTTAGATCCATAACATTGAGGTAAATTATGGTTAATGGTAGTAAAATGTGACAAAATAGTTATATAAAAATCATGACATTAAAATTACAGTTCACCAGAATGCAATAAATTTTTTGATCATGTTACTAAATAAATCCAACCTTAGCTTGTAACGATTGTCAGTTGTATATCCCTGACGAAGTCTGCAGAAGACTCGGACAAAATGCGTCTAGAGGATAATAAAGCAAGATCTTCATAAAAAAAGAATAGAAAAAATAACAACTGTACTTGACCGTGTACTTAATATTTTTAAGTATCTGCGCTCTGATTGGCTGTTAAATACAGGCATGCGACATGCAGCTGAAGGCTTACATAATCCAGCTTGTAAATAAACTTTACTTATTTTTCGTGAGAGAGAAATGCAATCATTTTTGTGTTTATACATAACACTGAAGTAGCTGTGAAAGACTGGGTTTCTTTGAAACAATTATTTATAGGACCTACAAAAATGATTTAATTAATAGGCCCAATATATAATTGCTTGCCTGAATTTCTATAAGATGCAAGATCCCTCAAAAACCCGATATATATTTTTTTCATGGGCCATGCAGTTGTTTTTCAGGATATCCACGGTGAACATGTTTCTTTCCAACCAGCTAAAAGCATTCTCAGAGTCATCAAACTGAAGTTTGGTTAACAAAATGCATGCAGTCTTGAGTAAAAAAAAAAAAATCACGAATGTATGAGGTATTTGAAATTATAGAACGTACTAGAATGGGCATGTATTTTACTCTAAACAACATGTTTGCTCTCAAATGTCAGATATAATACCTTAAATTCGGAAATTCTTGGAAATATAACTTATCTAGTGTATGATGCAATTTGCATTTGCACGTGCGGAACGAACTTAAAGCTGATCTAATATGTAACGATGTTTTCAAACCTTAAAGATATTCTGAAGATATCTCAGGTTATGAATAAAAGATAAGAAAAGTAAGAAGTAATTCATTACATCTGAATTTGAAGTCGACAAGTTCATGAAGTTGTATTCGTTGACTTAGGCTAGCCGGACGTTAAACACTGACCATTCAGCTTGTATAAAAATTTGACACAGAATCACTTCAGCAAATTTGAGTACAATACGTCTGTGAATACGTAAGCTTATATATAGTTTCGCTATCATAAACCGGGCATTATAGTTATACCACGACCATGGAACACATTAAACGACATTTATAGTCATTGCCATGGCTGTTATAGTGTTAATTTACACGATCTCAAGCGCCTGAACAACAGGTATTATTTAGAAGTTCGCACCTCTCTTTAAAATTAAAAAGGCTCTAGAACTCACGAATGTAAAAATTGGTCGCTGTAACTGGACTAACAGTGATATATGGCAATTCTATAAAGCCACTTGAGGCTGTTATTTAAGATCAAAACGTACATAAAACTGACTTTGTGCCACGTTTCAACGACCACAGTCAATATGAACCGGTGCAGTTAAAAACATGGGATTTTTACGATACTGTTTATTTTTTTGGCTAGAAATACTCTTACCTTTCGAACTGATAGATAGCCGATTTGTAGGAGCACAAACTCTTCAACAGGGAGCGAAAGAGAAAACAGGAATCATGAAATTGTACAGATCTTCCTTCAAACATTGAATTTAGCCGGCGAGTTTGCTGCGTGTAAAGTCATAAAATATTCAGTTTTGTGAAGCGATTTGATTGGTGAGACAGTCAACGCCTCCGGTCAACCCCCTTCAATTGTCTCATTAGCCAATCATATGTTAGTTAGACACTACAGAAAAAGTATTGTTCATGTTCATCAATAAGAATTGTACATCATTGTATAATTAAGTAAGTAAGTAATCTTTATTTATACACGGTACGCTCATCAGGGTTTTGTAAAAAAATTACAATATAAAATTACATTTAAAATTAGCTCAAATAAAAACCTGCTTTCCATGAGTGCCGTGTGCTAATTTAAAATTAAGTTAAGCTAAGATAAGAAAAGCGGAAACTGCTGCAACCAGAGCGAAATCTACTTAGAGTTCTGGTTTGCCGCAACTCAATCGGAAGGCTATTCCATAGGACCGCACCACTATAGCCAAAGCTATTTTTGAGAAAGTTGGTACATGGTGCGGGGCAGAGGAATAGCAAGTTTGCTCCGGCTCAGTGTCTCTTAGAGAATAATTCGTAACGCTGCTGCGGTCAACAAATTTCGAACGAAGATAGTCAGGGGCGAGTCCATTAAGCGATTTATAGCCCATAACAGCTTTATGAATTTGGCGTTGAGTTTCAAGTTTTTTCCAGCCAAGTATTTCAAAGAGATAATCAGCATTAGCATCATAGCTGGAAAAGGTTAAAACCCGAGCCGCACGGTTTTGTAATTTTTGGAGTTTATTAGCAAGGGTTTTATTGCAACTTCCCCACACAACACTACAATAATCAAAATGTGGTTGCACCAGTGAATTGAAAATAGACTGTAGTGTTTTGCGGGGGACAAATGGTGCAATGCGCTTGAGGGCACCGATGCCAGAGGCAATTTCTTACACAACTTATCAATGTGTTCCAGGACAGATTCTCGTCGATATGAACACCGAGAGATTTTGTATTCGATACCTGTTTTATGGGAGCCCCATCAATTGTTAGTGACGGAGGGTTATTAAAGGTACTTAATTTTTGTCTTGATCCAATTAACATGAATTCTGTCTTCGATTTATTGAGAGTGAGCTTATTCGCGATAAGCCATTCATTAACGTTAACAAGGTCCTGATTCAGATTACGATCTATGGCATTTGGATTGGGTATCCGCGATCGTCGGCAAGCATGTGGTAATGGCGGTCGTCTGCGTATGGAGGAGCACCAGGCTATTCACCGAGTTCCCGACAATCCCCGAAGAGAAGCCGATCTAACAGCCATTAGTTCACAGCTGAAGGGTTTAACGGAACAGATTAATCGCCTGGTACAGGTCAACATAACTCACAGTCAGGCGCAACCAAGGCTAATGTTTCCGCTTCCAGTACCGGCATTCTGTAATCCGCCCGTTTTCCCACCTATAGCTAGTCAAACAAGATAAGTTTCTTAGAGTAAATTGGCTGCCTTTTTTCATAGTTTATGCCGGTGATTTTTGCATTTCGTTGTTGGGTTAAGTTTTGTTGTTCCAGTTGTTCATTATTATTATTTCTTTTTATTTATCCATTTTTTATCTCTTTTAGTGTGTGTGTTTCGTTTCTTCTTCCTGAGACCTTTTGTTGACTGATATGGCCGAGATTGTTCTGCGTGTATTTGAGTATGTCGAATGAAAGGTTCGTGAAATTCTGCTCCTGGAATATTGAGGGGCTTTCAGGGAAATTGAATGATGAAGATTTTCTTTCGGCAATTGAAAAGTTTGATTGTGTGTCATTAGTTGAAACGTGGTTAAGTGATGCTGATGTTAATATTGAAGGATTCTATTCTTTTTCCAAGTGTAGGAAAACGCCAGATAATGCACGTAGAAATTCTGGTGGAATTACGATTTTAGTGAAATCTGCCTTGAGGAAAGGTGTTAAATTTCTTGATCAGGAGAGTAGCGAGGAGTTTGTCTGGTGGAAGTTAAAGAAGGATTTCTTTCGTTTGAAGCGTGACCTGTATGTTTGTACGGTATACATCCCTCCACAACATTCTCCCAGGGAAAGGAGATTGGGCATTGATCATTTTGAGTTACTTCAAGAAAGCATTTATAATTTTTCTAGGAAAGGTGATATTATGTTGTGTGGTGATTTTAATGCCAGAATGAGCGGTTTAGATGATTATGTGGATGATACGTTTGGTTATTTTAAATGGTAGAACGAAGGGAGATTTCCTGGGCCAGTTTACATGTCAGACATATAATGGGGCAAGTGTAGTCGATTTTGCAGTTGTTTCTTATGATATTTTACCGCTGGTAAACCATTTTTCCGTATCAAATATGGCGGAGTTTTCACATCATTGTCTATTATCTTTTGCTCTTAAGGCTGAGGCCTCAACTGTGTCGGAAAATTCAGTCTTTTTGTCGCCACTTTCGATGGCTTTTCTGTGGAGTGATGAGTTAAAGACTGCGCTCCGTGACAGTCTTGATTCTGACGAGGTTTCTCAAGAGTTGAGTGGTTTGTTAGATTCATCGGCAGATGAAGGAGATTTAGATGTAGATTCCTTGGTTAATAAATTTACAAGTGTTATAGTTAAGGTTTCTAAAAAAGTAGTGCCTGTCAGGAGTGGTAAAGTTCCAAAGAAAAGAACACGGAATACAGTTCAAAAACAGAAGTGGTTTGACAAAGATTGTCACTCGCTCAAAAAGGAGGTAAAAAATTTAGGCAATTTAGTGTCAAAGTATCCGAACGATCCTTTCTTGAGACATAATTTTTTTTCCACGAAAAAAAGACTATAAGCGGCTTATTAAACGACTGAAAAGAAATTTCCGAAATGACTTGTTAAACAGAATTCAGGCATTGGAGGAAAGGAGTCCGAAAGAGTTTTGGAAACTGGTTAACTCTATTAAGTCGCGTCAGTCTGAAGGGGCCTCTAACGATGTGTCGCCGGCAGAGTGGCATAGTTATTTCAAAGATCTCAATAAAGTCAACTTTTCAACTGAAAGTACTAGCAACGAAGCTCAGATTGTAAAAGATTATCAATGCTGGGCTATTAATGAGAATGAGATTCTTGATGCACCTGTTTCACTTAAGGAAGTACGCGATTCAGCGGAAAAACTCAAGAATAAAAAGGCCAGTGGGGGTGATTTGATAAATAATGAAATAATTAAAACCTCTGTGGATGTTTTAGGGCCATATTTTGTTAAACTTTTTAATAAGGTTATATCGTGCGGTGCTTTCCCGCACGTACGGTCGGAAGGTTTTATAGTGCCTCTTCGTAAATCGGGAAGTCGATTGGACCCTGGTAATTATAGAGGTATTTGTATCAGTAGCTGTTTAGGAAAGTTCTTCACATTAATTTTGAATGCTCGTTTGAATGAGTTTTTGAGTGAGAATGAAATTTTTAATAAATGTCAGATCGGTTTCCGACGTGGGTTCAGGACGTCTGATCATGTGCTGGTGTTGAAAACATTGTTTGCGTGTTTTGTTGATTTTAGGAAGGCTTACGATAGTGTTTGGAGAGAGGGTTTGTTTTTCAAGCTGATTCAGTATGGCTGCAGTAGAAAGTTTGTACGCATTCTGCTCAGTATGTATTCATCTGTCAAGGCGGCGGTTAAATTGAGTCAAGGAGCCACTCCTTTTTTTCAGTCGGACATAGGAGTTAAACAAGGATGCAATCTTAGTCCTACGTTGTTTAATCTTTTTATAAATGATATTCCTGATTTGTTTAACACACCATCCTGTGATCCAGTGATACTGGGCGATTCGAAGTTGAGTTGTCTACTGTATGCTGATGACTTGGTACTGTTATCTGAGTCCGAGAGTGGATTGCAAGGTTGCATTCGTAGGCTTGAGCGTTATACTAAGAAATGGAAGTTAAAGGTCAACTTGAAAAAGTCTAAGATTTTAGTATTTGGCACGAGAGCTCAGCGACGCTCGTGTATAACTTCTAAATGGTATTTTGGCAAGGATTTGTTGGATTGTGTCGATGAGTACACATATTTGGGCATAACTTTCCATTTTGGTGGTGGTTTTAAAATCGCCCAAAAGGCTTTGTACAATAAGGCGTTACGCGCGTATCACGGTCTGTTTAAAAGTTTTTCTAACGTGAAGAATGTTCCAGTGAAAGTGCTGTTGAAACTGTTTTCAACTGTTGTAGTTCCGGTGCTGCTGTATGGTTGTGAGATTTGGGGAGTTTATGTTTTGGGAAGGATATCTAGTTTTGACATGTTCAAGACAAAGTTTTTTAGTATGCATGGTTACCGACATAGAAAAACTGCATTTGAAGTTTTGCAAGCGTATTCTAGGCGTTCACTCTAAGTCTACAAACTTAGCAGTGTATGCAGAATTGGGCAGAGTACCAATGGTTGTGCAACTTTCTGTTTTGGTAGTCAAATACTGGTTACGGGTGAAGGATTCGTTGTACGGGGATGAATTAGTTGGGAGAGCTGCACGTGTGTGCATACAATCAAATTTTCAGGGCGTTAAGTTTACGAATTATCTGTTAGAGATGTGCAATGTTAAATCTCTTAAGGATCTTGTTATATCCACAAAGAATATTAGAGTTCTGGCTAAATATCTGAAATCTGAATTATATAACTCCTTTAATAAGCGGTGGAAGGACCAGGTTCAAGAGTGCAGTAAGTTGCGTACGTTTAATCTAGTGAAGCCAAATACAGGTTATGAGAACTACCTGTCGTATGTCTCGAGCGTTAAGCATCGTCAGGCGGTGACAAGATTTAGGATTTCTGCGCACAAATTCCCTGTTGAAACTGGTCGTTACGCAAACATTACTTATGATGCACGCGTTTGCCCTCTTTGTAACCTTGATGAGTTAGGTGATGAATTGCATTACTTCACCAGTTGTAATAATATAAAATTCGTAAATCTTAGAGAACATTTTTTGGGCAATTTGTTAGCTATCAATGATTCATTCAGTTGTTTTAGTCGGCGAGAATTATTTTCGTACTGCTTGTCAATGAAGGATGAGTTTGTAATGAGGTGTACAGCAAAATATTGCCACGACATTATGACTATGTTTAATGATTGTACTGACCTTCCAGTACTTCCTATGTATCTTTGATGGTATTTTTTTTAATAAAGTATTATTATTATTATTATTATTATTATTATTATTATCAATATTATTACTTGCGAAAGTTAAGTGAGTGTCGTCAGCATACATTCGAGGCTGGGAATGAGAGAGGCAGTTTGGTAAGTCATTAATGTAAAGCAGGAACAATACCATAAGTAGAGAATTGCACGAGCTTTTAGGCTAATCAGAATTTTTACAAATCACTCGTTAGAACAAATGCTGGAAAACAAACATTTTTTTACATGGCGACTGAAACTGTTCACTTTAAGGAACTAAATGTATTTATCATGGGTTACGTAACCCTGCCATCGGGGTGTGCGTGTTGTTTTAGTAATGTATCAGTCAATTCCAAACCCGTGCATGGCCCCCTCGGGCCACACCCGGGCATTTGAACATTTTGAAACAAATTCGATCAAATGCCCCACTACCAAGGCAGAAAAACTGTTCAAATGCCCCACCAGTTTTTCATCCAGGCTGTTCAAATGCCCCACGTCACCATCGGGGACCAGATTGGAAAAAAAATTCCAAAAATGTTCAACAAAGACAAGACAAAGACTATTGACAAATAAATGAAATCATTGTTTTATTGACAATCTCTGACTCAAGCAATTCACAGGAAACACCAACGGTGAAAACCACCTTCAACCGCTCAGGGATGAGAACAATCATTTCTACCGGCTCGACTCGTTCTTGGTTTCCGTTACATACAGTTTATAATAAACGTAATGGTTTGAAATTTACCGATATATTAATTATGTTTTTAATTCACGCGCTGTCTAGGGTCGCAGAAAAACTCTCGTCACGCACTTAATATCACGCAGTCGGTCAAAGTTTACGAAGCAAAGGAAAACAACATAGTTTATAGGTTAAAAAATAAACAATTTACCTCTGAAAGTTATGGCGTACCATCCCCGCCAAAATTCATGGTTTGAATTCGAAGTTCTTCACATGAATTTTACACTCGAGTAGAATATTTCATATTGTTATTTTGTATTTTATAAGCTTTATCAAGGTTTCAACATACGTGTTTTATATTTGTCGTTCAAGTTTTACATTCGAGATTGTCACTGTTCATTCTAAACTCCACGTCATGCATTCGTCGTTCGAGTTTCACATTACAAAGTTTTCAACTCGACGTTTTGAATTGAACTTCACGCTTCAGTAACTTCCCGGTTGACCTTGGGAACCGCTGACATAAACAACGCAGGCGCAACAGTCAGTCGATCACAAGATGGCGGCAGAGTTTGTATTCTCCGTAGTTCAAGAAACAATTCAACGACTCGATAACTGCCAACAGGAGGATGATTATAGTAGCATAGTGCTTCGTTTAGAGACAATGTTTTGTCAGAACTCGATATTGAAGAACTTGTGGACAAACAAACTACGAGTGCAAAGTACACAGGTAAAGGTTGTGATCGTCAACCCTTACGAGAAGAGTAGAAACGAGAAGCTCAGTCTTTCTCTTAGGAGTCGAAGTCATCCGGTTAGTGAATGTTTGCCGAAAGAAATGGACGACCGTTGCATAAATGTATTGAGGCGGATTTCTGATTATTTCCTCTACTGTACATCGCTACTAAGTTCAACGGCCGTGAAGTCAATAGCCGGATTGTACTTTTCAGTGGCGAATTAAATCACGGTTTGTTGTCGAGTTCTCTTTACCGTAAATATCATACTCTTTCCAAAGCCTGTCGAAAGCACAGCCAGAACATCTTTACCTAGAAGCCTAGGCTCTGTATGAGCTTCCTCCTGCTCCGTTTTCAAAGTACCTTTACCCAGCCGCGGAGAAAGAAGCGAGCAGCTGTGTTCTGTGTTCTCTCTAGAAAACCTTCGGAACCAAGGTAAAGGCGAAGGAGGGTAAAGGCGAAGGCGAACTTTGAAAACAGAGCAGGAGGAAGCTATAGCAGAGCCTACTTCTAAGTAAAGATCTTCTGGCGCTATGGAAAGAGTATGATATTTACGGTTTACGAACTTGCAAAAGAGAACTCGACAACAAACCTCCCGCAGTTCGCCGCTTTCTCGCTGAAAGCAGGCTATCTGCAACACGGCGAAGGGCAGCTTTCGTATAATCTTAACGGGTTCCATAGTCAGTAGAACACAGAGATCAAGCACGTGTGTTGTTCCTGTCACATCTGCGCCTGCGTAGCGCCTGCGTTTATTACCAGACCTAACAACTCCAAGGATGACTACCGATCGAGGAGTTCTGGGTACGAGGTTCCCAAGGTCAACCGGGAAGTTACTGAAGCGTGAAGTTCAATTCAAAACGTCGAGTTGAAAATAAAAGTCCTCGACTTTGTAATGTGAAACTCGAACGACGAATGCATGACGTGGAGTTTAGAATGAACAGTGACAATCTCGAATGTAAAACTTGAACGACAAATATAAAACACGTATGTTGAAACCTTGATAAAGCTTATAAAATACAAAATAACAATATGAAATATTCTACTCGAGTGTAAAATTCATGTGAAGAACTTCGAATTCAAACCATGAATTTTGACGGGGATGGTACGCCATAGAAAGTGGCCTTCAAATTTGGCAGGTTCACTCTTTCAAGCCAGGCCTCTACAAATGCGAATCCTTATCTTGAAAGTCCTCGAAGACACGTACGTTCTCCATTTCGACGGAAGCGATGCGAATTTGTAGACAGACAGAATGATTTTTTTAAACACCGATCAAATGCCCCACCCCCTACCCCCACTGTTTGTCAAATGCCCACCCCTGAGGGCCTAGATACTCGTCAAATTCCCCACCCTCGGGAGCAAGCCTCTGAAGGCTTCGCCTTCCAAATTAAATACCCAATGAGCATAAGGTTATATATTTTCATAAATCCGTATATGGTTCTAGTTCGAAACGAAGTTATGGTTTCAGTTACTAGATGATTTTTGTAGCAGTTTTATGCTTTAATACACTACATAATACTGTTATTATTGCAAGGCAGAGTTTACTGAGTTTATTTGAATTTGTCAAGTGTTACTTATTTTCACGATACAATAAGTCAACGCTGTATTACTGTTATTTACATAGAAGTAACCAGTTTAGTGGTTTAAACCGGTATAAGTTTATATTTACTCGATTTTCATATTACACTAAACACTGTTTATTGTCAACTAGTGCATGTTCATGAGCTCAAATTGCTCTAGATTACCACCATGTATATTGAGTGTAATTTATGATAGTTAATAAAGAGGGTGCACTCGGTTCGTGTGGACACACCCCTATAAGTGGTTGCTTGTTACATGATAAATGTTTTATGTTCGGTTGAGCGGGGAGCGAATTAGAACATAACTGTATTTTCATTCTCAAAAAATGTAAAACAATGTTACTATCAGAGCAACGCACCTGAGTCAATATTTCATATCTCACTATATCATTTATTCAAACTTATTTCTATATTATACTGCCTTTATATTTCTTTATATCTCTTTACTTTCCTAATATCCATTTATTGTTACACCCAAAATGCTGGGGACTCGATAATTTTAAGGTTTATTTAGCTCCCAGGCTCTAATGTCAATTATATATCTGATTTCGTAAATGACCAGTGCTAATATCAATGTATATAATTTTAAGTGTGTATTATCTGTGTAATGAGCATAATAAAATAATTGCTTTGAGAACTTTCAAAACATCACTATAGCCATGTATGTGATTGGAAATTAGTCAACCAGGGTACCACGCAAGGTAGTGTAAGTGGCCCTTACCTTTTTAGTATTTTTATGTATGACGTAGACGTAAACAACGATTTTAAGGATTTATCTACAACAACAAAACAACAACAACAAACCTTTTTACTAATAAACAATCAATTTACAAGTATTATTGACACCCGCAATTAGCGAACTAAGAGCTATTCTAGGCGGGGACAAAATAAATTTGTTACACGAACAATTAGTTGATACAATACAGAACAGAAGCTTTTCTGTAACGTAGAAGTGAAAAAATTATAAGTTTATCAAAATAATGAGGGTTAATGTAGGCAGGATACAAGCTAATACTACTATAGCCAGTATTATATTTATTTAAATTTGATCAGAGACAATATTTGGGAGACCTCAACGTAGTCATCCTCTTTCTGAAGTATGTTGAAAAGCATTTCTCAAACTCATTAATAATTCATGAGATAGTGATCCAATGGAGGAACTGTATTTGGTCACATGCATGGGTCTTGATACCAACCCTAGTGATCAATATTTCTTAATCGTTATATTCATGAACCACTAACTAATTACAGCACTCAATTTCTCAAGATCACTAATATCGACATGCTCTTTCACATGGTAATGATAATATTCTTTGTACGTGCGGATAAAGTATTGAAACGGGAATACGCATTTGTGAAAATGGTGTATGAGATTGTCGCTTGCTCGTGCACTTCTCAGCTACTTCCGGTTACTAAAAATAGATTATTTTATTAGACATCATCGCACAAGCTCGCGTATATTTGGAGATTTTCCCTCTTTTACTTATGCTCTCATAATAATAATGACAATAATAATAACTTATTTATAACCGGTGCGAAACAAAAATCCCAGTCGACACTTTCTCAAAGTCCTTCTTTGCCCCCCGCACGGACTTTTCCCACTTGCAGCGCGCCAAATTCACCGGTTGATTATTCAACAGGAGGCGTGCTTATGACGTCCTACGTTTTGCCCAATCACAAAGCGTCAATTCTTTAGGCATTGTACGTTGACGTGTCAAGTCAGTCGACCGTTGATGTGGTATTTACAATTTGAGTGTACTCAAAAAGAGTTTGTCAAAAGCGCGAAATGTAAGCTCCGCCCCTGAAACGTGTTTTCGCGTCAAAACATAATCCCCCATTCAATTTCTCGCGCTCGCTTTTTGACCCAGTAATCGCTTACCCAGGACTCAGCGAGTTCGACTTGGAGCAAGTCTAACGGGGAGGCATATCGACTGGTTATTTACAAACGTGGTCGAACGCACGGGGAATCGAACTCGGGGTACTTGGATTACGAGTCCGCCGTGTTAACCACTCGGCCACGCTATCTCCCTCTTGCCTCAATATATGACGACAGGTTATATCCCCGAAAATATTACGGTGTGTACAGCAAAATGTATCCCTTCTGATTAGTTAAGAGTGAAATTTATTATGCAATATCAGTGCAGAGATTTGAAACACTTCTTTTCGGTCAGCTATTAACAAACATTAGCATAACCAAGCCACCAACCAGAATATATCGGTAAACTCGCAATCTGATTGGCTACGCAGGCACTCACTATCGGTAAACTCGCAATCTGATTGGCTACGCAGGCACTCACTATCGGTAAACTCGCAATCTGATTGGCTACGCAGGCACCCACTATCGGTAAACTCGCAATCTGATTGGCTACGCAGGCACCCACTATCGGTAAACTCGCAATCTGATTGGCTACGCAGGCACCCACTATCGGTAAACTCGCAATCTGATTGGCTACGCAGGCACCCACTATCGGTAAACTCGCAATCTGATTGGCTACGCAGGCACCCACTATCGGTAAACTCGCAATCTGATTGGCTACGCAGGCACCCACTATCGATAAACTCGCAATCTGATTGGCTACGCAGGCACTCACTATCGATAAACTCGCAATCTGATTGGCTACGCAGGCACTCACTATCGGTAAACTCGCAATCTGATTGGCTACGCAGGCACTCACTATCGGTAAACTCGCAATCTGATTGGCTACGCAGGCACTCACTATCGGTAAACTCGCAATCTGATTGGCTACGCAGGCACTCACTATCGGTAAACTCGCAATCTGATTGGCTACGCAGGCACTCACTATCGGTAAACTCGCAATCTGAGTGGCTACGCAGGCACTCACTATCGGTAAACTCGCAATCTGAATGGCTACGCAGGCACTCACTATCGGTAAACTCGCAATCTGATTGGCTATGCAGGCACTTGTATGATAAATGGGGTAGGTATGTGCAGCCATAGGGTCCAGCGCCGGTAAACGAACGCGGATTTCCTCCCTGTTTGATACTGCTGAATAGTCTATGGGTAAATCAACCTTATTTAACGTCGTCAACTCGTGAGTCTATATTGTTAAACCCAGTTAAATCCCTGGGTTTTTTTTACGAAAAAACCTGGATCCGGAAATCGGAATTGGGTTTTAAACCGGACCCGATACTTAATCGCTATTTCAATGTATTGCATCATGTCTTGACCTTTTACGTCTCGTTCTAGTCTATGACCGTGCGATTAATTGACAGGGTCAGTCATACACGTGTCCATCGCTCATGCTCCTCAACTAGTTATTACTCGGGCTGCCTGTGGCAGGCACGAGTCTTAATCTGCAGGCCGTTATTTTTGTTTTGTTTCATGCAGCAAAATTTCTGCGCATGCGTTAAATTTCAAGTTCACCACCAATCAGATTGCACTGTGCTGGTCGTGCAACAGTCGCCAGGTTAATTTATTTACATAATTTAATACAGTAAAATCAAGATGGTGGGCCGGCGAGAAAATTTCTCTCAAATTTGGAGTCCCATCTCTCAAATGTAAGTAGTTTAATGTTTTATTTAACTTTACTCGTGCGAAAGCCTTCCAACAGGCTCAGGATATTTCAACTGGCGCTCTTGTCGGAGCCGAAGGACCGCGTTTTTTACCCAGATGGCCAGTGATTTTATATACGACACGACGACCTGAAGGGGCTGCATGATCAAAGCTAATATTTCTCGTTTAAGCTTCTCTTCCGCCACGGCTTTGTTATTTGAATCTCTGTGGATTGGTATACTCAAATATACTGCACAATACCATACAACTGAATAAGAAGTCTTTAACAAAGCCAAACTCAACTTCAACTCAAGAGCAAAGCTGAGAGGGAAAGTTTGACTTTAAGGTACGTTTCGTACGTTTTATGCCACATTTCATCGCATTTCATTTTACTCTCGGTCATAATACATACCAGCGCAAACACTGTGATCGGTAGGCCAACACAAAATTAAATTTTGACCGTATTTTTGGCTCGCTTTTAGGAAGATCTCTTATCGATACCTGTGTCTGTGGCTGTGTTATACTATACAGCCTTGCTCAACCATCGAAGTCTTAAGATATCTGAACTCCTGAACTGTGAAAGCAACACTGTCACTCGCCAACACGAATTAAGCCATAATACACACTCACTGTCACTTCACAGCACAGAATTACCCGAGAATTATGATGAGCCAGGCAATGCCAAATTATGTTCAACTGCTCTCAAGGTAAACTTCAATCTACTTTGGTCTTTATTGTGGATTATTGTGTATGATTATAATGCGAGTAATCTGCGCAGGCTGTACATGATGATCAAAGATAATCTAGTTTGAGGTACGTTTCGTAGGTGTTATGCCACATTTCAGTTTACTCTCGGTCATAATACATACCAGCGCAAACACCGTGATCGGTAGGCCAACACTAAAATAATTTTGACCGCGTTTTTGGCTGGTTTACCGATCTCGTACGATCTCTCTGTGTACCGCGTTCGCGTTATACTGGTATACTGAATAGCTGATTTATAGCGAAATATAGCGATTTACTAGCAAATATATATACTGTGGTTGAGCAATTATGGGTTACTATCCTCTATCAAAGTCTGAAGACATCTGAACTCCTGAACTGTGAGCTAGAGCAACACTGTCGCTCGCCAGCACAGAATAATTTATGATGACCCAAGCAATATTCAACTCTCAAGGTTAACAAACAAGAAACCTCTCACGGCCGAGGTTTTGGTTCGAGAAATTAAAGGCTTCCAACAATTCCCTTTATAGTTCTTTAATATAATGAGCAGACTGAAGTTTTGGGAACGAGGGTAAAGCTTTTAATTAGAGATCCAACAGGCATTTCAGTTAATAATCTTCAATCCAACAAATACCAATATGGTCTCGTAATAGCTCATCATGTTTAGAAAGAACAGCAGATAAAGTTACACAGAGGCACACAAATTGACATAGCTCCATCACAGGATGGACAGGATACAACTTATAATATGGTACAAATATAAACATACATTTGAAACAATAATGTATTAGTACTCGGAACCCGCAGTATAACAGAACAGCAGACTAAATTGTAAACGTGTGTTACATGAATAAGTAGTGTTTAAATTAAAAGGTCAACTACGAGAAAAACAAAAATATTAAATTACATATATCCTAGGGGAGCAGAGAATGAAAGTCACCGCGCTACCGGCCACTCCTAAAGAGTGCTAAATTCAGCTAATAATTCCCGGTTAGCTCAGTGGTTAAGCTCGAGCGGGAGGTCGGCGGGTTCAAACCCCGGCCGGACCAACACTCAGAGTCTTAAAATAACTGAGTAGAAGGTGCTGCCTTTGTGAACCAACTGCAAATGGTTAGACCTTCACGTCTTCTCGAATAAGGAGGTAAAATCGTAGGTCCACTGACATGGCGGAGACAAGCCTCGTAGGGGACCTTGAGTCCTATTGTTTGTTTCCGGTGGCATTACGCCCAAATGTTGAAAATAAATAAATAAATAAAATTACTAAGAGGATTTAAAATGAAAGTGTATTTCATCTTCAATCTCATGTGGCCCGAGTGAAAGCCCAGATGGGCTCTTGTTATATTTAGTCTTAGCTTCTTCAACAGGTGAAGAGCCAGTGTAATGGATATACTGTTGAATAAACCATTATTATTATATTATTATTAATTGACAAAACAGCAATCGCTCTGACAGCCAGATGGCTGTAATATGCATTTTCCTGCCTGATCATCTCTTTATCACGACTCGCTTGTCGTCACTATCGATTGGACGGACCACCTTTGTGGACCCGGTACCTTTCTCTGTTTTAGTGAGAACTCATCGTTTCCAAAATATTTTCAGAACATTTTGTAGTACAAAAGTGAAACGACATTTAGGAATATAATCCTAAAAATAAGATTGCCAGTAGTTGCGATTGTTCCTTTCGTAGTTGTTTTAATTACGCGACGGTTTGTAATCGTGTCTCGTCTGTCCACAGGTAACCCAAACACTGTAAGTGGCAATATTTACTAGCATTTGTATGGGATTTTTTAGTCTTGGATTTTCAAAACTAATATTGAATAAAAAGTGAGAATACTTACAGGATTGTGTTTTTTTGTCCATGGGCTGTGCGTGGTTGCAATTTCAGCATTTTGGGCGCGTTTTTACCCCACACAGCCCATGGACAAATAAAAACAATCCTGTAAGTATTCTTGCTATTTATTCAATATTAGTTTTGAAAATCCAAGACGAAATATCGCATACAAATGTTAGGAAATATTGCCACTTACAGAGTTTGGGTTACCTGTGGTCTGTCATTATACTTGCAGCCTTTTTAATTTATAGACATTTAGTCTACCTCGCTAGTTTGCTGGCACTGAGATAAGACAAGACAAATTACCGCCAGAGATTTGTTAACGTCCTCAGTATCTCAGTAGATATTTTTCTTTGGATCGAACCCAGAGCCTTACGGTGCATGAAACTTTAAATGTATACTCTCTCGTCACGCAAAACGTTGCGGCTCTCGACTATGCCCTCGAGCCATATACGGTGTTTACAGTTAATACTATATATGTTCTTCTATCTTAAAGATAATAAACATTCCACGTGATTACACCTAGTATTCTACTCCGACTACGGATTTTTATTCGGAATGCACTGTTCATCTGATTCAATTATTCTAAAATCAAAGCATCAACCTATTATTGTAGCGAATGGTTCTACCAAACCTGGACACTGTCCCAAACAGAAAATTAACTTCACGACCGGTTTCCTCTGCCGTTTCTTGACTTTCTTCCGTTTCTGGCTCAGTTTCCTCCTCACTACTCGAGTCGTACTCTTCTTGTTCATGGACTTCATGACCAACATGTGCGGACATAAGTGTTTCTTCGACACCGTTAGGGGCATATACTTCATCAAAGCAAACAGCCTCTCCTGGCTCGACTGATCTCGTGTACATGTAATCAGGAAGTGTCCCGGCTTTTGCATGGTGGTTTCCTGTCTAACCGTGCGCTAACGTATACAAAGGACCCACACGCATGAGCCCATTCCCTCATACGCTGCGTGTCTTCTAGAGCAATTGCTGCGAGGGGAAGTGGCGGCATAAGTAGGATTTCAGAAAGTGACATGGCGCGTTCTGGGACAGGGTAACATGATTTGGGATGCGTGTAGTAAAATGCGGCCCAATGAGTAGTTTTCTTAGGCTTTCCTTTACTGCGTTGCCAAAATTCCTTGCATACTCCAGCACAGTGCACAAGGGATCTTTATGGTGAACCACTGAGTGCAGGTTTTCGACATCCAGTGTCATACGACTGAGGAGGTTTGCCGCATTACATTGAAGTGTTGCTAGGACTTCATCAAGCCGTTCGATACCACTTTTCAGCATTGCAACCGATTCCAGTCTTAGACGCCACGTTGCCTTGGGTTCCATTGAGAGACTTGGGTAGCTTGGGAATCGCATCTCTGATACCAGCCTCATTTTGCCGTAGGAGTAGTAAAAATTTGTCAACTGTACTAGTGCAGCCGCTTCTTGCAGACTACATATAGTGTACGGCTGACGCTTCTCGTAGATAGAGAAGGCCGGACTTTACAAATCTTCCCTACAGCAATCAGAAATTCCGCTGTTTTGTGGAGGGTTGTAAATACCTTGATGCAGTTCGTTTGTGCATCACAAACGTAGACGACGTGGTCAAATTCTACAGAAAGACCTACCGGCTGATACAGCTCGGCTATTTTGGCCAATCCATCTCTGTTGCCCTCGTTACCGCTCCCGGCAAAAACTTAAACATTCAAAATTAATCATCCAACCTAAACCGGCATATTCTGAGTTTTATCTTCCCTTTATTTTTAATTTCCGTTCCGTGTCATTGTTTTTTATAATTTTCATTTCAATGAAACATTTTTTTTATCTAGAAGAAGAGGCTGAACAGGAGCATTTTAATACTAAGTCTATTCGATATTTTCTTTTGGGAGACTCCGAACGCAGGCATTAGAATTAGACTGCGAGCAGTCCTTTTCCCTACATTCGGACATCGATATGAGCGCGCGAAGTCAAAGTTTAGGACATACATACACATACATAACTTTATTTATCCTCGAATTTACAGAGTAGCTGAAATAAGCTAATATCTTCGAGAAAATAACTAAATAAACAAATGTTATTTATATTAATATATACATGATAAAGCTAATTTATACACGAGTAATTGAATAATAATTGGAATTAATAACAAATTACATTTAAATGGTAGCAAAGCAGACGGTTAAAGTGCATATAAGCCCTAGCCAGTTATCTTTGATATCGATTGTACATGAAGTGGATAGTCCAACGGTAGAATATTTCTTGATTTGGGTCTTGCGTCTACGAGATATAAAGGTCTATATTTCCAATATGCTAATGATGTGATGTATGCACTTTAAAGTCATTTTAAGTATTGAGAACTCTATAGTAGGACGCGTTTGAGGAGGGAGAATGGGGCGAGAACTCGCCCCCATCAGTTCTCCCTGACTTCGCTCAATATCCAAATGAAGGACAAAGCCGTAGGGACTTAGGGTGCTTCCATTTACACGAACAGAGTGGTCTGATAGGCCAGTTCTCAAATGGAACGCGTCAGTTCTAAGAACTGGTTCAGAACAGATTGGCTACTCAGGGAGGAGAACTATGAAGTTCTGCCAGACTGAGTTCTATCCTACAACGCATACGATTAGGGACGTAAGAAACCATGACGGCATAAAATAAGTTTTAATTTAAAAAATACAATAACTGCAAATGAAAATGCATGCAGTCGTAAACGATTTGACTGTTGTCTGCAAAAACACAACTTGAAAACGTCGAGTTTTACGTCTATAAAGAGCGAACCTTTCCTTTTCTACAACAAGAGCCCTGTCCAAATCGGACGGATACGATAAAACTCTCCCCTTTTGCAACAGGAAGCTCAATTTTCCAATTTTCCGAATTCTTATTTTACTAGAGATGCTTGGGCGAGTGTATTAAAATGACGACGTACCTTCGTATGGCTCGTTTGACAGTTTGCGAAATTCCCCCTTTCACTCACTGATTCATTTTTTGGACTCATGTGTCATGTCGCGGCAAAGACCAAACAAGGATTTACACACTGAATTAATATTTGACATACAATGTTGTTTTTTTCCATTTTGGGTTAGTTTTAGCCGTTTTCTTTCGACTATCTTGGGCACTGCTAGTCATCTTACGTTAGAGTTATAGACGTTAGAGTCGACTTGCATGGAAACTACACGTGCAGACTGCTGTAAAATCTTAAACCCTACCGTGGATGCCAGAGGTTCTATGATTATATTTTTTTATTTATTTAAACATATTTATTCCATACAATTGCCCCAAGAGCAGAAGCTCATCTGGGAGGCTCTCGTACAACTATTGCACGCATTTCAACAGAGGAAGTTGGGAACGAAACAGAAACAACAGAAAATAAATAACATTACATATGAACTGAAAAGCGAGATGTAGCGGAAATAAAATCTTGAACAGCAAGGAATAATTTACAATTTGAATTAAAGTCAACATTGGTACATCCACGAAGTAAAAACATTAGCTTGTCAGATTCGTTAGAATTAGACCAGAAATTATTTAGGCACTCTGCAGCCGAGGTAAGTAAACGAGAGCGATGGGCTTCTAAACGGGGACAATGTAACAGGTAATGTTTGATAGTTTCCCGCTGGTATCCACACTCACATACAGGAGAAGGTATACAATTATGGCGAAAAAGATCGTCGTTTAAGGTGCTATTTTTCAACCTAAGTCTGGTTTGCAGAACAGAAGGATACTTAGTACCAATTTCAAAGAGCTTGGGGCACTTCCCTTTTGACAACAACCTATTAACTGAATTTTTGAATTTAGCAAAAGAGGAAGACTTCCTTATATAGAGAGCCAGGGAATTCCATCCGGAAATAGAAGAAGGAAAAAAGGAGTTTTGAAATCTAGATGTGGAGCAACTTATAAGTGATATGTTCTCGCTATTACGGAGTGAATAACTAGATCTGTGAGAAACTGGCAAGGGTAAGAGGGAGGAGAGATAGTCAGGAACCAAATGATTTTTAATTTTATAAAATATCGAAAGTTTATGAATATGACGTCTTGTTTTAAGTGTGTACCAGGCATGTTCATCTAACAGGGACTGGCGGTTGGTTCCTTTAATGGCGCCCGTGACTAAACGAGCTGCATCAAATTGAATGCTCTCAAGAGCATCACTACACTTCTGGATACAACCATCCCATAACTAACAAATCAGCATACTCTAACAGCGGTCTAATCAAGGAAAGATACATGGTGTTAAGTGTAGATCTATTCAACAAGAACTTTAAACCCTTTAACATATTAAGCCTCTTAGACGCCTTTTCGTAGATAATATTAATATGATTATGCCAGGACAGATCACTGGATAAATTGACACCTAAATGACAATGTGAGTTGACCTCGGGTATACTATAGACTGATTTAAAAAGAGGGGAGGATGATCTGGCTTGACTGTTTTAACCGAAAAAACCATGGAGCGAGATTTAGCGGCGTTCATGGTAACCATCCATTTATTAGCCCAATCAGCTATTGAAGTAAGATCAGAATTAAGTTTCGCAGCGGATACGACCGGAGAATTGACTATATCTAAAATCATAGTATCGTCGGCATATAAAAAAGCTTCAGATTGAACATTGTTAGTAATATCGTTAATATAGATGAGGAATAAGAGACTGAGGTCCAAGCACACTACCCGAGGCACGCCGGCGGATACGTTTTCCCAGTTCGAGTGGACACCTTCTATAACTACACGTTGAGAACGACCAGAGAGATAACTTTCTACCCATTTAAGTAAAGGGTCTTTGATTCCAAGATACTTTAATTTACTTATCAAACCATCATGCCACACTTTATCAAAGGCTTTGCTAATATCTAAAAAAAAACAGCTCTAACTTCCTTCCCTTCATCTAAACAGCGTTAAATTTGGTGGACGATGTAAATAAGTTGTAAAACAGTAGAGTGACCAGGTCGGAAACCGGATTGAAAAGGGTGTAAGTAACCAATTTCTACCAAAAAATTATAGAGACGTACAAAAGCGATTTTTTCACAAACTTTTGACAAACTAGGTAACAGGGAAACAGGGCGGTAATTAGTCTTGAAATAGCGCTCGTCTTTCTTAAATATGGGCAAAACATTCGCTAGCTTCCACTGTTTGGGAAATTGACCAAGAGAAAAAGACAAATTGATTAACTTAGTAAAAGAAGAATAAAGGCCTTGGGCGCAAAGTTTAATCAAACGATTCCCGACCCCGTCATAGCCACATGCTTTGGAAATGTCAACATTTTTGAAAAGGTTTAGAACTTCATCAGGACTAGCAACAACATAAAAGAGCGACGAATCAGAAAATTGACCAACTAGTTGAGGAGCGGGGTGTTGTGGGTCCAGAGTAGACTGTGTAACAAAAAACTCATTAAATAATTTAGCCTTATCATTAGAGTCAGAGAGAAAAATATCGTTTTCTTTTAGTGGTGGATTATAATGCCCTCTCTAAGCAAAAGTCAGCGAGAAGACCGAGCAACGAAGCGATGAGAAGGCGGAATAATCTCTGGCACTATTGGCGGCTTTTGTACCCTGGGTGTCAGAGGTTCTACTAGAAGGCTTCTCGTCGATCTTAAACTTTGGCTTAGCTAGAGAGGGCAGTAGAACCTCTGGCACCCAGGGTACGGCTTTTGGCGCTGCAAGTACGAATCTCACTTCCATGCCAGACTAATCCCTTTTGATTGACACCTGAGAAATCAGTGAAATGTTCTTTAATTTGACTAAACCGGTTTTGATCACGTCGGGTTTTATTCTTTTCTCTGATAGATAAAGCGAACTGAAGTAAGACAAATAAGCAGATCGCGAAAATCCCGAATCCCGCCTCTCGGTGCCTCTATTTCCCGTATCCCGTAGCAAAAATCATCTATATCCCGCGTCCCGTCAAAAGTTGAAATCCCGAAATCCCAGGCGCGGATCCAGAAAAAAATCTGACCGGTTTCCGACTTCCCAACTCAAACTCCAAAATTGGAAATTTTAATGAAGAGAGTTTTAATCGAATGTTAAGGTTAAACCGGTCTGGATCCGCGCCTGAATCCCGCCTCATTTTCTTTCATATCCCGAATCCCGTGTCCAAAAAATGCCCAATCCCGCAACCCGTAAAACCTATTGTGGACCCTCATTTCTGAGGATATCAGCTCCATCAATCGCAGCACCGTTGGTTTAAGAGCAACTATCTCAGAGTCAATGACAGCAAAACCAAAGTCTTGCCTCTGGGACGGGAGCTATTACATTACCAGTTGTTCACAGAAATAAATGGTCCATCTCTAAACATTGTTAATAACATCAAACTTCTCGGGCTAACTATCTCGGGCTAACTATCTTACTTTTAAACAGCAAGTGAAGTTGATTTCAAGTAAGGTTAATGCTAAAGTAGCCACGTTGAGGAGGGTCAGGAACTTTATTCCAACTGAAGTTATGGTAGGAATAGAAGTCTATACTAGAAGTAATCATAGATTATCAAAGTGCGTTCGACATATTTTTTTGTATGAGAACTAATGCCTCTCAGGTTTCAATTGTTTTCTCAACATTTGTAATACCACTCCAATTAGTGTTTTAAATAGTACATAGGAGTTAGTATAGAACACAATCAACCCTATTTAGATGTGTATAAACTGCATCCCAGTTTTCATGACCAAGGCTGTCTCCATAATACTGACTAAGTGTCAGTGATTACAGTCCAGTGTAGAACATAAAATATATGTGCATGTGTGTAAACTCCCGGGGGGGGGGGGGGGGGGGGGGGACTCCCCATAAAAATAGACGGGGGTGCTCGACCTATCTTTTAGGGGTCTCCGAGACCCAAAATTTTTGTGGCCGAGAAAAAATAGCGCTGGATCCTCGAGCATGAGACCCCACAAGTTGAATCGGTATTTACGGCTTCGATATAGAGTTTGATCCATCCGAATATTAAAGACGAGGTTATGGAGTGCTATCTTTTAGGGGTAAAATTTTTGTGAGCCACGCCCATATTGCTATCGTTTAGGGGTGAATTTCATTTCTCACGTCGAGCACCCCCGTCTATTTTTATGGGGAGTCCCCCCCCCCCCGGGTGTAAACTACACCTTCACACTGATTCAAATTATTCTTCAAGTGAGACAAAGCCGGGCTGGCTGCAGAATATCGAGTGTCCATTGTTATTGCAGAATAATTTCTGATCATATTAGGGCTCACCTTGTTTTGATATTTAAGTTCCTTGACATATCCAAGTGTGGTTATACCCTGAATGCAGTGTTAATTTGTATAACCACGATGAAACCACCACGATACACACGTGTAGTATTTAAAAAGCTTCTTCACAACTCAGACTGAAATATTCATATCCATGTATTTATCTTCAGCCTTCTGGTATGATTAATAGTATCTTGACCATTTGCAGTTTTGGTATCGGCAAAGCGAACAGCACAATTCAATGCAGCGAGCAAGCCAACAGCATATTTTTCGATCGCAGATTCACTCGGGTTCAGCACAAAAAAATAATTATGGCCGAGTGGCGAATTGAATGTTCAAGGTACAAAACAGACCATATTGGACTTGTCAGTCCGCCAGATGTACTACACACTTTCCTCAGGATTTGCTCAATTGTACTTGCGAACCTTTGAAACATCATTGCATTGGATTGTCGGAAAATAAGGCAAGTAACTTACCGATCGCGAGCCGACAGAAATGACCAAAATGGCCGCTCGCATCGTGTACGTGTGGTTACCAGTTCCCCGGCCGAGATAATTTATTCTAAAAAGTACAAACATGCATGAGGACATGCAGCCTGCGTTTCATCCGAACAAAACCTGGTTATTGTCGTCAGAGAAAAGTCCGGATGTGACGCAGGCTAGAGGACATGAGGACATATTTCTTTCGCCCGGGGAAGCTTTCGCCCGGGGAAGCACAGGTAGCCCACACATAACCACAGGGATTCCACTGCAAGATTAGTATGCGTTCTCCTTCGTCGAACGCAGTAAATTAATTATCCTCTATTTATCTATATTAATTAGTTGACTGCACGTACACATTGTAAACGAGCTTATGCTCATTAGTGACTACGTGGTTAAATAAATTACTACTACTAAATCTAAGCTGCGACTGAGCTCATGTATAAATCACGAAAGGAGCTTCTGCTATTAGGAGACTTTAATATAAATATGACTACAGATGAACATGAAGGAAAGACGGCGGATCATTTGCTCTCGGATTTTGACAGGTGCTGTTTAGACAATGAGATAACTGAACCGACGAGGGTTACAGATAACACTGAAACGCTTATTGACGTCGTGCCAGCTGCGGTAATTTGCATCGACTTGGAGTAAGTGATCATGACCTTGTGTATATTGTGAGAAAGGATAAACTACCGAGACCTAAACCACGTGAAATTGTATACAGGAGTATGAAGAAACTTAACGAGGATGATTTCGTAACTGATTTGAGCAACATCCCTTGGGATACCGCATATATCTATGATGATGTAGATGACGTGTGGGACCACTGGTGTAAGTTGTATAATGAGGTGTTGGACAAACACGCACCACTGAAAAAGAAACGTATAAGAGGCGATCAATTACCATGGATCACGCCACAACTGCAGCGTGCACGTGAAATTTCCATTCGAAACCGCTTGTTCAAGCTGCATAAGAAAAATCCAACACAGCTCTCTTGGGAGGCATTTAGGAAGCAGCGTAACAAAGTTACGTCATTGAAGCGTAAAGGGATGAAATCATTTTGTGTCGATGCTTCAGTTAACACAAAACATCACGGCGAATTCTGGAGTAAAATGAAACCTCTCTTGCCGGGCAAAAGCAAAAAGACAATCTAAGATCGTCCTACTAGAGGACGAGCGAGTGATAACTGATCCTCTATCCGTGGCTGGAGTGTTTAATGAATATTTCTGTGAAGTGGCTGGAAGTGTCACGTTTATCGCTGAGAGAAACACTTTGCAGCCGTTTTTCACCTTTGCTCCAGTAGGTGTGGCCTATGTGAAGGATATTTTGGACAAGCTTAATCCAAGAAAGGCGGTTGGTTGTGACAATATTTCTCAGAGAATGTTGCGTTTATCTGCTCCCGCCATTGCACAACTGCTAACCAGGCTGATTAACCACTTCATTATTAACCGTGCATGGCCGACGGGATGGAAGAGCAGTAACATCTCCCCGGCCATTCCTTCATGTAGGACGACACGAATTGCTACCAAATTGTATTCTATTGTATTGTATTGTATTGTGTTGCGTTCTGTTGTTGTATTGAATTGTATTGTGTTGTATTCTATTGTATTTTTGGTAAAAATTCGTGTCGTCCTACATAAAGGGATTGCCTGACTCTGTCTGCCACAGTCTGTTGCTTGCCAAACTTAAAGCATATGGCTTCTCAGATGATGCTATGCAGCTCGTGGCTGCCTGCCTTCGGAGGAGATGACAGCGCGTTAGGCTGGATGGTGTTTACTCTGAGTGGAGAACTGTAAAGACTGGAGTACCACAAGGATCCTTGCTAGGGCCCTTGTTATTCAATATCTATATCAATGACCTGAACTACTGTGTATCTAATACCTCTTTGAGGCTTTATGCGGACGATACAACTGAGTATCCTTCTGATGCGTCTCCGATGGTACTACAGTTCCTCATTAACTCTGATCTCAGTCTACTCTCTACATGGTTTGAGAGTAATTATTTACAGATTAATGCGGCGAAAACACAAGCTATCGCCATTGGACCGTCGTCATATACATACGACTTCAAACTCGATGACTCGGACATCAAAGCCACTGACACTCTAAAGATCCTTGGGGTCACTCTGGACCGCAAACTTTCATTCAAGGCGCACATTACAGAGCAATTGAGGAAGGCTTGCGCTAAGGCATCAGCACTGCGAAGGCTGCGCAGATTCATTCTCCAAGACGTTATGATTCGCCTCTACAAAGCTTATATTCTCCCCCATCTGGAATACTGTGGTCCACTCCTAAGTACTATTTTGGGTTTGTCCAAGTCATCGTAATACGATTATCTTCTCAAATACGCCGACACAGGAACCTTGGCTGAACGTAGGAACCGTCAATCACTAATTCTAATTTTTAATTGCATGAACGATCGGGGTCCAGCTTAAAGTGGTAAGCTACAACTTGCGCGGAAATGGTACCAGACTAGAACAGCCTCGTTTTAATTTGGAATGGCTTCATAAATCGTTTTCATATATAGCAAGTATTCTGTGGAACAAACTACCTACTAAAATAAGGGAATGCAAAGAAATTATATCTTTTAAAAGCGTTTTACGATCTCATGTTATCGTCATAAATAATTACCTCCAAATTTCTAATATAAATTTATTATAATGAGTATATATGCATAGTTTAATATTTTTTTTTAATATCGTAATATTTCAAGACTTTGTAATATTTTAAGGCTTTTTAATACTTCTAAACATCAAGTGTATCTAAACTTTTTTAAACTATAAGTATGTATGTATTTTTATTTGCCTATATTTTGTTCACGTTCACGTTTAAACGAGTTGTATAAGCTCCTAGGTGACACGTGGTTAAATAAAGTAATGTATTGTATTGTAAGCTGTTGTCAAGGTGTCTTTAACAGAACTAGTTTCTAAAAGAGCCAGACAGTTCCGCTCGAAACGAGCCATAGTATTGGCTTACCCAACAACACAAAACACCCTAACCTTTAGAACGTGCAGTATCAGAATACAGGAGAACAGTCGAATTTCAGGGGGTTGCCAGGAGTTTGAAGAGGGGTTCTTAATCGTTACCCGAGTGGTCCGGGGGACATCCTCCCTTAAAGGAGCTCATTCAACCAAGATGCATTGCGAGCTCAAATTTCTCGAAGCGCCATTTTCGGGGCCCCCGATAATGGCTCTAGAGAGCTAATCGAAACAAATCCTATTCCATCGGTCTCACAGGGGCATACCAGTTGATTACTTATAGGGGAAAATGTTCCTTATTTATTAGCTTTTGTGTTCAGTCATATATTTCCGAATTTTCACCTGCCAGGGAAAGTATTGAACGTACTCTGGAGTCGCCTTTGGTCAGTGAAATTATTTCTAGAGCCTGTACTGGATCAGTTAGCCGACAGTTTGATCGTAATTCCTACAGTTTATCCAAACCAGGGCCTTTCTACATTGGCTTGATCGGCCCGCAGACCTAAATGACAAGAAATTTAAAGGTCAGAAGAGCTGAGCCTTTTGCTTATCATTATCGGACACTTACAACATTTAAAGCAAATTGCTTTGACTGAAGACTCGAGTACGCGGTACACGCGCGGTACATACAAGATTACAAATCTCGCAGTTTCTCTCTTAGTCTTATAGTCTTGGTTTTCGCTCAATGTACATGGACAACGCTGAGACAATTAAAGTAAGTAAAAGTGAAATGTTGTGTTGATATCTGCATGAGCGGCTGTAAAGTGGAAACCTATTTTATAAATGTTTCTTTGCTGATGAATAAACTTCAAGTTCAACCAAGTGCCGCTGGGCGCTCAGAAAACTGATTGATCGATATTTTTTTACCCAGCATATCCAATGTACGATTAACGGAAGTCAAGAGGCTTTTAAAACGACACAAACCGGCTGAAATTCAGGCTAGCAAACAATAACATTATAAGGATTCGATTCCTCAAATTTGATTTCAAATTTGCATATTGCATTGGCGAGTCAAAATGTGGTATGGAGAACGCACGGACCTTGAACACAAATAGAATGTGGCAAACAGTACTTAAACATTTCAAACCAGCATTTTGGTAGGGACAACCTAGCTTATAGCTTCTTTCTTTCGACTACACGTTCTTGCATGAACAAGCCTAGAAAGGAAAGAACTCTAAATGTATAACGCTATCGTAGAATTGATTAATTTCCTTGCCACACGATCTGCATCGCTGGAACTTGGTCCAGAAGTTGGACAAGTTGGTTCGCTAGATCGAGCATGAGATCGATTGCTAGCATCACGTCGAGAATTGTTATCGGAGAACCGTAGCAATTCCGCTCATTCTATTATATTTCTTCAAGTATAAAGGCAACTGATCTCCCCGCCGACCTCAGACATTCAGTTCAACTCGTCAACTCTATTTATAAAAAGCCCGATATCACATTTTCTGATTGGCAGCTGTCCGATTTCAAGTAGTTTCCCGTATGAAAACAATAAGTGACTCGCAATGCATCTTGGTTGAATGAGCTCCTTTAATGATTCCTGATTTATGAGAATAAGAAAAACACTCGCGCTTTCATTTTCTTTCTTTTTATATATTCCATTTTTCTTCTGGCTTTGTAACAGGAGGAAACGGGGATTCCGGAACCCAGGAAACTCCCCCTGGCTACACCCTGAATTTGTAAAGTGCCAAACACAGAGCATAACTATCAAGGGGCCGCGGGGCATTTGGACTCGCGGAGAAGCTATAGCTAGTGGGGGTTTGAACATGTAAGAGACCCACAGTGGGGAATTTGACCGTAAATTTTCAAAAACTCATGCCCGGTCGCTTTTGGCAGATTTAGCTTGTGTATTTGTCTCAATTCAAGTCACCCGACATTTCCCTCAAGTAATGTTTCTTGTTTTTCTGTATATACCAAGGGAAATGTATAAATTTCTCTAATTGGAAAACAAAGCACTGAATCCTCTGGTGCTGTCGCATGATCTGAATTGGGACAACAAAATCAAAACTGCAACATGTATACCTGATCCAGTGATTTCCAGATGGTTCAAGAACAAAATTTGTGGCAAACTCAAAATAGCATGTGGTTTTAGCAAATACCGACGACAACGATACGAGGTGATAGAGGCATTTAGACTGCATTTTAAAACAAAAACATTGAAAAGCAACATTCAGCAGTATTCGCCATTCAGGAATACTAAGAGAAAGAAATTAAGTCTCCGAGACCTTGCGCATGTTCTCAACTCAAAGAAAGTATAAGTTGAAAGTAAGCGGGGCATGGAAATATTTTGGTTGAGCAATAAATTTGGTAAAACAAACCACGATTTCGTCGTTAACAGTTTAGTCACTACTCACCAAGCACTTTGGCTATTTCCAAATGAAATAAACAGAAATCACCTCCGCACTCTCTCGACGTTTTCCTCTGCTAGCTGTCGCTGCTTGAATAATGGCAACAGGTTTAGATGATTCACAAGACAAACGCTGCTATTACGAGACACATTTTGATCAAATTACTTTGCTGTTGCTCAAGGTTATTGTTATAGGCCAAGAGGATTATTTTATCAGACTTGTTATGGCTGGACTCAATTAGCGTTAAGTATTTAAAGGGTTTGTTTCGATTTTCAGTGTTCCTGTACTCAGTTTGTTATTTGGGTTTACCGCGGATTGTTTTTATAGTATGTAGCTTTGAAGGATCGAGAAATAATGAGGCGGTTATACCCTCCAAGGTAAATCAAGGGTATGACATGCAGTTGTAGTTCAAACTTAATTGCCAGAGACTGAAATCATTTAAAATCATGTCTTTAAAATCAAGCATGCTTGCCACAATACCAAGCCCGTTATTTAGATTCCAACATCAAGAAAAGTTATTCTGTACAACAAATTACTAACGACGTAGTACGAAATCCCCTTGCTATCTTAGATTATTTATGATTTAGATTCACGTTAGGTTCACAATTCACGGCACACAGAATGGTGCATCTTCAGTGGGTTAGTACGGTAAATGTTGCTTCCCAAGGTTAGCGTTCCAAAATTAGGAAAATTCATCGTGTGCCAGTGAATCTTACGGGTTCCGCCCTTATTTGGCTATTGTTTCGATCCTCAAACCGGATTACTACTTGAATATAGCAAGTTCTGTTTGGGATGGGTCTCCTCACCGCTTATAAAGCCACAGGCAGCCCAAGCTCAAGTTACGAAAATATAAGGGTTTGTATGGGAGCGTAGCGAGCTCAAGTTACGAAAATATAAGGGTTTGTATGGGAGCGTAGCGAACTCAAATATTTTACAGTATTTCTGGCTAGTAAACCGAGTTCGCTATGCTCCCATACAAATATTTCGTAACTTGAGCTCGCTACGCTCCCATACAAACCCTTATATTTTCGTAACTTGAGCTTGGGCTGCCTGTGATAAAACTAGGTCGATAATTACGAGTAGATCGATCAGGGCCAAAAGGCAATGAAGGTCCGATGCACACGACAAGTGTTTTGGGCACGGTACTCCTAAATTATGGTATACGTACCGATTTTTATTTCGGCACGGCACCCTTGTTTTTGTTGCGTAAATGGCATGTGCCATTTACTTATTTAAATTGCGTGTATCTAACTATAATCTTAGAGGAATTGACATTCTAACTTTACCTAAGCCAAGAACCACTACCTACGGGCTAAGATCACCGAGATATATGGGACCTAAAATTTGGAACAGTCTCACAGACGAAATGAGATTGCCTGCCAACATAAAACTTTTTAAAAATTTGATTCGAAAACACGAATTCTAATCGTTTTTTAAATATCCTTTTATATTATTTTTAAACACATACTGTATATGCCACCAAATACGGTAAATATTGTGGGATAAACATTGATACAGCTGATATCTGGAAACCAGACAATTCGAAGTGAAATATTAGGAGGCGTGGCAAATGATAATCCAGTACTCATCAACTTGGTCATCGATCTAGGTCTTGTTTGGTCAGAGTATCGGCTACTAAATGCTCATGCTGTCCCATTCTACAATGACCAATTATGTCAGATCAAACAACCTTTATTTGCAGTCATACAGCGATTTCACTAACTGACAATAAAAAATAGATTCAAGGATCACATCAGGTCAACACAGTAAAAATCATGACGAGTATTCAGAATTCGTTTCGAAATACAGCTCGCATTTCAATACTATAGATCGCTAATTTTATCATGGAGTTTGAGAACCCATGTAAAACACTCGGAGCTTGTTTCAAAAGCGAGTTTCTAAATAGTGATGGGGTTGAAAATCCTTGGCTTCATTTCGGTTGTTAACCCCATCTCACTGTATTCATAAATCGCTTCTAAAACAGCTCCTAGCTCCTCATATTACAAAAATAAGGCATATATTAACGATGTAGGATATGGTAAGGAAATGACTATGTGAAGAAGGGTGGGTTTCTTGGGATTCCAATAGGCCATGCTCGATAGTACTAAAATTCAAGCTTGAGGACGAAGCCAACCGAACAAACTTCGACATTGGTCTGGTTTGCTTGTCACAATTCCCAGTAGAGACGTAGCCTCGTTTAGAGACGTAACCAGACCAAACAGAGGTTCGTTCGGTGAGCTTCGGTCTCGGAATCGAATTGTGATACACCTATTTCAAAAAGGTTGCCACAGACGACAGGCAGATGACATTCCTTGACCGAAACGATTGTGGTTGTAGCTGAAATTCTGGTGAATTCACCGTAAAGGGCATAAGTGATTCTTGATCACATTCTAAATTCTCCTTTAGAAAACAAAGAAATTGAAGGAGAATTTAGAATGTGATCAAGAGTCACTTACGCCCTTTTTGCACACAGCCCTTCATTTGTTGTCCCAATTCATGTCAACTGACTTTTAAGCCTTTCGTAATGTTTCTTGTTGTATCACAAGAGGAAAAGTATCAATTTCTCTGATTGGAAAACAAAGCACTGAATCCTCTGGAAAGCTTATCGGAATTGGGACAACAAATGTACAAGCTTAAATCGGTCGATTCGTTTATTTTGGACGTCGATTTTCGAATTACACCGTACCTTATCCGTTCCGCATGGTCAGAGAGTTCTAACCACAAACCATTTCGGTCTGCGACTATCTTTGCCGTTCGTCAGAGATGCCCTTTTTGAAATACAATGTAGGCGTATATTGCACATGGCTTATTCAAACGGCTGGAGTAAGACCACTGTAACCAGTTACTGTTATAATTCCTCAATACAGTATTGGGTATTATTGTTTGTCGATACTATCAATATTTCATAAACAGGTAAGGAATGCTGTTGGAGCTTTACATCATAACCTTGTATGCGATAATAGCCAATGCTACCACAATAGCAGCTGGGAGCAAAATGGTGGTTACCCTGTGGAAAGATAAACAAGAAACCATTACAACATAATACTTGTAACATCCACATCCCACTGCTTTATGCCAAAAGAAGATATGTGATGTAGCCACGATGTGATAAAACTGTAGGTCCATGCAATCAAGGACCATCCCTAGAGGGGTCCCTAGGGGGATCCCAGGGCATACCCCACAGAAAATATTTACATTTACATCCTCTCACAGATGCCTTCTCCTGCACTTTAAAGTCTTTTATTTTAACTACTTTGAACTCCTACATATTTCAGGTACAGCTGTAATGTGTTTCTCTTTAATACTCTCTTCTTTTTTCTTAATTTGCATATTGTATTAAATATGCTATAAAATGTGTAGGCCCGTATGTGTATGCAGGTGTGATGTGTATGTTCCATGCTTTATACAACTAGTTTAATAGTTGATATGTGATGTGCACATTGCATCATAGCATAGAGCGGATTTCAATTGAGTGTCGGAAGTGTTTTGGTTTTGCGTTTACTAAGCTCTCCTATTGGCTGAGAAAGTAAACCAACCAATCAAAATCCAAAGTAAAACCAAACGCAAAATGGTTTTGGTTTTGCTTTGGTTTGTCATTGGCTCACAGGGAAGCCATTTATGAGTTACTTGTGATTACTCGCTCCTATGATTGGCTGGCTGTGGGTAATTTGCGTTTGGTTTCACTACAATTAACAACTAGACTGCAAGCTCGAGGTTCTAACAGCAAAAATTGGTGAGGGACACAACCCTGAATCAACTATCAAAGTCGATAGAAATCAAGAGCGAGAAGTCTAATTGTTTTAGCATAATGAAGCCACCATTCTATCAACTTAGCAATTGAAACAACTGTCAAAATAACTTCTTAGTCTGCAGCGCACATGGTCGACTATGACTTGATAGACAACACCTGGCTAGCCAATCACAAGACGAGTTTGCCAATAGATGATGATGGTTATGCTACATATCATTTTTAAACACCAGGTTGTCGGAGGGTATTGGGAAATAGTAAAGCTGAGAGCCAGAGGAGTTTAGCGTGTTGTGTCTGGCTCCATTGTATTAACTTGAATAGGACTGAATGTTTTCCTAATGAAGCCAGTCATCCATAGCCTCCTCCGCAGACATCTCTAATTTTCGAAGAAATCAGATTAAAAAAATCGTGAATTGGGTTACCTGCCACAGGGAGCCCATAATCTGATTTCTTCAAAAATTAAAGATGCCTGCGGAGGAGGCAAAGTCATCCAGGAATTGGCACTTTTTTTTTTGTCTGTCGCAAATTAATTTCATACTCAAATCAGTCAACATTTTCCCTTTCTTTTTTCTTTGATCCAACAACGTTTATGTACTATTGATGTATGCATGATTAACCGCAAGTTAGTAAATCAAACTATAAATTACTGTTAATCCTGGATTAGCCTAATCAGACTGAGTAACTGGGACTGCTATATTAGTGTAAATGTATATTAAGTACTAGTACTGCAAGTACAAGTGAAAACCTACAGTACCTTGGTTGTAATTTATGCCCTGGATTCACTGCAAATTGCTGTAATGCCAATTTACATGTTACAAGAAAAAAAGTTTAACTCATGCAATAAAGGACCAAGAAATGAGCACAGTAAATTTAGAGTCGCAGCTGTACCACTCGAAATGAGCCACAGCATTGGCTTATCCAACAATACAAAACACCCTAACCTTTAGAACAGTACAAAAACAATAGAGCTACAGTATAATGGTGCAATCAGAATACAGGTTTCAAGCAGTGCTGTATTACTCTAAATTTATGGAATAGTTAGATATTTCAAATAGACACTGATTAAACACATCCTTCCCAGGTAGGGCAGATGGTTAGGATTTTTTTGGGGGGAGGGGGGGCAGCTGGGGTGACAGTGGTTGGGCAATTACCCTCTCACCTCTCTGACCCAGGTTTGATCCCCAGACGCGGCGCGATGTGAGAGTTGAGTTTGTTGTTTATATCTCGCCCTTGCTCCAAGGGTTTTTCTCTGGGTTCTCCAGTTTCCCTCGATCCACAAAAACCAACACGCTAAATTCCAATTTGATCTGTGGGTTAGCTGGGTCCTGACTTTGATCAGCTCCAATGGTGGTTTCAGATCTCATTAGAAATTCTTTTTTTTGGGGGGGGGGGCTAAACCATCAGTAAGATGACATTAATAGGAGAAGAAAAGTATTTATTGTCCCACTCCCCTAGCTTGTACCCAATGGGTTATAATAAGTCTTTATTTCATGAGGGTTACTAGCACATAATAGTTAAAAACTAACAAACCTGTGACCTGTGCCATTGGTTAGAATGATTAATGAGCTGGGTTTAGATGCAAAACTTGGTTGATCATATTTGTATAATAATTTGACAATTTGCAGCTACATAAACCTCATGTATGTAGGGCTTGGTCTCTGTATTTTAACAGTTTAGCCACATGTTAAATGTATGAAAAACAATATTGTTGCATACCAACATTGGAAATTCTGTAGAATTTGAGTGCTGTAGCATAAAAGACTGTAAAGTTACAGCGATTTGAAATTAGTATTAGAAAAAACATGTAGGCCTTTCCAGCCTCGCTTTCATGTATTTTCTACATTGAAAATGCCAATAACTCAACAGCAATTTGAAACATTGCTTTCAAACTGTGGTCAATTAGTTTTACTTATTTAGGTACGATCTTTCATGTGGTAGCAATGGTTTCTCTGTACACATTAATCTTCCAATTTATGCAAATTAGGTGGCGGCCATTATGAATGAGGTCTATGTATTGTGCTTAATCAAACCAAGAAAAGAAGGACTGGATTCTAATTAATGTGTAGAATGAGCATTGTGGGAAACTGCTAGGAACTTTGAGCATACCAAGACGGTGATCCTGTATTGTCAGATGGTGGATAAGTTGCATCTTTTTCCTGAAGAAGAAATAGTCAAAGGGTTTGATTGATGTCAGACATGTACTGTATGATAAATTTATTAAACATCTTACAGTCAAAACACTGGTCAAGTGTTCCTCCCTAGAGCCAGAAATAAACTTCATTATTCGATTGTTGAAATAAAACTTGCCCTGTTCTTGGGGCTAGCATATGCGTGAGAATACTGAGAACGGCTGCAAAGTACATGTAGACTAAAGTTCAAATATGATATGGTATGAGATGCACAACTAGTCTTTTGCACGTAAATAAATTCAAAATTCAACTGGGGCTCAATTTGAATTTTTCAAGTTTCGTGTTAACAATGGAAGTTTGAAACAAAGAATGAACTCTACAGAGGAACACTCAACCTGTTTTAACTGTAACATGGAGTTATGAATACCTACACTATACAGTATAACAAACATGCATGGATATAGCAATCAAAAGCCTTTAAAGTGTTTCTGTAAATTCTGTTTATTGCTGGCTTTGTTTCAGGGCTATTTCAGGCTGTTAAAAGTTTTCAGTAACTTCAAAGTTTATTCAGACATTATCTTCTATTGTTCAACAGTTGTGCATGATATTCTTGGCTTTTCATGGCAATGTAATTTCATGTACATGTACAGTATGTTGACTATAGTGAACAATTGCCACCGTAAAAAAGTGGTCTCCACCGTAAAGTACCATTTATAATGAAAGTAATAATCCACGAAAAGTACTTTGCAGAGTTTTAATATTATATCCTTATTCTTCACAACATTGCTTGAATATGAACATTGAGTGCAGTTTCAATCCATTTTAGCTTAAAATTGCAATGTTTACAACATTGGCAGCCGGTAGCAATTAAGGCAAATGGCAACAAAAATTAATGACACTTTATCCAAGTCCTCTAACTTTTTTCCATAATAAATGCCTTGTAAATTAGATTTTCTAAAAGAAAAAGTCACAATCTCTTTTTTACAGAACTAGTTATCAATGCCATACCGTCAATTTAAAAAATGGCACCAGGGTTAAGACTTGTGAAGAACTGGCTATGATTGAAGGGGTTCATTGTTGTCAGAAGAACTATATGGTATTGCTGGTAATCATTCTTAAATGCCCAGTATTTTCTCCAATGATGAAAAGGCAAATAGGTAGCGATTGAGACTACCATATGTACAACTTATCAACCACCTCCCAACCACTTACCAAACACAGTCTCACCAACCACAGACAGCTAGCTCTTAAAGTGCCTATGAAGCTTATTTTTTTATTTTAGATATCAATTCTACATCAAGTGAATAGTACAATGGTACAATATATCTTGCTTTGAATGCTGTGCCGCTGAGTTAAGGAGGTTTTAATATCCAAAATGCTAATTACATGACGTCAGGGGAGGCATCAATTATTATACAATTTTTTTTGTTACAATTAAACAAATTTATAAAATTATCAGTGTTATACCCATGGTTGAAATAAAATGATGTTAGAAATTTGTTTTCCTATATCAGTAGAAACGCCCATTCACAACCACTAAGAAGTGATTGCAGATACCTCCCCTGACGTCATGTAATTAGCATTTTGGATATTAAAACCTCCTTAACTCAGCGGCACAGCATTCAAAGCAAAATATATTTTACCATTCTACTATTCACTTGGTTTAGAATTGATATCTAAAATAAAAAAATAAGCTTCATACATGTAGGCACTTTAATATGAATAAAGTTTATATATATTTTTTAATTTTTGGGTATTTTATTTCATTGTTGTTCCCCCATTAACCAACAACATATTTAAGGAACTTCATTCCTTTAAGCGCAAAAGAAAGTAAGATTTTCTGCCAAAACTATATGAGCACGTATCTGAGTCCGTGGATTTTCAAGTAGGCCTGAGGCGAGACTTTTCTTGAACGTCCGATCGAGCGTGAGCTCCGAACATGAACTCGATGAAAAGTATACTTTATTTGAAAAATTGAAGGCTTCCAAGACCAATTATGGCCTTTAACAACACTAGGAACCATTCGAGAAGTTAGCAGAGAAGATGACAGGCAACTGGACAGCTAGTTTTCTTTGGAAAGCGAAGGAGGAGTTTGAGTAGAAATCTTGCCAACACTTGTGTTCTGTGAATTGAATGTGCCATTTCTATTGTTCATATGGCTTTGTTTACAGTCATTGCAAAATCAGAAAGTGAAAAAAGGTGCGGCTTACCGGTATACGTGATAAAATATGGTAACTATAAGCCAACTACAATCCTGTATGGAATGATACAGGATACTAACATGCTAGCGTTTTTATGTGGTGCATATCATAAGTACTTTACAATATTCGTGGCAATGTAATACAGCACACAGAAATTAGTTGATCTGTTTTGTCTTTAGCAATTTGTTTTCGTTGCACAAGTCCATTACTATATTCGCGCCCATATTGTATGGGATCTACAATGGCTTGCCGAAGCAGCTCGTCATTGTAAATCCCATACAATATGGGCACTTTTATAGTAAATAGTACTTATTCATACTAATTAGCTTGGGCTGCCTGTGCACCACCCACAATCTTGCTGACCACTGGCCAATTGTTAACTACATGTAGTATAGCCCAGTATGTTTGTTGAAATCACTGCACATACATTTTATTTTATAAAATATGAATTAATTGGCTCTCTTACCGATACAGTGTTCCTTCTGTCATCCTAAACAGAAATAGCCAAACTAAATTAGAAACTTATTTAAAAAATACTATAATTTCTACGTTGTATGGCTGCACAATGTAGATTCTACATTCTTAAACAAGCAACAGAATGTAAAGTGAGTGAGTGCATGACATGTAGCCATCCCCACTCCAATGTGCTAATACATGTCATGCTAGGCATTTATCTATGAGTTGACCAATGGAAATGCAATCTACAGCAATGTGAGAGCATGAAGGTTTAATTGCTTATGTTCCCTTCTTTGTGTGTATCTAGGAAACAGCCTTGGTCCATTATCCACTAACACATAAACCACTCCTTAGTACAAACACTGTGACTAAAGTGTAACTGAAGGAGAAACCAAAAAATACTAGTAGCGGGTACCGTATTTACCCGTGTATTAATTCTTTCAAACTGCATGTTTTTTCCCCCCAATGATTATGTTTCAATTGCTATATATATTACACTATCGGATGCGATTTGAACCTGATTGTAATATACACACCGTCGCATAATAAAAGCTTCATTCAGGTTCATGATACATGTATGTAAATATATGTTAATGTTGGGTCTCCTTTCTAGGTGTTCCCGTAGATAAGCCGCACCCCCGATTTTGAACGAAAATTTTGGGTGAAAAGGTGCGGCTTATACACGGGTAAATACGGTAATATTAGTTAGCTGGGCTGTTTTATTACCGTTTTATTACTGTTTTATTACCGGTAGTTTACGGTTTCAAGTCGCATTTGAAAATTGCCATTAACCAACCATCAATCAAAATTTAATTTAAGTGCCCCTAACACCTTTTGTAATTTTCATAGCAATGAATCTTTGAAAGGTTTTGTGTACTTCTGCAAAGATATTTTTGGTTTGCAGATATTTTATACTCTATGTTTTACGCTTGTTTGAAATGGTGAAAATTTGACCTTTCCTAACCCATGTCCATGAAAGAAAAAGACTGGATCGATTCCTGGGCTGATGTCATTCAATTAATTCAACTTTGCAATAATTTTAGTAAATACTTAACATTTTGTCTAAAATGACTTTTTTCTTTACTAACAACTCATAAACATGTCATTTCTCTTTGGATGAGTAAACAAGTATAGCGAAGTGCACGAAGGAAAAGAGAAATTAGTTCCTAATCGAAAGGAAACACTGTCTATTGTTGTGATATCAAGTGACAGCCAATCAGATCTCACTAGATTAGTTGAATATGTAATGAGCATCTTGTTTATAAGGGAATGTGTTAGGATTATTCAGTAATCGTGGTTCTGATCTGACTCAAATATAATGTCTAATTTTATGTAAGCTGGATGTAAAGTAAATAAGTAGACTGGGGCTAGCTGATTAGAACCATTCCACCGCATAATTATGTGCTTGTGTGTTGATCTTAAGATTAGGAATGTGTATATTCTCTATCTATTGATGTTGTTGTGATAGAAAGGCACCATGGAGAAAAAAAATGCATTAATGAGATGACATCACCATGGGTATCGACCCAGGCTTTTTCTTAGTAAATAACCCAGTCATGGGTCAGGAAAGGTTAATTTTCACCACTTCAAACAAACTTCCAGGGTCGCACTTCAATGAAAACAGTAATAAATGTAATAACTAGGGTTTCCACAGACAACATTACTGTCTTCTAATGAATTAATGTCTTCCTGCACCAGAAGTGTAATTTTACAATACTTTAGTTGCTATTTCTCTTTGTACTATACCCTCCTTTACATGAGCATCCTCTTTAAAAAAAAAACCTCTCTTTTATTTGTTATAGCAGGCTGAGTATTACAGCTTACAGCAGGTTGGGGCCTGCTTTTACTCCTCACACACTCCCCACTACATTACATGTAACTGTTTTGGACACTACATTCGACTTACGGTTGACTTTTACGGAGGGAGAAAAACCCTCGAATGCAGATAAGGAATCAACGACAAACCTAACTCACATATGGTGCCTGAGCCAGGAATCAAACCCGGGGCTGCAGTGGTGAGAGGCAAGTGTTTTACCACTGTGCCAACCTGCATCCCCCTCTTCAGTCATGATATTTGAATGTGGCATTTAATTGAAGAAAAAAAGCAATGTTTTGACTGCATTCACAATGCCACCTCCTTATTTGCATAATTTGGAAGATTAATCTGTAGAGCCAGGGCAAACTAATGCTACCACACAAAAGATCACATTAAAACTAGTAATAATGTATTTGTTCAATTTTAGAGCAATGGACAATAATTATTGCTATTGAGTTATAGGCATTTGAAATGCAGAAAAAAAAAAAAAAAGCAAGGCTGGAAAGGCTCGGTCATTTTTCTCATTCTTTCAAATGGCTGTAACTTCATTACTTTTTTTAGATTATTATAATAATCTACCTTTATAGTCTTGTGTTTAAGGCTGTCAAGTTCCATACAATAAACACACAGCAACACTTTACATAATTTGTAGCACAGCACCAGTATAATTTACTACAGACTTTAGAACTACAATCTTTGCTCAATCATGTTGTAATAGACAACCATCTAATTAACATATGCATCCCAGCATGCATTAAGGGAGTTGAGTAAAATCCCAGCACACATGGTTGTTAGTCTTCGGAGCAAGCAAGATTGTTGTTCGTCTGATCTGATATTCTCGCCTTTCAAATGCTTTTCTTCATCCTCCCACTTTTCTGAACTTCTCTCACAATGATGTCTTCATCATATCGATGAAAATCTACTTTTAATTAATTCTGAGCATGTGAAACCCCTACAAAGAAAACAAGTCACCACAAGTATAGCTGTGAGACTCCAGTGGGACGAAGTGGCATAAAAAACATTTCACAGGAAGTAAATGTAAACAAGATGGTGGCGCCCAGGTCTTCGCGGAGCCAACTTTGAGGTGCTCATTCTCAACGCTGAAAAAGTTTTATCAAATTTTAATACATTTGCTGAACAAAGGACAGCAGAAAGATGTGTTTTTCACTTGGGTATCCCTTTAAGCTACAGCACTAAAATTTCAGAAGATTACTATTAAATTCTAACATGCCCGTTCATGTGGTAATGATAATGTATTCTGTACATGTGGATAAACTATTGAAGCAGAAGTATGCATCTATGAATATGCAGGGCCTCCGATAAAGTGCGATAAAAAATCGGAAATTATGCGGCAATTCAGGGCTCATTATGCAGCAAATTATGCAATTTTTTTTAGCTCATTTTAAGTTATTATACATGGTCTAAGGAGAAAAAAACTCTCTTCTGCACACTTACGAAGATATTTTGTGCAACAATTAAGAACAAACGTGATTTTTAAACAAAAAAACTTATCCATTTGAGTAAATTTCAGGCAAAAACGACAAGAAATACATTGTGTAATAATAATAATAATAATAATATTGCTTTATTTATCGAGGGTAGCACTTAATATCGTACAGATAATATACACGTGGCCCTCAACATAAATAAAATAAATAAAATAGATGATTAATAACAGTAACAACTAAGCACTAATAAAGACAGTTTCGAATTACAATAATCATTGGAAGCAGTGAGGTTAACCTGCATAGTATGCGTTCAACTTGAAGGAGAATGAATCTCTTGAGGCTGCTTGTTTTAGTTCAGTTGGTAGTTTGTTCCATAGAGAAACAGCGCTAAAACTGAAAGTTTTCTTGCCAAAGGTTTGCTTAACCTTTGGAAGCATAAAGTTGTGGGCAGCGTTCCTTGTGTTAACCGAGTGTGTGTCTTTCAGCAATTTGAATTTTTTTCGGACGTATTCAGGCGTTTTACCATTGAGGGTCTTATACAACAGCATTAGTTTGAGGCGTTTTACTCGTTCAGGGAAAGGAATTATGTTCAAGTCCGTAAAAAGCGTTGAAGAAGGGGTATCCCATGGGGCATCTAAAATTATCCGAGCTGCTCTTTTCTGTAGGCGGACCATAACTTCACAATTCGCTTGAGACGTTGTTCCCCAAAGTGTAAGCAGATGAGATCAAGATTCGCGCGAAAAAGCGACTATTTTACAGCAAACAATAACATGGAATATATCAATGATTCTGAGTGGTCAACACTCTATCCATTGTTTTCGTTATGCACCAATGAGAATACACTTTAGAATTAATTCAGTACCAGATCCCTGGCGCGTGAAGCAATGCAAGAACGCCTGGACGTTTTCGTTGACAAAATCGAATGGACGTATCGAATGGTAATCGTTTCTTGTCCTTTCTTGCGATGTTTTGGGCAGTAAATTACCGTGAAATTGCATTATAAAGCACCACAAAGACAACTGTCACAAGGTTGTACCATTTTTATTGACTCATATTGTGTTATTTGTAAGAATTATGCACGATTGTGTGGAAATTTGCGAATTATGCGATCGGATGCGATTTTTGATCAATTGTGCGGGATTGCACCATCGCACAATATATCAGAGGCCCTGAATATGGTCTACACATATACAATGTAGTAAGTCACTGTACCTCTATTAATTCTCCAATATAATATGATTCCATTAACGTTCTTGCATCTGACGAGTGGCCTACATCTTCAAAACTTTCTGTTGCATCTCCACCTTGGATAAGGATAAAAAATGTTAGATGCTTGGAACTCCTACCGTAATTTCCGGCCTATTATCTGCACAGCATATTACCTGCACCTGCTGATTTTAGAGTCTCAAAGAAATTACCCGCACCGACAGATTACCCACACCTCTCAGTGTAATTTTAGGTTACAATACCGGTACCTTATAGTACTTAGGTTTTAATTGTTGTGTCTTTGTAAACATAGGAACACCAATATGCGTACGTTCGGCAGGTTTAAATTACAGGTCACAATTCACAGGTCAGGTTGTTAATTCTAAGACAAATCCTAACTTAAACCACAAAACTAACCCTAACCATCGGACGAGTTCACAGGTAAACAACGGGTTCTCACTCACCTAGAGCTAGGGTTCACAGGTAAACAAGAAGTGACTGATCTGTGGCCTGACCTGTGACCTGTACTTTAAACCTGCCCGTGTACGTTCTTGATAAATAGAAGTTGTAAATCCATTTGTATACAGTGCGATTTTATGGCAATTTAGAAACTAATTGACTCACCTCAGCATTTTAGAGTTTGACTCAAAGCATTTCCGGCATCAGGCGATTTGTTCAGAAACAAAACGAATATAAAAAGAAAAACTTTCAAAACATTTGATTCAGAAAGTATCTCAATTTCTAAATGAAAATTTATTTTTAGCAAAACCGAACACTGCTGACTAATTGATTATTCAAATCAGTTCGTGGAAAACCCAGGGTTTTTTGACATTTTGAAAGGCAGCTGGTCAAATTCCCCACCCTGTAGCAGTCAGCAAATGTCAAAATCCCCAACCTCATCTTGGGCTGAACAGCAAAAAATAAAAATAAAATTAGCACATGTTTAGTTGTGTGACACAATACAACTAGGTACTGTACACCAACATGGCGCTATGACGTAAAGTGCAAAGGATCTATAGCGAGAAGTCTAATTGTTTTAGCATAACCAAACCACCATTCTATCAACTTAGCAATTGAAAAAAATGAAGAAAAAAACAACAACATTATTCTAAGTGATTTTTGTCTGCAGTGTGCACAGTTGACTATCGATCCACAGACAACACTTGGCTAGCCAATCAGATGGCGATTTTACCAACAGCTGGGTTATGCTAATTGCTGATAACTGACATCTTATGGAGTAGTTATTGTATCATGTGATTCCAGCAGTCACGTCGTCGTGGGAGAGAACATGACTGTTTGCTGGATTAAGAGGGTGCATGCTCAACATGATTATTACATAATTTACCTGCTTGTTCTAAGAGGACTTCCTCACCACCTGGATGCTGTAAATGACAAGAAAAATACCATATCACTGCTCAACTGATATATACAATGTACATACATTAGTCACCACTTGGAGACTAGTGTACATACATACAGACTTTATTTATACTTGGATTTACAAAGTAGCTATGCAGAATAAGCTAATACCTCCAAGATAGCAAATAACATCTAGTCGCCAGTCAGTAAAGGTTACCAGCTGAGTTGGCTACTAATTGGTAAGGGTTAGTCACCAAACAGTCACAATTTTATCGCAAGCAGTCACTAACTCGTACATGATTGTACAACGATCATAAGTAATAGAATGGCTAAGAACAAGGCAGTGCAATGCCCAGGAATGCAAAAAGCTACATGTAATATTGTGGTATTGTTTCAATAGCCCACTTCCGCGATATGTTTTACTTGTCACGCACAAAGGTTTCAATACAAGGCTCCGTGCTAAATTAAATTCAAGAGAAAATAATTAATTTAATTTAGCACCGAGCCTCGTATTGAAACCTTTGTGCGTGACAAGTAAAGCATATCACGGAAGTGGGCTATTGTGTGCCTCAATGGCTTCAACATCAAAGTATATCAAAATGTGAAGGGAATATCATTTTCTCTCAATGTTTTTACAGGTAACCTTGGCTGACAAACAATAAATTTGCTCTCAAATGGCTGTTATGGATGGTAAAGCTATTGCTGTGTTTGTCTCCTGCAAAGTGTACTGTGTCATTACTTGTCAATAATTGAGTAATTTATCTATGTTAATCTATTAAACTCAGTTGAATTTCCTGTGCACTGCCATCATGGATGTCATCATAGTGTTGTCGGCATTGTCAGAAAAAACAACACAGGGCCAACAAGTCAGAACTACCTAACCAGTCAGCAAATAACAATAATATACATATGTGTTAGAATATAATAAAATCAAGAGGCAATAGACATGTGATTCAAATAATTATCTTGGCAGGGAGAAAGTTGATAAGTGACTTTATTTAAAGTGCATATGAAGCGAAATATGTTTTGCATATTTCTAATATTCAGCAATTTAAAGAGTAGACATGTTTCCAAAGTTTGAAAAGTCGGGAGAAAAAACTGATGATTTTACAAGCTGTGAAATTCACCCTCTTTGCTCCCAAAATTGGTCTTTAAATCATGCGGCCAAAATGATGTGACATTGGTTGCATCTCAACCAAAACAAGATGGTGGAAAGAACAAAATCGATTCGAAGATTCATTTCTGAATCGATCTGATCGCTTGATATAATTTATTGTCTCCTTTGCAAAATTGCCTGTGAGTAGACATAAGCAAGCCTAAACAAACCTTTGCAACCAAAATGACGTCACAAGATGGAATTTCACAATAAACTTGACCCCCGTCTCCGGACCATGTTTTGATGAAAAGTAAGCCGTTTTTATGCACCAAATCACAACTAAATTTTTGTTTTGGAGAATTTTAAAGTTTAGAGACATTTGATTTACATATTGAAAGATAAAATTACGAAGAAAAAAAGTTCACCTCATATGCACTTTTAGTGTCAATGTATTTAGTTTTGCAGCTAATATTTATTGGGGAAACTAGTCCTACGATTTTACGTCATTATCTGAGAAGACGTGAAGGTCTAACCGTTTACTGTATTATGTAAAGGCAGCACCTTCTACTCAGTTGTTTTAAGACCCTGAGTGTTGGTCCGACTGGGGTTTAAACCCACGACCTCCTGCTCGACAGACCGGAGCTTAACCACTGAGCTACCCAAGAGGCAGTAAATTAATTTTTGGAGTTGCAATGTAGAATTTAAATTACTTCAGAGAAACTCTAGAAAATAATAGTATAGGTACTAATTAAAAATAATAATCAACATACTGAGATGGAACTTTATCCTTAAATATGTACTTCTTGTTTACAAATATATAATTGATCTAATTTCTTGTGTTATCTCTTCCCAAATCTCGATTCCATAAGTTGAAATAAATTTTAGTTTATAACTAGTATTACAGGATTTTCTGTAGTACACCTGTCTCTTTAACTGTCTAGTATTGTAACTATGGATGTTTGATAGGGGAGTAAACATATTAATAAAGTATTACAATTTTTTTATAATGTATATGTGTATCATGCATAAATAGATGAATTTAATTTATAGATATCATCAATTTTAAATTAATTTAATTTAAGAAAAGAGGTGTTGTATGACTGTACCAGTTCTCATTTGATATTACTCTAATAGCTTTCCGTTGAAGTATTCTTAAGGGTCCAAGTCAGTTGCCAAGTGTCAAAAGTATTTCCCCAAAGTACAATTCATAATTGAGATGTGAAAGAAACAAGGAATCATAGCTTGAGTATGCTAGGTGGAGCATAATGTTTTGCTTTATATATATGCTCGGTAATTCCCCAACACAGACGATGCTGTAAATGTGCGGTACATTTTGGAGGTTCGGTTCAGGAAAATAACGCAAACTGGCAAAGTCACGGTATTTTACCCGTACCCCACGATAAACTTCCCATCTGTCCCGTGGGTGCATGGGGGTCGGGTTGCAACTGATCTAGCAATTTAATACAGATTCATTTTCCAAATGAGGGGTAAATAGTTATAGAAAATGAGTTAAGTTTTAAAAGAGGGAACTTCACAGATGAAAGGAATTTTATTATTCCGGGTATTATGCAATGACACCGTCAATCCGACAATCGTTCCAAACCAGCTGACAATGGTAGGCATTATTCATTAATTACGTTACCTTACCTCGTCTAGAAACTTTGTCACATCGAAGACTTTGTTATGAATGACTACCCAACATTCTCCAGGCTTATTGCGGTGTTTCACCTCCTCAAAGGTGTACGACTTCTTCTCCTCTTTCGCTGCCATTCTTGGGTAGCCGGCCAGACGTTCCACTTGCGAAATTCAAATTTTCTAATGCGCGTGCGTCAAAATGACATGAAAGGTCATGGTCCATACCCGTTCCCAGTTCCTCCTCAACTTAATAATAAAAATAATGATAATCGTTAAAGGGGCAGTGCCACGGTACTGCGCATGTCACAGTCTCCAGACATCGAACCACAAACCTAACCCTAACCATCGGACGAGTTCACCTGGAGCTAGGGTTCACAGGTAAACAAGAGGAGAAGGTAAAGAGGAAAAAAGAGCGCTCCTACTCGGGCTCGAACTTTTATTGGTGACTCGGGCAGTTAGGCATGAGAACATGTGCTGAAATAAACAAAAATATTCGGCTGTGTGCAGTGGTTTACATTTGTCAAGAATATGTAACTGAAGGTGGAGCCATCCAAGAATCAAAGAGAGTTAATTTCAAGAATGAGCCTCAAAATCAGCTGTCTTCGTTAACATATACAGCTATTTCAATTAATGTTGTCTGGGAGATAGGGTATTAGAGAATAGGGCATTAGGGTATTATAAGTTTAAAAAATTTATAATGAATTATGGTTACGATGTATACGACCTGGAAGCCTTAGTCGACTAAGCTTACGTTTTATTTATCCATTTTTAGTCTGTGAACAGCCGTCCGACATTTTAAAAATGTCAAAATATTATTATTATTATTAATATTATTATAAAAATATTCCCCAATGTCCTATTCCCTAATGCCCTAGTCCCTATCTCCCAGACAACATTAATTGAAGTAGCTGTATATAGAGAGAGCGATGTTTCGTGTTGATAAACATGATTTGTAAAGCCCGCTTTGTGTTGGGGAACCAATGGATCTCTGGTTGGCACATTAATAACAAAAGACACACGAAACATCGCTACAGGCAAGCCTAAGAGTGGAGCTACGAAGAGCTAGAGATGCACGCGCATATATGTAATAGAAAATAAATAGTGCACGTGCAGTTCAGTTGCACGCGCATATGTACCGTAACATATAATGCGTGTGCACATTAACAAATTGAAGTTAGTTCTTTATGTGCCTGTCCTAATATTGACAATGATTTTCGTCATAACATGGTCAAAATAGCTGTGGATCCACGAGGCGTCTTCGCATATGAAAATAAGCCAATCAGATTGCAAGAAATTTGGCGGTTGTAAAAAATGTAATTACGAAAATAAATAGTGCACGTACAGATAAGTTGCACGCGCATATAATGCGTGTGCACAAATGTAATTACGAAAATAAATAGTGCACGTGCAGATAAGTTGCACGCGCATATGTAACGGAACATATAATGCGTGGGCACAAATGTAATTACGGAAATAAATAGTGCACGTGCAGATAAGTTGCACGCGCATATGTAACGGACATATAATGCGTGTGCGCAGATTAAATTACAAAAATAAATAGTGCACGTGCAGATAAGTTGCACGCGCATACATATAATGCGTGTGCACAAATGTACTTACGAAAATAAATAGTGCACGTGCAGTTTAGTTGCACGCGCATAAGTAACGGAACATACAATACAATACAATACAATATTCTTTATTTACAGAGGGAAGACACATTAACCTTACATAGTTATCTAACATGCGGCCCTCATATAATGCGTGAGCGCAGATTTTATTACCAAAATAAACAGTGCACGTGAAGATAAGTTGCACGCGCATATAATGTGTGTGCACACATGTAATTACGAAAATAAATAGTGCACGTGCAGTTTATTTGCACGCGCATATATAAAAGAACATATGCGTGCGTGCAGATGAAATTACGATAATAAATAGTGCACGTGCAATTACAATACAATACAATATTATTTATTTACAGAGGGAAGACACATTAACCTTACATAGTTATCTGACATGCGGCCCTCTATGTTACAAATAAAACGTAATGGAAAGGAAAGAAAATATGGGAAAAAAATTAACGCACGAGCTACAACATTACAAGATATAATGAGTAATTGGAATCAATATAAAGAGAATATGAAATAAAATCAAAAGCAAATATACTTACTAGAAGACTATGCGCAATGGAAGGGGCTATGCCATGGACGCGGCGCCAGAAACGCAGCAGCAGTGAAGCAAGGAGCGACAGTTATAGCAGAGGAGCTCCTCTAGATGGTTAACAGAGGAGATATGCGGAAGAAAAACGTTACGAAGCTTATGCTTAATAGAAGCCAGCCTGGTAGTCAAAGTATTAGAAGAGAGCGTAGTAGTAGATGTTGCAAGCTGCTTGAAGTCGGGATCCAAGGAATTGAAAAGAATAGCAGCGCTATAAGCCAGAGTGCGCTTGCCAGAATTACTGCGAGGGGAAGGTACGGCGAGGTTATGCATTCTGGCTCTGGTGCAGCGGCCAGAAGCTCTACAAGTAGTAGAGAGGAAATGGAACATGTTCTTAAAACATGTAGGTGCATCAGGATTAAAGGCCCGTTCAAACGGATGCAACATGTTGGCACAACATCATGCAACATTGTTGGATGCAACATGTTGGATCCGTTTGAATACCCTGTTGGACGATGTTAGACAATGTTGCATGAAGTTTGAAACTAGTCAAACTTTTCATCCAACATCGTCCAACATTTCTTTTGTTATCGTGATCGATGAAGCATGTCCCAACATGTTGGATCCGTTTGAATGGCTTTCTGTTGGGCTCGCGCACGCGCACTTCATTCGTCATTCGCGCTGTATCCATGGAGATTTGATTTTGTTTACTAACAGACGATCAGGCGATCATTTCAGTTTGCACCATGATGGCGGAGAGTGAAGTACTTTCAGAAGATTTTGAGCAGGAAAACAGGAGCAAAACTCAAATGGAAAATGAAGGCTGTAAACACAGGGAAAGAAAAGTGCAAGACGAGAAAGTGGTCAGACGCCGAAGTTGACGAACTGCTAGATCTGTTAGAAGAGAGAGTTTGCCTTTGGGACGTTTCTAGCAAAGATTATCACCTCAGGAACAAGAATGAAAGGGCCTACGAGGAGATGGAAGAATTAAGACTAGATATAACTATAACAGACATAAAAGCCAAAGTAACAGGCTTACGAGCTGAACTCTGCCGAGAAATCGCGAAGACGAAGGCGGACGTTAACAGCACCGGAATCCTTTTCGATATCACAGTACTATCCAACATGTTGGATTGATGTTGGATCCGTTTGAACACCCCCATCCAACATCGTGCAATAATGTTGGATCCAACATGTTGGACGATGTTGCATCCGTTTGAACAGGCCTTAAGAAATGTGCTGAAGAGAAGTAGAAGTTTCCGTTTTTGAAGGCGAAGAAGCCGCAGAATGTGGAGGTGGGAGCAGTTGCCCCAAGCAGCAGAACAATAGATGAAATGGTTATGGATGCATGAATTATAGAAGCGCAATGCACATTCATAGGTGAGGAAAGGCTTAATGCGACGGAGAAGAGACAGTCTACTGCTGATGATGGCGCAGATGTTGTAGACGTGGTGTTCCCATAACATGAAACTGTCTAAAGTGACGCCTAGTATCTTGGCGTGGTCGACATGCTCGATACTGTTACCGTCGACTACCACATTTAATGTAGAGTAAGGTAGCGTACGGAATTTCTGAGAGGAAGTTACAAGTAGAGTCTTGGTCTTAGATATGTCGAGTGCCATTTTGTTTTGCCTTGTCCATGAAGACACAGCTAAGGCGACTTCATTCAATTGAGAACTGACAGTGGAGATAGAGTGGCCAGAAATGAGCATAGTAGTGTCGTCGGCAAACATTGTCTGATAGGTGTTAGAGGATAGCTGCAAAGGTAGGTCATTAATAAATATAAGAAAGAAAAGCGGCCCGAGGATGCTACCTGTGGTACACCTACAGACACTGGAAGTGCGTCCGACAGAGTGCCCCGGAATAGGGTTCTCTGGGTACGCCCTGACAGATAGGAATAGAACCACACGATAGTCGAGGGGGAATAGCCATAGACACGTAGCTCGTAGAGTAGTGTATTGTGATCGCCTAAGTCAAATGCCTTTTTCAGATCGATGAGGAGAAGTCCATTTAGGAGTTTGTTATCTATATTGCTCAGTATCTTGTCCGAGAGATCAGCGATGGCCAGCTCACATGAACGGAACCTTCTAAAGCCGACCTGTGAGTCTGTTAGGAGCTCGTGCTGAGCAAGATAGTCGTAAAAAGATAAGTGTACGTGGCGCTCTAGGACTTTAGAGACCACGGCGAGGATGGATATTGGACGAAAATTGGAACGGTCAAAGAGCGAGCCGTCTTTATACATTGGCGAGACTTTAGCAATTTTCCACAGGTCTGGGAAAATACCAGATGAAATGCTCAGATTAAAAATTGCCGTCAGTGAAGGGAAAATTGAGGAAGCGGCAATTTTCAGAAAATAGCTGTTAAGACCGTCCAAACCGGCGGCCTTGCCAGTGGACAAGCGTTGAAGACTTGAGGAGAGCTGCACGCGCATATGTAACGGAACATATATATAAGGATATATATATATATAACATATATTGTTGGTATAAGGATTAAAGTTATTATTATAATGTGTAGCGCAGTTGTAATTACAAAAATAAATAGTGCACGTGCAGATAAGTTGCACGCGCATATGTAACGGAACATGACGTGCTATATGTATGGAGCTCCGCTCATGCGGGAGCTCAGCGCTATAACGGGGATTATATCACACTTGACACGGTTTTCTTTGTTCTTCATAGGGGTGAAACTCTGGTATAAACCCGTTGAACAATAGACTAATTAAATCATAAATCTGAGGTTTATAACTGTTACAGGGAGGTTTATAACTCAGTTTTAAACCTCCTTTCTACTCGAGAAAACCTCGCCAAATGTGATATAAATCACTACGGCCCTCAGGATGTTTAGGGCTTAGAACCGAAGGTTAGAGGCATGAAACTCTTACTTTCGTTATAACCGGGTTCGTTATATCCGGGATCTAATCCATACAAAGTACTGGAAAAAAAAATATGTTCGTTATATTGGGGACTTCGTGATAACCAGGTTCGTTGTAACGGGGATCCACTGTAACATGTTCAAGATAGCTGTGGATCCATGTTATTAGGAAAATAATCGTCAGTAATGAAAATTTAACTTTAAAGGGAACCTCGGCTGAAAAACAATGTTGCCCCTATCGTTACACAACAAAAGAGCTAAATAGGGGCAACACTGTGACGTCATAAAATCCAAGAAGGCGACGCGCAGGAAATTCAAACGAGTTTTATCGACAGGAAAATCGGTACATAAATGACATCTAGTGTACAATTTACTGGAGACAAACACAGAAACAGACTTAGGAATCATTTAAGAGCCATGTACCAAACCCGAAATGATCCCGACCCCGAAATGATCCCGGAACCCGAAAGTGATCCCCGAAACTGTTCAAGCCGCACTTGAAATGGGGTACTACTTCAGGTAGCTGTGATAATAGCCTAAATTAGCCTAATTAGTGATTAGCACTAAAACACCCTAAATTAGTGAGCACCCGTTGTTGACGGTTAGGGTGTTTTTTTTAATGTAGGGTCAGGGTTTTATAAGGGCTTGGGACAGTTCGTGCAGGAATGACCCCCAATCAAGCTCAATCAGTACCCGAAACGATCCCGCAGTGAGGATACTATTATGGTGTCATAGAAACTCACCCATCACTAAGCGGGTCATTGGTAGCAGCTGTCAATAAAACCATGCAACATCATTGGTGAGTACGCATCACATTTTTATTAAATGTTTTATTTATATGTCTTCAAAATTTATATATAAACAAGAACAGGAACAAGTAAAACGACAGAAAACTCTAAGTCAGCCCTGGAATCTACATATGGCCGCCTCATCACGTCCAAGTCGAATCAAATCACTCACATGATCGTGCTGCATGAGTGTTATGCAAATGAGTTGAGTTATAACATTGAATTTCTTCATTTATACAGTCGTTTTTCAGGTGTCAGACATTCGATACTTACGATCTTAGAGAATCTTTTAATAAGTGGAGCAGACATAAAAAAAACAAGGCAAAAGGACCATAAAAATAGGTATCCTTAAATGACGTCATTGAAATTTGATTCCTTAATAAACGAAATTGGCAGACTACAATTACTATTTTTCCTATGGCGGTCATTTTGTTTTCCAGTTTGACTTTTAAATCAAAGATAACTAGGTTGAACCAAAACAAACTAGTATGAAAAACAAATAGGTTGAACCAAAATAACCGCCTAGTTCGGCGTGACTGCAGGCGCTCCTTTCCATCTTCCCCTCCCTTCCTCCTTATGTCGCTACGCAGGCTAAGACAACGCTCCGAGATTCCCCACAAATCATTTTTAAAAACGGCACATGACGATACTTACCCGTGCATGTTTGCATTGTGCGTACTGCATTGCCTCCTGTTCCACAGGCAGCGGCAAGCTCAAGTTACGAAAATATAAGGGTTTGTATGGGAGCGTAGCGAGCTCAAGTTACGAAAATATAAGGGTTTGTATGGGAACGTAGCGAACTCCGTTTACTAGTCAGAAATACTGTAAAATATTTGAATAAAATGACTTACCTTGCCACTGTGATGTCACTGTGAGAAGGGGCTCCAAAAAAAAAAAAACGGCTGAAATCAGCTTAAAACTACCCAACAAGGAGAGAAACACGACAGAAGACATCACAGTGGCAAGGTAAATCATTTTATTCAAATAGTTTACAGTATTTCTGGCTAGTAAACGTAGTTCGCTACGCTCCCATACAAACCCTTATATTTTCGTAACTTGAGCTCGCTACGCTCCCATACAAACCCTTATAATGATTTCCGTAACTTGAGCTTGGGCTGCCTGTGCCTGTTCCAAGACAGAAATGCATCACTCTATGGTGTCAGTTTGTCAAGTCCGCAAAGGTTAACAGGCTTGAGGACAAGAACTACAGACCAATCACCATGCTGCTCATTGTTGACAAGGTATACGAGCAACAGCATACGTCATGGCTGAGTGATGACAATACCGAGGCTTGTTGAAGACTGGAAAATCAGCATTGACGACAGGAAACTGGTAGGCGTAAGCTCATTCCAGAGTTTTGACCCATCATAGGAGAAACGTTTCTTAGTAAATTCCGTGTTTGGTTGGGGCAAACAGAGTTTTGTGTTTGACCCCCTAAGATTGTAATGGGTTGAGCTTCCAACCGTGGTAAACAGCTCCGCTAAACAAGATGGCGCACTATTATTTTGAATTTTATGCATTAAAACTCGTTTTCTGTTAGCCCTCCTCTGTTACCAATCAATGCCGCCCATTGTTGACAAGGTATACGAACAACTATCAAGCAACAGCATAAAGTAAACGTCATGGCTGAGATGAGGCTTGTTGAAGACTGGAAAATCAGCACTGACGACAGGAAACTGGAAGGCGTCTTGTCCAGACACGAGTATATATATATAAGGAGTTTTACTCACTTTACCCACCACGCATGTGGAGTCAGTTGATTGGTGGCTGTTAATTGATTACCGAAACAGTTAAACTCTCCTCTTTCAATGCTTGATTGAAAATATTTTACTTGAATACTGTATATTTACAGTTTATTAGTCATTTTTGAATATTTGCTTTGATTTTTACCATCCCACGTGTGCACAAGATTCGTCAGTTCATGAGAATCGCTGATAATGACGGTGTCCGCCCCGCCCCGGACATCTCACCGTGACACGGCAGTCCCTTTGAGCATTTAGAGTCCTACAATTTCTCTGAACAGGCGCCCCTGAACCTTTGAACGAATTAACAGATAAAAGATAGGCTCCATCAATAGTTCGTGGAAAAAGCTTAACAGGGGTTGCCTTCAGGGACCTTTGGCCCCTTAATCTGGAACATATTTCAGAGACTTAACATATACGGTTAACAACTCAAGTGTTTCTATAGTTTGTATGCCGATGGCCATCAGTGATATGTGGCATATGAATCGCCCCTAATCGCTGAGGAAAATTTAATAGTAGATGTTAATCGACTACATGGTACAAGGAATACCAATCAATAGTACGGGGACCCAAGGAAAAGAACAAGCTGAAAATATTCAGATAACAACAACAGTCCCCCACAATTAAACTGCTAGGCGTATAATTTGATGATCAATTAAATTTCAGTGATCATAGTAGCGAAGTTTGTAAAAAAAGCTCGTAGACAGGTCAGCGTGCTAATGCGCCAAAGAAATCTGAATCTGCTAAACTGCAGCTTTTTTAAGGCAGCTGTTCTTCCACACTTAACATACAGCCTGGCACTTTTGTCGCGCCTCTGGCAAACGCAAACTAGAGCGCTTACAGGAAAGAACTTTGGACGCTGTATTCAATAATAACATGCATGTAGCCCCGACAACTATAAGCACCTCTTGAGGAAAGCTTTAATCTTCCTACTTTGAACAAGACATCTTAATACTAATGTACAAGGTTAAACATCAATTAGTATCAAGATACATGTATACAATAGCTATTCTACTGCAATGCTAATGAAAATAATCTGACTTTAAGATACCTCGGTTTAACTACTTAGGACCATTGTTATGGTCTAAACTATCACATGAGAGTAACATCTCTACTGGTCAACTTCGAGAGGAATAAGAAACAAGGGGCTTACAATCTCTAGCCTGCGTGCAGACGTTCTCTCACAATCTCTGCCTTCTGACTTTAAGATACCTCGGTTTAACTACTTAGGACCATTGTTATGGTCTAAACTATCACATGAGAGTAACATCTCTACTGGTCAACTTCGAGAGGAATAAGAAACAAGGGGCTTACAATCTCTAGCCTGCGTGCAGACGTTCTCTCACAATCTCTGCCTTCTGACTTTAAGATACCTCGGTTTAACTACTTAGGACCATTGTTATGGTCTAAACTATCACATGATGAGAGAAACATCTCTACTGGTCAACTTCGAGAGGAATAAGAAACAAGGGGCTTACAATCTCTAGCCTGCGTGCAGACGTTCTCTCACAATCTCTGCCTCAGTTAAGAACTACCTGTACTTTAGCTAGAGGGATATGTTTATGGATAATTAATTATTTTAGTTTATTTAGCGAGTTATTTTATGTTGTCCCCATGCAGTTAGTACATACGTGATAGAACGTAATGACACGCTAATAAACGTCAATATTATCGTATCGTATTTGTGTGTTGTGAGGGGATGCACTTTATGGGGTCTCTTTTTTAAGTAGTCAAGTCCGCGTTTTGCTAGGATTCATTTTTCCTCAATATTTTTACATTTGCTGGACCTTAAATGCACTACGTAACATGTACGAGACATAACAAAATGGTTTGTCGTTGTGAAGTCTTACATAACCAAGTTTGATGCTGTTAAAAATAGTTCCTATTTAAAAGCTAAAAACATCGCCCAGCCGAGTTGGCGGCAAAGTACTTTCAAACTGAAGCTGATTAAAAGGCAACCGCGACAAAACAAATCTTAGTGCATTAAATAAAAACTATAAACTTAGCGCGTCAAAAGCAAATCATAACGTTGTATTCAGAATAATTCAAGCTTCGAATTGAGACGTTGCTCATGTTCGTACGTGCTCTAGAAGTATTTAAACGCTAAAAAATCTCCGCGGCGGAGTTGGTGTTGATTTTGCCAACCAAAACTGAATGACTTCTCGGGTAAATCTTTATTTTCAACCACGCAGCAATCACATCGATACCTCTGTATATCTCAAACAGACCGGCTCACCATTATGGGACCTGCAAGAACCCGTTGTTGTGCACAGTGCGCATGATCGCGCCGAACTCGAATTCTGCGTTTTCCATCAAAGTTTCATTAAATTATTAAATATTATATAATTTCATTTCACAAGATACAATATTCGCGTCTGATCTGTATGCCTGTTACTCGCCCTAACGGCTACCCAACGAGATCGACTGCTAACATTGTATCTATTACGTATTGAGCGGGAATACTTCATACTTTATTCATCTTTCCTTAAAAAGTTACACGTTTACATTAGTGAAAACCACAGAATTGACTCAACACATATATTTCGTAATTTTATTACTTCAAGGTCTTTTCCGGACATTTTCCCAGAATTGAAGTTCTTTCCAAGGACGTTATTGGATTCAAAAACTTTTTTTCAATGAGCAGTCAAATTCATGGGCTTTTCAAGTCTGTGCAAACCATGTTTTAAAAAGTGAATGTTCTACATATTTCGACTTCTTTCTACACATATACAGAAGGGTAAATAACTCATTTTCTGTTTGACAATATGACGGAAAGAAATATATTTTTGTTCTCCTATCCTCTTGGCATTTCACAGGCGCTTCGTACTTTATCATCGGATCATTTTATCAGTACGTCGATAAAGTGCTATTAGAGGCTACCAACGTTAGTTCTAACGCCAGCCCTCTAAGTAGCTGACACTTGTGCACGGTCTACTGGTAAAGATTTGTCCTGTCTGTCTAGCCTGCTCCTCTTGTAGCCATGGGGACGCGTTCCTATTAGGCTCACGATGTCGTCGTAATTCAGGACTTCTTTTTTCACAAGCTCCTCAGCCAACTATTTTACACAAAACAAACCAACAAAAATATTAGTTACTTATTTATATCTATTAGAAGGTGAATTTCAAAGTCTTCAGACTTCGAGTCGAACTCTTCATGAGAGCTTCTAAGTACGTCACGTGGTACAAATAGAGGCCTGGTTGGTAGTTGTTCTTATTAATAATGAATGAGTAGTAGAAGTGTAGTTAAATTCTTCATGAGAGTATTTGACAGGGGTTTCTAACTACAGCACGTGGTACAAATAGAGACATCTGTTTGGTAGTTGTTCTGATGAATAATTAATGATAGTAGAACGTTGTTTTAAATCCATCCCTAACCCCTACACATTTACATTGTTACAGAATTAGTGCTATCCTACCAGTCCTGGGTGTTAGTTGAACCCTGGACCTTCTGCACGACAAACTGGCACGCTCTCAACTGAGCTAAACAGAAGGGCGCAGCTTTTCTGTGAGACGATCCTGCCTCAATCCCGGTTTCTGGGAAACTACCCACCCACCCCTCCCTTGGAATGCATCGTTTTATTAGTGCAATCCTACCAGTCCTGGGTGTTAGTTGAACCCTGGACCTCCCGCACGACAAACTGGCACGCTCTCAACTGAGCTATACAGAAGGGCGCAGCTTTTCTGTGAGACGATCCTGCCTCAATCCCGGTTTCTGGGAAACTACCCACCCACCCCTCCCTTGGAATGCATCGTTTTATTAATGACTAACCATTAGGTTGAAGTGTGGGGGAGGGGGGAGGGTTTCCCAGAAACCGTGATTGATCCACCATCCTCAAGTCTTAGTTTAGCCTACTAACGTCTTTCTGGGTGCGCGTGCGTCAGTGTGCTGTTAGATGCAAACTGGTCAGTTTAAACTACAAATGACAATGTTTGTAAACAGTCTAGTATAACTTTACCATGGACAGTTTATCGCTGTGTTCTTCCAATATACTCTCAGTCTTCTTGAATGCTCTTGCAACCAAATATCTGACTTCCTGGAAGATTTATAAAATAAATTCTTCATTACAAAATGGATAAAATAACGAATTTCGCAGACACTTCATTCTTTTTGCATTTTCTAAATGTTGAAATGCACTTCATTCGCCAATTGTTTGTATAAATTTGATGTTCAATGTTATTTTAAACAAACAGAATAATGTCATAAGACTGTGCTCATGTTAGTAACATTTAGTACTTTGAGAATAAAGTCAAACATTTCAACTCTAGAGAGATTAGTCAGTTCTGATTCCCGGAATCTCGAAGTTGGACCACAGTAACATCATAACTCTTGGTGTTGTGATCCTTAAACTTGACAAACACATTCCTTTCCTCATTTTCTCTTTAGTGGCAAGACTTCCTAGCAAGGCAAGTTTACCAACATTTTCCCGATAGATCTATTGCTAGAGTTTTTCAAACGACATCCATCAACTTTAAACGCAAGGGTTTTCTTTGGGTTTTCACATTTCATACAGCGGTTTTCGATCGAAGAAGAATAAATTGAGAGCATACCGCCTTTTAAAGTCACATTTTCTTTTGAAGGCTATTTATCAGAGGTTAAGAACCTTAGGTACAGAAACGCCCTCACTAGATTACGAAAAGCAGTCATTCGCTAGAAATAGAAAAGGACAGATACTTCTTGTTTTACCTGTTAACTCTAGTAACAAATCAGCCCTAAAATCTCGTCGTTTGCCTGGGAACTTGTTTTCGAAGTGGTTTATGGTTCGAGTTTGTGTTAGTGTTTATCGGGCCCGTTCGCATAGAAATACCAAAAGCACATGCTCACAGGAATCCCGTACAAATAGAAAATACAAGTCCCGTATGAATAGCCACTTCGTAAAATCAAACCAAAAATGAACGTTCTGAGCATGCGCCAGCACAGATCGAGTACAAGAGATCTTGCTTGAGTTCAGGATATATTTGCTTCACAATGACTCACCTCGTCAATAATCCGTGCTAACTTGTCACTGTAGGGCTTCTTGCCGAACTCACTTGATTTCTTGATAGGGAAAGAAATGTTTCCCACGCGCTCACTCATTCCAAACGTAATAACCTGTGAAACAGCGAGAGACGTTAGGCATGTTCACACCAGTCCAGGGTTGTTGGAAAATAGTTTGAATTTCCATGGTTTTGCACACTTTCAACGGATGGAAATATGTTAGAAATACCTTGGAAATTTTGCTGGAAACTCTCATTTCCATGAAATTTCCATGCCAAGGAAGAGGTCCAGTATTTCCCGCGGCTCCGTGCTATTTGGTGATGTAATTACTGAGCTGTACATTAGCCAAACAACACGGAGCCACGGAAAAAAATTGACCTCTTCTATGAGATGGAAATGTCTTGGAAATTAGAGTTTCCAACAAATTTTCCAAGGTATTTCCTTGTAATGGTACCTGTCTATAGGCCATGTCAGTAACTTTCCTTAAGTCGTCCTCAGCTCCTGGAAAAATGAACGTATACATGGTTTGATTATGGCAACCATTAAAGGTACAGACAAACGCTGCAACATTGCTGGCAATTGCTTTGAAATATGGTTGACACACTGCAACATTGCACGCAACATTGTACACAACATTACCGGCAATTGCTTTAAAATAAGGTTGACACACACTGCAACATTGCACAGAACATTACCAGCAATTGCTTTGAAATAAGGTTGACACACGTTGCAACATTGCACACAACATTGCCGGCAATTGCTTTAAAATAAGGTTGACACACACTGCAACATTGCACACAACATTACCAGCAATTGCTTTAAAATAAGGTTGACACACACTGCAACATTGCACAGAACATTACCAGCAATTGCTTTGAAATAAGGTTGACACACACTGCAACATTGCACAGAACATTACCAGCAATTGCTTTGAAATAAGGTTGACACACACTGCAACATTGCACAGAACATTACCAGCAATTGCTTTGAAATAAGGTTGACACACACTGCAACATTGCACAGAACATTACCAGCAATTGCTTTGAAATAAGGTTGACACACACTGCAACATTGCACAGAACATTACCAGCAATTGCTTTGAAATAAGGTTGACACACACTGCAACATTGCACAGAACATTACCAGCAATTGCTTTGAAATAAGGTTGACACACGTTGCAACATTGCACAGAACATTACCAGCAATTGCTTTAAAATAAGGTTGACACACACTGCAACATTGCACACAACATTACCAGCAATTGCTTTAAAATAAGGTTGACACACACTGCAACATTGCACAGAACATTACCAGCAATTGCTTTGAAATAAGGTTGACACACACTGCAACATTGCACAGAACATTACCAGCAATTGCTTTAAAATAAGGTTGACACACACTGCAACATTGCACAGAACATTACCAGCAATTGCTTTGAAATAAGGTTGACACACACTGCAACATTGCACAGAACATTACCAGCAATTGCTTTGAAATAAGGTTGACACACACTGCAACATTGCACAGAACATTACCAGCAATTGCTTTGAAATAAGGTTGACACACACTGCAACATTGCACAGAACATTACCAGCAATTGCTTTGAAATAAGGTTGACACACACTGCAACATTGCACAGAACATTACCAGCAATTGCTTTGAAATAAGGTTGACACACACTGCAACATTGCACAGAACATTACCAGCAATTGCTTTGAAATAAGGTTGACACACACTGCAACATTGCACAGAACATTACCAGCAATTGCTTTGAAATAAGGTTGACACACACTGCAACATTGCACAGAACATTACCAGCAATTGCTTTGAAATAAGGTTGACACACGTTGCAACATTGCACAGAACATTACCAGCAATTGCTTTAAAATAAGGTTGACACACACTGCAACATTGCACACAACATTACCAGCAATTGCTTTAAAATAAGGTTGACACACACTGCAACATTGCACAGAACATTACCAGCAATTGCTTTGAAATAAGGTTGACACACACTGCAACATTGCACAGAACATTACCAGCAATTGCTTTAAAATAAGGTTGACACACACTGCAACATTGCACAGAACATTACCAGCAATTGCTTTGAAATAAGGTTGACACACACTGCAACATTGCACAGAACATTACCAGCAATTGCTTTGAAATAAGGTTGACACACACTGCAACATTGCACAGAACATTACCAGCAATTGCTTTGAAATAAGGTTGACACACACTGCAACATTGCACAGAACATTACCAGCAATTGCTTTGAAATAAGGTTGACACACACTGCAACATTGCACAGAACATTACCAGCAATTGCTTTGAAATAAGGTTGACACACACTGCAACATTGCACAGAACATTACCAGCAATTGCTTTGAAATAAGGTTGACACACGTTGCAACATTGCACAGAACATTACCAGCAATTGCTTTAAAATAAGGTTGACACACACTGCAACATTGCACACAACATTACCAGCAATTGCTTTGAAATAAGGTTGACACACGTTTAACAAACTATAAACGTTGGCAAATTATTTTTTACAACTACAAACTAGAAAACCACCTCCCGGTGTCCAGAAGGAGGTCGCGCGTTCAAACCCCGGCCGGACCAACACTCGGGGTCTTAAAATAACCGAGTAGAAGTTGCTGCCTTTGTGAAACAATCTCATTCTCGAGCTGCAAATGGTTAGACCTTCACGTCTTCTCGGATAAGGACGTAACATCGTAGGTCCCACGTCGGCCTCAAGTTTATCAGTCTCACCAGACTGTCACAAGTTACTGGCGTTAAGTAAAATTACTTTACTTTACAAGTCAAGCGGGTAGGGCTTTGAAGAAGAGGGAAATTGAAATCTAGGAGTGTGTGCGAGCAATCACGCAAATCTCTACCGCTGTGAAATGGATTCTTAAATTCTGCTTTTTGATTGGTTCAACAAAGGATGCAATGACAGACACAAAATGATGCGATTTACTGCAATTGGGAAGCAACTGGAAACTACTGGTATCACCGAGACTGCACACCACACAACTAGTCCAAAAAGACACCTAAAACAGATACTAGGCAGGCTACATGGGGTGGGACACCACTGACCTGTCGTGACTCTTTTGAATACCTTTCCCTCCGCTGCTCTGCCACCCAGTTCCATGCACATACGGTCAAACAACTAAACAACAACAGTATTGAGTTTGTATCAATCACAGTAAACAGCAACAACATGCACGGCAGACATTCTTATGAAGGGGCATAGTTTTGGTGGTATCTGTTTGTGAGTGCAGTACTTCAGTCAATCCAGGTCTGAAGATCGAATGAACAGATGCCTTAGTGAACACAGATAGATAAGACTGCAGTTTGCACCTCAATGTATAAATCCAGATTTAGAGAATGGCCTAAAACAATGCAACAGTCAATAAACAGGAAGTGCTTTCCGTCATGATACAGTTATAAAAACATAAAATACTTTTAGGAGCACAAGCTACTTGAGTGTTTATGTAAACAAAGAAATGGCTTACTACATTGTATTATAAACAAGTAAATTGTTATGGTAGCCTCGTGTAAACAAGGCCAAGTGCATGTTATTTAATCTTGGCAGTATTTTGGGTAGCCTGCATACAGCATCCCCTACTTGAGGGAGAACGGCGATTTCATCGTTTCCGTTTCTCCCCATGGAAACGATGAAATCGCCGTTCTCCCTCAAGTAGGGGATGCTGTACGCAGGCTATATTTTGGGTAGCCGGGCTGGCGCAGTGGTTAAGTGCTTCACCTCTCACCTCAGTAGCCCAGGTTTGAACCCCGGTTGTGGCACCATATGTGAGTACAATTTGTTGGTATCTCGCCCTTACTCTGAAAGTTTTTCACCTGGTTCTCCAGTTTTCCTCCCTCCTGAAAAACCAACATGCTAACTTCCAATTCGATTTGTGAATATATAGCCGAGTCCTGACTTTCATCAGCCCCTACGGTCGTTTCAAGTCCCGTTAGAAATTCAGAGTTTGAACATGTTCAAGTTCCTCAATTCTTCTTGGTCAATGTCCATGTGTTTTTGACAGAGCGACAAACAAAGTTTTAGAGTAACCCCAAGGGGGGAGGGGAGGGAGGGTAGTTGGAAGGGGAACAACGATAATTGATGTTAAGAATAAGTAAACACGATCTGGAAATTGAAAAAGGAAGGCATGCTGGGCCATTTAAAACGATTGATGAGAGGTTGTGTCATTTTTGCCTCCCCAGCGAGGAGATTGAGAATAACGCCCATTTTGCACTGAGATGCAAGAAATACGATCATCTTAGAAATGCGTTCTATGCCTCACTTGAAAATGATTTTAAGTTAAAAATAGCACACTGGCCGGAGGAAAACCGATTAAACGCCATTTTAAACCCAAACTCTAGGATTGATGTCATAACTGCAAAATTTGTTGATGACTGTCTTAAATGTCGAGCCATTGCGCTAGAACACTGATTCGCCCTTACGATCCTACTCTGGCTTAGTTTATTTGGACCAAAGTCCATGAACTAGTAGTATTCGACACCAACTAAAATTTGTCTTGTCTTTATATTTTGCTTTCAGTCAATCAGAGAGGTAAACTGTCAATACCTGTTCAGTAGTATACAACTTCTGGTCTGATGGCAAGTACTGGGCATAGCCTAGTGTAGCATTAGTACGAGGGACTATGGAAACCTTAACAAAAGAAACCACAGCAAGTTAGACACTTGTGATACTCATATCAATAACAAAACACAGTGCTTTTCCCGTGTTCCTTTATAAAAAAAAGGCACAGGCTCAGACCCCTGTGAAGTGATGATTCAAGTATGGGACATGCTTCACTGATCCAGCGTTATTGATCATTTTGACAAAATAAATGATGGGAAAGTAAAGGAGGTTTTTCACCTCTAAGTGTTATTTTGAGTCCAGGATTTCAACTAAACTAGTGCTAATGTTGTGGTCTTGTTTTGGCACGTTTTTTCGGATTGGGCTACCTGTGACGCACAAGTAAAATGGGGTGAGGAGAAAAAAGTAAGGGGGGGAAGGGAAGCTTTCTTTACCTTCAGTAAAGGTTCAGTGTGTTCTAGCATCCAGCCCACCACAGCATGTCCTGCCTCATGGTAGGCAACAACCTTCCTCTCCTCAGGAGACATGGCGTGACTCTTCTTTTCCATCCCTGGGAGCATGAGGTAATAATGCTGAGTAGACAGTATTTAGTACACATTTGAAGTGCAATTAGGGTATTGTATTACAACAATACAATACAATAACCTTTATTTCGACTCGAATTTAAGGTAGCACAGGGTGCTAATATCTTCGAGAGAGAAAATAATAATAAAGTGCATCATGCTAGAAATGGCTGTAGACTACTTGCAAGAAAGATATAACAGCTGACTGATAAATGTCAGTTCTCTTTGGATGAGTAAACGAGCATAGTGAAGTACACGAAGGAAAAGAGAAATTAGTTGCTAATCAATAGAAACACAGTTTATTGTATTGTTCTGTCAAGTACACGTGTACCAGCCAATCAAATCTGAGTACTTGTCTAATTGTTGTCATGATAGCAGTTTATTAAGCTGCATTTTATAGCTCTAGACTTGTCTAATAGTTGTCATAATAGCAGTTTATTAAGCTGCATTTTATAGCTCTAGACTTGTCTAATAGTTGTCATGATAGCAGTTTATTAAGCTGCATTTTATAGCTCTAGACTTGTCTAATAGTAGTCATAATAGCAGTTTATTAAGCTGCATTTAGTTTTTATAGCTCTAGACTTTTCTAATAGTTGTCATAATAGCAGTTTGTTAAGCTGCATTTTACAGCTCTAGACTTGTCTAATAGTTGTCATAATAGCAGTTTATTAAGCTGCATTTTATAGCTCTAGACTTGTTTGATAGCTGTAAGGTCAGGGTGCATATAAAGTATGGGATACCTGCAATGACTCTTTCCACTGCATATTCAAAGTTCTTGGTGTCAACTTTCTTGTCACTCAGCCTGGCGGCATGTAAGGCGGCTTCGTTACAAATATTAGCAATATCAGCACCTGTGACCAAATAGAGTACATCAACACCATGGCAATTGATCGTCTATGGTACAGCAGAACTCAGTTAGTCCAAAAAACTGAGACTTGTAAATACCGTATTTACCCGTGTATAAGCCGCACCTTTTCACCCAAAATTTTCGTTCAAAATCGGGGGTGCGGCTTATCTACGGGAACACCTAGAAAGGAGACCCAACATTAACATATATTTACATACATGTATCATGAACCTGAATGAAGCTTTTATTATGCGACGGTGTGTATATTACAATCAGGTTCAAATCGCATCCGATCGTGTAATTTAGCAATTTAAGCATAATCATTGGGGGGAAAACACGCACTTTCAAAGAGTTAAAGCAAAAACTCTTCTAAAACCCACCTTAGACCTAATATATCAGAATTTCGTGAATATTTAAACGTGATTAAGCTTATTTACCTTCCAAAACAGGCTGATTCGCAGCAGTTGTCAAAGCTGGCATCTAAACAACCAGGCATTCTTCGCAATTTTATACGTGGGAGATTGGCACTAGTTAATGAAAATCCAAGATGGCGGACCTGACCTACTCGTGCAAGTTTTGTTTTGCCAGAAAACCTTTCTTGCTCTAGCGATTAAAGGAAAGCGGTTCCTTGGAATTGTTGTTAGTTAATTAGGGAATAAATGCGGAAGAATTCTGGAGTGATTTAAAGACTGCAGGTTAAAATATGCACAAGAAATGACAAGGCAAGTTGAACCATATTCGATCGAATTATTAAAAGTTGTGATTATTTATTTATGACGATCTGATGAAGTTTTGCTTCAAGTACGAGTGTTTATGAACTCCAACAAAAGATTATTATTTATTTGAAGAAGTTTGGCATCAAGTACAAGCGTTTATGAACTCCGACAAAAGATTTTCTAATAATTTTTTGTATTTTTCAAAAAAAGTTTTTTTTCCTAAATTCAAGCTTCAAAACTTGGGGTGCGGCTTATCTACGGGTGCGGCTTATACACGGGTAAATACGGTACTAACAAGTGATGACATACATGTAAAGCAGTTTCTTTAGACACATGTATTTATGGGAAGGGAGGTGGTATACACTGCATTCACAAATCACACCATTTATTAAACATTTTGAAAAGCAATTTAAGTAATGTTAATCTGCTAAGAACTATAGCAAAAGACAATAGGCTGCATCAATGGGCATATCCCCACATTGACGTTACTAGAATATGCCTTAAGTGCTGTATAGGAGATGTTTATAGTTCAAACTACAACCAGAAAATAAAGTTTTTTTATGCTGTTGGCTCTTTTTACTGTGAAAACTCAAAGAAGCCACCATCCAGCCAATTGGAGAGGGAGAAAACAAAAGATCTTTCAATCACAAATTTGAGAACTTCCCCACATATGATATTCTTTGAAATTAAACCATAGTTAGTTTGATCAAGTATAAATTAAAATGTCAAAAACTATTGAATAAAAATATATTATTTCAATGGTTTTCTATTGAATTTATGAGTATCAACCAATGAAATTACAAGAAAAATAGAATTAATGTTGCTATGGTAACATAAGTTGGGAGAATTTGTATTCATATCAGTGAATTTCACATACCGTTATTTGAATTGATTGCATACTTATGCGAATATAACATATCCATGTGAAACTTTGTGTGATAACATAGAATAATATGGTCTTCAAAAGCATGTGCACAATTTTTGATATTTTGCTTTAAAGTGCAAGTATCATGTCAAAAAAAAAAAATTGTACTATTGTGTTTGTTTCTCACAAAAAGGTATTAAGCTTGCAGATTTTGTAAAATGTCTGACATTTAATCCCTAATTTTGGTAACTTGTCATGGATCCTGTGACGTCATAAGATGAATTAACTCCCTCCCAAGAGAAAACTACTACAATAAAATCCCATAGCTTTCAATTGTGACATCACAAGATGAATCAATCCCGCAATTCGGGTAACTTTTTTTCTAGTTGAAAACTAATTTAGACAACTGAAGTATATTAGAATTACATTGTAATTCATGCGACTGTGTGCAGTAACCCATGCAAGTGTGACAACTGACACGCAAATCCTGGCTAAAATAGTGTTTGTTTTAAATAAGGGACAGTTATTCAAAATAAAAGTAAAAAAAGATCCGTACTGTCTATAATTTTTTTTAATAAAAAGCAGTATTATGCTTTTGATATCCTTGGCACCAAAACATTACTCAGCCTGGACTATTATTACAAACTTGCAAAATTAATCCTCATTTTAATTTCAATATTAATTTTAATTATTCCTTGCCTCGCGATTCCCAAGTGTCAGAACCCGTGCGGAAATTCAAAACAAACCCATTGAATAAATTAGCTAACATGAGGGGTTTTCCAAGCATTTAGATTTTAGAAGTCTCACACAAGCTGAAGTTTACAGCCTTTATTTCTCAAAAGCGTATGGTCAAAGCGCGCTGAAACTCGGTAAGGTACTTTAAAATATGCTACTGTAAGTCATATTAGAAACTTAAGAAAAACAAACTAGTGATTTTTTTTATGCCGAAAGAATACAAATTTCTCGACTTTCGCAAATATTCAGCAATAACCTATCTTACTTCGTTCGCCGCATAACGTTAGTTGCAGTTTTCCGATCTTCTTGACTTTGGCACAGAAGTTTCAAGTGGTATTGAACTTCTATATGGTATGTACGATTTAATTATTACTGTAATATTTTTCCGGCAGTTGAACCAGATGCCGGAGCATAACATGTTAAGGTTAAAATTGATCAGCCGTTTGCTGAGAAACTTGTATGGTGCCGATTAACCTGAAACTTGCCTGTCACAGACCTTGGAGGTTGGGCACTCGTTAAAAGTAAAATGGAACAAATCCATCTTTTGAGTTTTGAAATATACGCTCTTTCCTAAAAAACAACGTTTTGGAAAATCGCTTATATCTTCAGCAATTCTCTGTTAATCACTTTCTAATTGTACTTTTTATAACATTCGAGGATTGTTTATTAAAAGTTCAAAAAATCTCGGAAATCGGATAATGTTTAGCTGTTCAAAAACGCAATTTAAAAAGACCCCCGTTGCCAAAATAAATAGCCGCGGGCCACCTTAAAGGTGAAAATCAGTGGAAGACATTAAAAAGTGAATAAAACATGAATTTTTAAATTTTAGATATCAATTCTAAATCAAATGAATAGTAGAATGGTAAAATATATTTTGCTTTGAATGCTGTGCCGCTGAGTTAACCCTTTCCCTCCTGTGCCGCCCGTAACCGCCCAATATGAAGCATGTACCTGGAGAAAATTATTGCATCAAACCTAGACATGCTGGAAATACGATGTTGTGATATTATTTCAAGGAATGAATGACTTCAAAGTCAGAGCTATAACAGGGATCGCTTGACTCTCCCACTTTGGAGAAAAACGCATTTGTTTTGGACATCGTTGTTCGTTTCTTCGATTTTCGCGAATTTTGAGTCGCTGAAAATCGGCTCAAAAAAACCTTCCCATTCGCACTTGAAATCAAAAGCAAATACAAAATCACCACTCAGTCGTTACAGTACCTTGTTTAATCTTTCCAACCAGCAGGTTTGTTTGCACCAAACGACTGTGAACCACGCCGATGTTTACACTGCATTTCACTCGACCACATTTACCGGTTTCCACCTCCAATTGCATGCTGGGTAATGGACAAAAAATTCACAAGGGGTTCCCCCCTCTGGGACTCCGGTAGGGTTTTTTTATAAGTCTTTTACCCCTACAACCAGGAGCGGTGATTTGGACTCAAGCCGTTGCTTTAAAGTGACAAAAACACATCCTATTAGGTTGAGCAGGGGTAAAAGACTGCCAACTGCAGGATTCCAAGGATTTCATTGAAGAATTTTTTCCAGTGTCTGAAAGCACAAACACAACGGAAAAACCCTGTGAAATCCCCTCACAAAGCCTACTAGAAGCAAACCAAGTACTTTTCAGCCATCCTCAGACTTAATGATGTCTTCAAGCTCTCTCACAGTGGCATATTTATCCAAAATTAGAGCTCATTTCATTAGAAACCCTACCGAAGCAGCCATACCTACCGTCAACGAGTGAACAGAATTCTCCCAAATGGCATTGTGGGAAAAGTTTGAGCCCTTGGCTTAAAAAGTCAGCAGTATTTAAATGACCCGGGCTAGCCAAACTTGAACTGAGGGGGGAGGGTTGAGTTAGCACTCAGGATTTCACCAACTGAGCCAAATATGTCCAGTAGAGAAAGGGTTAAGGAGGTTTTAATATCCAAAATGCTAATTACAAGACGTCAGGAAAACATCAATAATTATTATTATACAATTTTTTTTGTTACAATTAAACAAATTTTTCAATTTATCAGAGTGTTATACCCATGGTTGAAATAAAATGATGTTAAAAATTTGTTTTCCTATATCTGTAGAAACGCCCATTCACAACCACTAAGAAGTGATTGCAGATACCTCCCCTGGCGTCATGTAATTAGCATTTTGGATATTAAAACCTCCTTAACTCAGCAGCACAGCATTCAAAGCAAAATATATTTTACCATTCTACTATTCACTTGATTTAGAATTGATATCTAAAATAACAATTTATTGTTCATAGGCACTTTAAACATTATATATATGGTTGAAAAAAGAAAACCCTTGGTAAGATGTAACTTGCAGGTCATATAATTATATGTAAATTAGTACTGACAGTAAAGCACGCAGCAAATCTTGTTTCTTTTGCATGTGGCTGTGGTGACAAATACACCTTACTACTATGGCCAGGTGTTAGTTCAGCTAGTCATGACAATACACCTTACCACTATGGCCAGGTATTAGTTCAGCTAGTCATGACAATATACCTTACCACTATGGCCAGGTGTTAGTTCAGCTAGTCGTGACAATACACCTTACAACTATGGCCAGGTGTTAGTTAAGCTAGTCGTGACAATACACCTTACCACTATGGCCAGTTGTTAGTTCAGCTAGTCATGACAATACACCTTACCACTATGGCCAGGTGTTAGTTCAGCTAGTCATTACAATACACCTTACCACTATGGCCAGGTGTTAGTTAAGCTAGTCGTGACAATACACCTTACCACTATGGCCAGGTGTTAGTCAGCTAGTCGTGACAATACACCTTACCACTATGGCCAGGTGTTAGTCAGCTAGTCGTGACAATACACCTTACCACTATGGCCAGGTGTTAGTTCAGCTAGTCATGACAATACACCTTACCACTATGGCCAGGTGTTAGTTAAGCTAGTCGTGACAATACACCTTACCACTATGGCCAGGTGTTAGTTAAGCTAGTCATGACAATACACCTTACCACTATGGCCAGGTGTTAGTTAAGCTAGTCGTGACAATACACCTTACCACTATGGCCAGGTGTTAGTTAAGCTAGTCGTGACAATACACCTAACCACTATGGCCAGGTGTTAGTTCAGCTAGTCACGACAATACACCTTACCACTATGGCCAGGTGTTAGTTCAGCTAGTCATGACAATACACCTTACCACATGACTATGGCCAGGTGTTAGTTCAGCTAGTCCTGACAATATAACTTACCACTATGACCAGGTGTTAGTTCAGCTAGTCGTCTGGAGTACTCTTCAGTGGATTTCTTGAGGGTTAACTTCTTGAGGTGGACCTCAAAGATGGCTTGGCGCTCAATAAGAGTGGGCAGGTCTATGGCAATATGGCGGTCAAACCTGCCTGGTCTTAACAGAGCCTAGGGGAAATTAACAGAAAACTATTAGCAGGGTACTAAAACAATAGACTCTTTTATAATAAATCAATAACAAACAGTCTGAGATATATATATATATATTAATAGAGGATATTACATGGTGGTGCCAAGGAGGATTGGAAGGCCTTCTCATAATCCTTTGCATAGCAACTATATTATCAATTTTCCCGGTCACGTGAGCAATTCATTCTGCATTGAATTTTGTGGAGATCGGATCTCAGCAGCACAAATTTTCACAAAGCATCTCAAAACTAAAGTTTGCCCTGGGATTTTGACGTGAGTTTACGTTAGCTTTGACTTCCCTGTATTTCTGGCTAATATTTTATAATGAGAGCCTATAAAAAGTGGGAAAACATGCAGACAATTACCTGTGATTTGAGCAAAAAATTGTAAACCTATTAAACCTGGAGCCCTTTGGAGCCCTTTGTATAATTAGACACTTCATATATATATGTCACTGTTCATGCTAATTTCCAGGTAAGGCTAGTTGTCTAAAAGGTTTGTAGTTAACTTCTTTCAGGGTAAGATTTACGACTTGAGTTTGCGGGAAATTTTTCCCAAACAACCTCTCGACAAAAGTGCCAGATAAATATCCTCAGATTGTATGAAAAGCACATTGAAGATGTTTAGCGAGTATTAAAGTTAGAGAGTACATTTCTGACCTTGTTGAATCCATCTGTAGTTTCTAGAGTTAAAAAATTCAAGGACAAATTTAGTTGGAAATGGCAAAACTTGCGGGAAACTTCAAGTTTCTTGCCTTCTTGACGAATTTCAAAGCGCAAGTGTTCATGGGAAGGCCTTCCAATCCTCCTTGGGTGGTGCAGAGATATGAAGTTTATCCTTGAGAGTCGAAATATTTAACAAGTGGGTGCATGCATAATTTATAATTCAACATTTTCGAACCGACTTAAGCCGATTGTCTAGCACATGATCGACCTAACCGACCAATCACATCTGTAAGATTCGTGCAGGCAATGTCCTCATTGGCTTAGAATACAATAGGGACCAGTGATTCAGCTGTTGGGGTGGGGGAGGAATGCAGGTTCACGCAAATGGCTGGTAATCGAGCCTAGTATTTACCAATTGATTGGTAAAATAATGTTTCTATTTTGTCACTGTACATATTTATCTAGTAAAGACATATAATAATACTATTAAGGTATCTGCACTGGCAAAAATTGGTTGTTTTTGAAAAATAATTGTGACCTCCATAGACCAAGTCAGTCCATTTACACTTTCCAGGTTTAATCTACCATGTTCAAGAAATAATATGACACCCAATTTTCCAATTTTCCCAATATAAGGTGTTAATTGAATTAAATTATTGACCAAACATTTTGATAGTTATTTCATTTTTATAGCTAAACTGTTCAAGTTATGCCAAAAAATAAAACTGAATCTGTTTTTTGACTTAATGAATAAATCTGGGTTTAAGTAACGCTGGATTTTAAATACTTTCCAAGTTACAGCAGTTGAAATATTTGTTTACATTGCTTAAACGTCACAGATTAGTTACTGATTAGTTCTCATTACTTAAACACAGATTTCTTCGTTATCATCTAATCGTACCTTGTGCCAAGTTTCATAGAGAAGCAATGCCTACTTTTCTAAGAAAAGTAGATTTATTACATCTTGTCGATATGGTAAAGTGACATTTGCTGTAAAAACATCTCAAGATTCACTCAAATTGAGTCAAAATGTCCAAAATCAACTCCCGAGGTGAAGTTTACATCGATATCCGCCATTTTGTTTTGTTTGCCGCTGTACGAAATGACAGTAGACAAGAAAATACATATTTGTACGCTCCCTACCCCGGCCAGGTTCATTCTGTTTACCAGTTGCTAGGTGTGACCTTGTGACGCAGTTGACAATAGCCATGCGCATGCACCGACTTTGCTTCCGTTTATTTATAGAATATAGACTTATAGTTCCTAAATATGCCGCCGATCGAAGAGAAACTGGATGTTGAAGAGAGAAAAAACTAGCTAAAGCAAAAGAGGGAAGTTCGAAGTCTAGAGGCATAGTAGTTAGTGGAAGAAAGAGATTTGTCCTTCCTGCACGCCAGACAGAAGAGCCCAGACCAAACCCCAGGGAAGACAGTTTGAGTTTACCATGCAAAGAAAAGTGTGGAAGCCGTTCTTGTGTCAAAGAACCTCACAGACTGCTTTCCGGATCAATCGGCTAGTTCAGCAGAAGACAACACGGATGAAGATCCTAATTTTAGTCTAACTTATGAGTCTCATTGTGAAGTAAAGTCGCTGACTAGAGAGTACATGTACAGTCGATGAAGTCAATAAACAAAGGAAACCTGGAAATTGAGCATAAGATGTTTCTGTGCGAGTCTTCACAACTGGTCGACTTCATTCAGCAAATAAATGCCACTTCTAAGTGATCTACACCGGATTGTAATGGTTGATTCTGAAGTTAGATGTTTCATTCATAATTATTATGATAATTCTAAACGGCCAGTATTCGTGTTTGTTTAATACACGCTGTTTCCTGTTTCACAGCATGTTACTTGTTAGGAATTGTGCTTACATGTATGTTAAACTCTCAATCTAAACCAAAAGACACTATAATTTTAAATTGTAACCGGGCTTGGTTCATAACGTATTGACTTTGTAGATGGCCGTATATTTGTCATTTTTAGATACATGTCATGTTATTCGCCATATATCATACAGACGTGAAGATAACATGGTTCTCAAATTTCAGACTTCCTTGGAAACGAAATGTAGCCAGTTATATCCGGTTCCGGTTAAACCAGCGATTTTTAACCCACCGTTACGCTGCTTTGAAAAAGGAAAACTCGTGGGGAAAAGCTATTTCTCAAAATTAGGACACTTATTCTAATATTCTGTTAAATATAAAATGTTTCTAAGTTGGTCAAATTTTGCCAGTGCAGATACCTTAACTAATGGTCATAAGACATGTTTTGAACAGTTACTCAGTTAGATTAGCCTTTCTGAGTGACCTTTACCAGCCAGTATTTCAGTCTTTATAGCGATGTTTAGTGTTGACCATGATTTTAAAAGGTCGCTTTGTGTCAGGAACCAATGGATCTCTGGTTGGCACATTAATGACAATGGATAACGTGGCAGTGACCATTGCTATTAAATTGTGTACAGTAAGTACAATAAAGTTATTATTATTATTTGTTGTTGTTGATGAATGGTGAGTTTAATGTGCTGCCAGAGATGTTGAACACATTCTTTTGGGTTTTCAGGCAGCACTTGTTTGGGCTTGAAAGTTTTGTGTGAAAATATACAGTACAGCTTCTCTAGGAACAAACCTGATCCAAGATGTCCGGCCTGTTAGTTGATGCTAACATCACAACACCTTCCACTGTGTTCACTCCTACACAAAAAAAATATGTTCTTAAAATTAAGAGCACATTTGCTAACTAGTTTGGTACAAGTAATGTTAAGATGGTCAGGGAATCTTTGCTAAGGGAGCGCGTCCAAATATCGGAATCGGTCCTGACCGATTCCGATCATTCGGTAATAGATCCGATTCCGATGTCACTGAAGGTCCACCCGATTGAATCGGTGCCGATAGAATGGGAATCGGAAATAAGTGCAGTATCGGTACCGAAAGACTCGGAAGAATCGGAACGGAAATATGTATCAGTCTTTGATCTGTCAGATGACCTTCCAAATTGCTATGTTCAGTACTGCAGCCACCACCACAACCGATTAAACCTGATCGCTACGCGCTAGGAAAAGCACGGTTTTCTGCATTCGCTTAATAAGCAACCAAACGAACTTTGAAGCGATTGCAAATAGCCGGGGCATTATTAAAATCCTAATGAAAGTTAATTAAAACTTTACTAAAACACGGACTAATGATAGATACATGTAGGAGATTTAAAACAGTGTACTGTAGATCGAAATGTTTGTTAGCTCCGCAAGCGGCGTGGAAATATGCCAGTTTCTTGCTACTTCAATGGTCGTTGTTTTAGTTTTGATATTGACACTTTTTTTCTTTGCTTCCCCAACTTCTCTAAATTTCTTCATCGTGTAGCATCATTAAAGATAGGACACAATCATGATATGTACACCAACATTAGCTAGCTGACTAGGAAGCCCGCACAAAACTTCGCTTCTTCGAAATGTCGCTTCGTAATTTCGATCCGTCCAAGATCAAGTTACTTTTTCCAGCTCACTCGGTCAATTCGCCCAACCTGAGTTGTAAACTTTATATTTTGTACTTTGACTAACTGAACTTTTCGGCTCATTTTCGAACGGTACAGGAGGACAACTGTAGAGTTTACTTCAGTTCAGGCAGTATAATCAGGCTAAGAATAGAAATCTGATGCTTTGATCCTGGTTTGAATCGAAGGCCGGAAGGGTATTAAAATATACGAAAGGAATGGAAGTGTTCAATTATGTAAAGGTTACCGTATCAATAATATTCAGATCCGTCAGCCTTCCAGATCTTTGTAAAAGTCATTGCATGAAGTTTTCAAGTAAATTCGGACCATGCAGCATGCAGTTATCGAAATATCGTGAGCCGTAAAATAAACAAAACAACGGCTACTCGCTAATAGTTCCCAGACCGGCGGTATGTCAATGTGGCCCGCTTTAAAGCTTGACTCACTCGCTGAGCGCAAAGCATAACACCAAATAAACTTTTGCTTCAATGTAGTTTCACATTTACGGCAGATCCTTGTCTTGTTACTAGTATTAAAAGGTTTCGGCAGAAATCATTGTAAATGTTTGCGTATAAAAATCTGAACTCTTCTTGGAGTCTGAATTTCAACGTGCAATCAGTCAGGCGTGAACGTGTCAGTCTGATATTTTACATAACACCAACAGAGTTTTGAAGCAACGTCATATTGATCAAGACGTGCAAAAACTTATATACTCTTACCAGAAAACTTCTACTGGGAAAGTGCAATTCCTTTTGAATTAAAAGAGCTTTAAATGCATCGGATCAGATCAGTCAGTTCGCGTAAATGGAAATTAATTGCGCCCCCGCTGTATTTGTGTCAGAAATGAGACACGCGTCTCAGGTTCAGTGACAGTTCTTGATTGACGGGGACTTTTATTATAAGAATCCGGTACGCAGGGTATTTACCCAAACCCTCTTACTGTATATTAGCTGTACTTTGTAAAACTGTTTGTCATGAATTCGAATTTGTCACGCGTTAAATCGATCGGTTAAAATACGAAATTGTGCAATGAACACGTACGCTTGCCGAAATTTCTTCGAAATGCAATGCAATGTCCGTTGCTCTATCGGGTCGAATAAAAAATAATGTAGTTCTTCATGTCTGTCTTGGGGTCTGTTTGTTGTTTTCCGAAGCGTGGGATCGCTGCCTGAGCAGCACGACAATTGAGTTCGGCTCCACTGAGTTCAACTCGGGTTTATGTCAACTCGTGCTGGCATAAATCATGTTTACAAAAATTTAATAGAGCAACTTGGAAATCGGACAGATCGATGTGAGTTCCGAACAAGTCACTGTTATGTTCGATCGGATCGGATGTAATCGGAATATTTGCTATCGGAATCGGACAAGACTTGAAAGTACCTCTACATTTTCCCAATGCTCAAGTATCGGAAAGGGCATCGGATCCGATTCCGATAATCGGATTTCCGCCCGATATTTGGACGTGCTCCCTAAGTTGGCAGGTTGTTATGAGAACAGTTTCATGGGCTGTATTATGGTGAGAAGCTTTCATCTTTGTTCAATGTTATTTCACATTTATTTTTAGCTTTGTATATATTTACGGACGAACCTCGCCCACATGCATGATGGTTAAAATCAAAGCAAATACAATATTATGCAAATATGACTAACAAACATTTCAATCAAGCATTGAGTGAGAGGAGTTTAACTGTTTGTAGCTAATTAGCAGCCAACAATCAAACATTAGTTTGACTCCATATACTATTATGTGCAACACCATGACATACAACACCACCTTTATTTGTACCAATCAATTTACATTTTTGTTTTATATAGTAAAAAAATAAGCAGAAAGTGACAGTGTGGTATGGGCACCCTAGAATAACCAAAAAGCTAATCTAGCTAGGGCGCCCTTATAAGATAAATGTGCAGAGAAAGGTGTGAATGCCCCTTCAATTCCTATGTTATCTTAAAATGGGGAGGGGGTACACATTTTAACATTTCATTTTTACCAGTTTTATGCAGAAAACATGAAACAAAATTGTTGTTCTCAGTACAAAGTGTAATCAAATGTTGAGACTATCATGAACTTCTTCAATGTTAACTATTTTTCACCAGTCGAAACAATAAGTATTTAAAAGCTTCTCTGTAAAGTTTTACATCAGGACTATTTATATTTGTTGAGATATACTTTATGCAGTCAAAGTTTTGTATCTATTAGAGGATTTTCGTGCTAAAACGGAAAGTTGATAACGGATACAATGGAGTTGTGGTTTGCCAATGGTTTCCTCCTATTTCGATTTTTGATATTTTGACATTTAAACATGTCTAATCATTATGTGATTTCTTCAAATGCACAATTTTTTGGGCAAGAAACGCTAATTCTTTCGTGAAAATCACTGGATTTTGGTAATAATTGGCAAGTTTATGAATCCAGGTTGGAATTTCTTCATAACTATGCACTCTATAAGATTGTTAAAAATTTGTCCCAATTACACAAAACGAAACAATAAACAAAACAGCCAGAGTCTGCTTATGTCCATTTTTGAATTCAAAGGAATAATGTATTTCTCCAATTTTAAGAACAAAATAATGCCATAAAAAAAAAACAGTTGAATGAGTGCAGCCTCTAAATTAGTGTATTTATCTAAAACCTAATTGGAAATTGGTTCAGTTCAAAAAAGTAAAGCAAATGGCTACAGCAAAGGAAACATGCAATATGGCAGTATAATAATAATTGAAGACCTCGGTGGAAAAAGGGCGTTATTTATAAGTAGTATGTTTGCCCAATTTTGTTTTTCTTTCACGAGAATCGTGAAATTTACACACACAATACTCAGTTTCAGTACAGGTCAAACAGATCTTTTAGTTTCAGTTAACTTAATTCTGTTTTGGCTTCTTTTGGTTGTTTCAAGCCTTTCATTAATTTTATTTGTTTATTTTTCCTTGCATTGCTGTAATGATTTTTCAAATTTGAATACATATGCCATTCACTCATTAAAAATTCGCTTCACACTAGTCACAAAGAAACATTGTTTAAGTACTTAGGTTTTCACACTTTCACTTATTTTGATTGTAAAGTTGACTTATTGCACGGCCGACAGAGTTTAGTCACTTTGCTGTGTAAAACTATAATCTTTCCTAAATCCTCGCGAGCTATCCCCGTAGCTAACACAGATTAGACCCGATTCTCTTCGGTTTAACCTTCGGACTTTACACAGGCCAAAAAGAATTGTGGGTACACAGCAAAACTTTTAACAGGGAAACTCTATACGGTTTCATCTTAAGAATCTTTTATAAGTCCCCAGGCAAAGCACAAACCAGGCCTGACACGACTATCTTTGGAAAGCTCAGACCATGAAACTTACCAAAATGGCCTTCTTAGCTCCAAAATATTAACAGTTTGCTTTGCCTGAAGACGCAACTCTATGTAAATCTCCAGCGATAACAAACCGCCTTTCAGTCAAACAATTCTTCGTTCAACCATGAGTTAAGCCAGCGACTTAATGATGTCCAACGGCACTTTACACAGAGTTGCTTTTTCGAAATGTTACTCAGTCTTTCCAACAAGTATCTCTACTGTTTCAAGCATCTCTCCAGCTTGGCATCCGACTTCAGAGAGAGCGAAAGTCCGTTTGAGATTCAGTTTGTAAGCGGTAAGGTATTTCCCGCCGAAACATACAGCCAATGAGCGCGAGCGCGATAATGTTGTTTCTAGATCTATCTCCACTCCCCCCCCCCCCTTCCCCCAATATAGAATAACAAAACAAAAATAAATATTTTTGCTTTTGAGCCGTATTTCATTCCTGTTACATTTCAAGTAATATCTTAGCATGCTAGATGATAATTACTTTGTTTTTTTTGTCAGTTTAATTAAGCGCCTATAAACATACTACTTACGCCCTTTTCCACAGAGGTCTTCAATTGTACTGTTTTTATAGGTGGTCAAATTTCATTTTTTTTTACCACAGGCTGGACTCAAAAGCCTTTTCAACAATTCTACGATCTTTAATGGTTCTAAATATGTAATGACTCTCCCATTATGGAAAAAAAATAATCAAAAATTGTCCAAATTCTCCAAAAATAACCTCCAGTCCTACCTTAATGAATGACTGAAGTCCAACAGGGATCAACTCAAGCCCTACTGCATGCTATTTTATCCACAAGATGATGGACACTTTTCTCATGAGAATTCTACGTGATTGTATTTTAGAATGGAAAAACAAATGTATAGGATTGCAGAACCAAAGCTGTGGATCTATTGCTGATTTTTTTTATTTTTGGTACTTAGCGAGCCACTGGGCTAAAGTGAACAATCTGCACCAAAAAAAAGTGGTTGGTAAGTGACTGATTGATTGCTGTTAGCATTGGAACACAGATCACCGATGATGAGGATAAGACTATGGTAATGATAAAGATAATTATTAATATATTTATAATAATTTTAAATCATCATGTTATTGCCTTACCATCCATCTCTACTAGGAGTTGATTTAAGGTATTTTCTTGTTCATTGTGACCACCCATTGCACGGCTGCAAAGCAAAAATGAATGAAAAAATGAAGGACTCCAAGATGCCAGACGTGCCAATTGCATTCACAATTAAGGAACCTCAAATTATTAACTATGGCACAATACTTTATCAATAGCAATATTTTAATTAGAACCTTGATTTCCTTGATCTACCAATGGCATCCACCTCATCTATGTAAACAATACATGGAGCTAGCTTTCTTGCTCTGGTAAACAAATCCCTGACGCGAGCAGACCCAACACCAGCAAACATCTCTACAAAGTCTGAACCAGCCATGGAGAGGAATGGGACATCTGCTTCAGTGGCTACAGCCTTGGCCAGTAGTGTTTTACCTGTACCAGGAGGGCCGACAAGCAGTGCACCCTAAACAACAATCAACACTCAATACGTCTAATAGAGGGGGAAGATGAAGGATGGTCAAAAGTGCATACTGTTTGAAGTGCCACTAACCCCTTTTGCAATTTTTATACATATCTTTAAAAGATTTTGAGTACTTCTGCGAAGAATGTATTGACTTACAGAGAATACTCTATGTTCTATGTGTGTTTGAAATGGTGAAAATTTGACCTTTCCTGATCCATGACCGTGTAAGAAAAAGACTGGGTCGATTCTGGATCTTACGTCATCCAAGTCATTTGACTTTGCAATAATTTGAATAAATATTTAGCATTTTGTCTAAGATAAAAGTTTTCTTTACTAACAACTCACAGACTGTGTATATTCTCTATACATCGATGTTGCTGTGATAGAAAGGCACCATGGATATTGCAATAATGAGGTGACATAAAATCAAGAATGGACCCAGTCTTTTTCTAATAATAATTATGCGGTCATGGCTCGGGAAAGATCAAATTTTCACCATTTCAAACACGCTTACATTCTCTGTAAGCCAAAAATTTATTCGCAGAAGTACTCAAAACCTTTCAAAGATTTATATACATGTATAAAAATTGCAAAAGTCATTAGTGCCACTTTAACAAATAGAACAAGGTTTGTTGTGTTCTGTACTCTGACAAAAACACAACTGGAGCTGTGGAACATAAAATAAATTTAAGAGCACAGGAATCACGAGCCACGTAGCGGTGAGTGATTTAATATGTAACCTTTTTAATGTTCTACACCTTCAGGGGTGTTTTTGTCAGATTTAACAGTACACAGCAAATCCTGTGTTCTACAACATATTTATTCTATTTAACAGTCAGATTTTGATGACTGAAATGCACAAGCTATAACATACTCGCTTTGTTGTTGAGGGCAGCAAATGATGTAAGTGTTGGTTTCATTTTGAATTCTCTTTTCCGTCGCTCTCAGACGGCATTATGACATCATCAACTACAAATCTATTCATTCTCCAGGGTTTTCAATAACACTTGAAGTAAGTGGCAAAACTTGAAGAGTAGGCGGCAAGCATCGAGTGCCATTGGCGCAAATATCAAATTTTTGGGGAATTTTTCAATCAAAGTAGGCGGCGATTTCATATAAAATACCCGGCGAGATTCGCCGGCTGCCGGCTTCTATTGAAAACCCTGATTCTCTGTCAGTTTCATATTTAAAAAAAATCCAAAGCGAAGTTCAAAAGTTCAAAATTATTATTCAATACAAACATATAATTATCATGTCATTTCCATGATAAGACACTCTCACAGAGTCATAGCTTTTGACAAATCAGAGTGTGCAACAGTGTTTACATAGCCTAATGCTAACAATATTAGTTTCATTTCTCTTGGATGAGTAAACACGCAAAATAGCAAAGTACACAAAGGGAAAGAGCAATAATAACTATGTTTAGACAGGGTGCCCATATCTCCGAGGAGTTTTTCAATGGGGCCCTGCATAACATAACTAATAAAGTAAAATAAAGTTTAAAGAGAATAGTTACAACTAATTAATAACAATGATAAGTAAAAATTGATAAAAATGTATATACAATAAGAAATCTAAAAAGTTAAAAAGTAAAATGCGCTTTAAAATTGGCTAATGAGTTTGAATCTTGTATTTCGGATGGGAGGGAATTCCACTCGTCCAAAGCCTGATAGGTAAAACAATGCTTTCCCCAGTTTGTTCTTGCTTGTTTAAGATGGGCATTGTTTCTCTGCCTGGTGTTATGATTATGTACATCTTTATTTAATAAAATATTAAAATCAAAGTCAATTTGACTGTTCATAAGTTTGTAAACTAGTGTACATCTGTGTGCTCGCCGCCGTTGACTAAGCGTCTTCCAGCCCAAAGTCTGGAGGTCAAACTTTACATTCTCAACAATAATATGACAACATGTTTGTAGCTTAGTACTACCTGTATATAATATATTCTTTGCTTGTTTCACATTAAAATTTCTCTATGCTAGTTCTATTGTATAATATTCCTTTCATTGTAAACCTTACAATGGTACGGTAAGTAAACAGATTGATTGATTGATTGATTCAATAATTGATTGATTAATTGATTGAATGATCAATTGATAGAAACCAAGCAATTGATTGGAAGAGAGAAAAGAATAGACTACATGTCGGAGCTCATTTTAAGTTTACGTAGATAAGATTTATGGTAAAAAGGAGTGGCTTAATTATCTAAGGGTGTTCATGGCAAGTGAGAAAAATCTCAAATATTATAATGAATGAATTTAGATGCACAATTAAACAAGAAGTTCTGGTATAAAAAGGTAAGACCCTCCTCTTTTCATGCATGGTGAACTCAAAATTTAAAATTTAAATTACAGACTAGTGAAGAACGCAGGCGAGTGAGACACGCTCTCTTGTTAAAATGCAAAAGTTTGAAGGTTTAAATGTAAACAAGCCATCGAAAAGTGAACAGAGGGGAGAGTTGTTTAATTAAGACATTAGATGGATTTTGTGACTCTTGATGAACTTTGTAGTCCTTACTATGAAGTTTGACATTTATCTGAGTATTTGATATTTTGAATCAGTAATCAGTAGAGAGCACTCAAGCAGAGCATCATGCAGATGTTCAGGACTGAAGGTGTAAGTGGCCTGGCCATAACCCTTTTATACCAGAACTTCCTGTTTAAGAAATACAGATGAACAGCTAATGGACTTACTGGTAATAATTAAACTTACCTTTGGTATTTTAGCTCCAAGTCGAGTGTACCTTTCAGCACACTTTAGATAATCCACAAACTCTATGACCTCCATTTTAGCTTCTTCCATTCCAGCAACATCTTTAAACCTTTAGTTGAAGTAAAAGGAAGGTGTAAGTAGCCTGCTTGCAGGCGGTGGAGGGTGTTTTTTCGCACAGAAAACGGATCATTGAAGTGGCCGCCATATTGGCCAAGCGTGATCGAGACCTGGGATCAAATGACAAATGGAAGGGGTGGGGGGAGAAGCACCGGTTTCTGCACGAAAAAACACCCTCCACCGCCTGCAAGCAGGCTAGGTGTAAGTGGAAGTAAAACAATTTTAACCCCTCTCCTCCTAATTTTCTATCGTAAAAGAAATTCTTTGAAAATTCAGCTTTAAACAGAAGAAAAAATTATATGCTCAACACAAAAAAAGCTAGTGTACCAAGGAGTATACACCGTCACAGTAATAATTATTGTTACCTTACAGTAACTTGGTATGTAGCAAATAGTTAAAGTAATTCTGCCCAACTAGATGACATATTAGGGTCATTATTGCTCGAGCAATGAAGTTTGGGGGGTTAAGCTAGTTTCATTTTTTATGAGGGAAAATATTAGTGGTAATGCAACTAACTGAAGGTCAGTTTTTGCTCATTCCCAGGGATTGATAAGTGGCATTGAATGGCATTTATCCCATTCACACTATAGCTTAAACATGTTTAAAAGCTAGATAAACTCAGTTTAACTAAACAACCTGTTTAAGGTAGTTTTAACCCCATGTAGCCTGCTTTCAGGCGGTATATGTTTTTTTTTCGCACAGCAAATGGATCATCAAAGCAGCCGCCATATTGGCCGAGCGTGATTGAGACCTGGGATCGAATGACTTAATATCACGTGACCAATGACATCATCACCTCTAAGTGATTGATAGGGACCCATAACCATGTCTGTCCAGGTTTGAGCAGGCTGGCATTTAAAAAACGAGGCAGATATGGGCATGTACTTAAAACACGTAATCGATGACGTCATCGTTACGTCATCACCACTAAGTGCTTGATAGGGACCTACTACCATGTCTGTCAGGTTTGAGCGTGTTGGCATTAGAAATGAGGGAGATATGGGCATGTACTTAAAATCATGTGAGCGATGACGTCATCATTACGTCATCGCCACTAAGTGATTTGTGGAGACCCAATGCCATGCCTGTCCAAGGTTGAACTCATGTCTGGCATTAGAAACAAGGGAGATATGGGCATTTACTTAAAATCATGTGTCTGGCATTAGCAGGGCACCCGTCAATACATCTTCTCCTGCATGACCAAATCTTTCAATTCTTGGATGCATACTATAAACACCCATAAATATATCTTTGGAATATCGAACACTATTCGGACAGCCAACAGAGAGTTCCTGATGTACACAGAAAAAAATGAAGTACACACCATAAAACGATGAATAAATTAGCTTGACCCACTAACCCTAATAACTAGTGTTCTGCACTTGCATGCATTCACATGTTAAAAATGAGCAGATGCAGACAAAAATCCACTACAAAACTGCTTATTTTATTTAATTTTCCAACATTTTCACAGGTTTCTCTCTATATAATTTGACATTCATTTGCTTGGTTGCCATGCTGAATTTATTGTAATACCGTCTTGTTAATTCACAGTTGAAGATAAAAACCATATATGACCATGTAACATTCTCTATTTCTGCCAAATATTATTTTGATGATGAAAGCCTGTGAAAATTGCCTATGGCTTAAGTGGAACAATTTTCCAACAACGAGTCCACACTCAAATATTGACACAAATATTGCTTTAATTTGTACACATACATGCATGAGGGCACAACTGAATTATTATTTGTCCGTTCTTTATGTAATGACTGTATTTCTCTTGTAATGGACAATGAATGTAATGAATTGGTACCAAGAGAAATAAGTTCCTACGTGGATGAGAGGGCCTGGAGAGCTGTTGTTATGATAATTAGGGTTATATAAACTGTCAAGAGACAGAGTCAGTTCATTGCACTGTTTCATCTCAGAAATGTTACATACATGTACATGTTAGATAATGCTTGTATGAGTACTCCTATCTGCACAATTACATACACACTATGAAAAAAGTACACTAACTAATATAATACATTGGATACTATGGGCCAGTGGACCCATCACCAAATGTTATTATTATGGTAATCAAGTAATTTTGGATCGTAATAATTCAAACTTGTGTGCTTTTCAAAGAGCTGAAATTGTATTTGCCCTAATAATGGGCTCACACAATGTTGATACTCTTTGAAAAACACACTTGTTTAAATTATATAATCCCAACTTGTACTCAAAATCATATGACTATGGTTTACTAATTGCATTAACCCTTTCACTACTAGAGCGGCCAAAAGCGCATGAAGCATGTACCTGGGAAAAAATATTGCATCAAACCTAGACATACTGGAAATACGATGTTGCAATATTATTTCAAGGGATGAATAACTTCAAAGTCAGAGCTATAACAGGGATCGCTCGACTCTCCCACTTTGGAGAAAAACGCATTTGTTTTGGAGATCGTTCTTAGTTTCTTTGATTTTCGCGAATTTTGAGGAGCTGAAAATCAGCTCAAAAAAACCTTCCCATTCGCACTTGAAATCAAAAGCAAACACAAAATAACCACTCAGTCGTTACAGTACCTTGTTTAATCTTTCCAACCAGCAGGTTTGTTTGCACAAAATACACCTAGTGACTGTGAAGCGTGCTATTCTTAATGCTGCACTTCTCTCTGCCATGTTTTCCTGCTCCCACCTCCAATTGCATGCTGGGTAATCAACAAAAAAATCACAAGGGGACCTCCCCCCTACAGCCAAGAGCGGTGATTTGGACTCAAGCCGTTGCTTTAAAGTGACAAAAACACATCCTAATAGGTTGAGCAGGGGTAAAAGAATGCCAACTGCAGGATTTCAAGGCTTTCAGTGAAGAATTTTTTCCTGTGTCTGAAATCACAAACACAACGGAAAAACCCTGTGAAATTCCCTCACAAGGCCTACTAAAAGCAAACCAAGTACTTTTCAGCCATCCTCAGACTTAATGTCTTCAAGCTCTCTGACAGTGGCATTTTTCTCCAAAATTAGAGCACATTTCATTGGAAACCCTACAGAAGAAACCATACTCACCGCCGCCGAGTCTGTAGAATTCTGCCGAATGGCATCATGGGGAAAGTTTGAGCCCTTGGTTTAAAAAGTCAGCAGTATTTAACTAGCCCGGGCTAGCCAAACTGGAACTGAGGGGAGAGGGTTGAGCTAGCACTCTGCATTTCACCAATTGAGCCCAAATGCGTCCAGGAGTGAAAGGGTTAATTTAATAGCGTAAGGGATTCAATGCACAAATAAGTAATGTAAATTGGAATGAAGGTAGTAGATAAATACATTGAGATGATGGATGTATAAACCTACTTCACTCCCTGTCCACTGCCTGGCATCACCACAGTTGCCTTGGCCTTGATATAACTGGACTGAAAACCATGAAAAACATCATGTTCAAGATACCAAGAAAAGCACTGCTCAAAACTAGTGATTAACACAATCTAGTAGGATGTACACTTATTTTAGTAGCGCACACTGCTGTGAAAGAAAACTCTGATCTCAATGTACAAAATCAATTGATACAAAAGCAAAATCTATTAGCCCAAGGGCTAGTGTGTCTCACGATTCACTAGCCCAACTTGAATATTTGGTAGTCCAGGGCTAGTGAAGTAGCAAAAAGTACATGTATTTCCAAAATAGGCTGATTAAATACTGTGCAGAGTGGACTGGTGGCACTTTGCTAAACATCCTTTGATCATCTTCTTAAGTTCACACTGATATTCCTTGTAACTGTAATGCCACTACGTCTAAAAAAGTTAATAAAAAGTTGATTTACGTGTCTAGTTTACTAGCTGACCCTAGACAGGGTCTATTAATTGGGGATACAGATTCCCTGGTCGAATTTGGGTTAACCAAATAATTTAAGCAATGTCTAAATACATGAAATGACAATTTCACTCCAACTTCCACAATATTAAAATCCCAAATTTGCATGACAAGCATTTTGGGCTATGGCACTCTTAAATTTGGGCCCACTGGCTGTTAAGTTTGGGACCTTTGGCACTCTTAGTTTACACAACAAAAATCAGGAGTGCCAATAATTTAGGGCACAGCACTCTTCATTAATTTTACACAGCAAAAGTCAAGAGTGCCGGTCCTAAACTTATCGGCTTGACGGCCCAATTTTAAGAGTGCTGTGCCCAAATTGCTTGTCCTGAAAATTGGGCTAAAAACTCAAACAATTGAAAGTACATGGGATTGATTGATTTTAAGTCTCAGAAGATTTCAGATATCTGCTATTTTATCAAACACCACTGCATCCAATACACTACGTAAGCAACGTAATTAAAGACACCACTGTCTGGTAAAGTCATGTCCCTACACCAGCACACACACACACTAATCAGCAGGAACACATGACTTGAGTGTCCTGACAACCAGTAAGAAAGGCTGGAGTTATGTGCTTACATCACTACAACCAAGAAATTCCTTATTCTAGGCTGTCAGGGCTGTGCATTATGGGAATGCTTGGGTGTCAAACCTTTTACACTATCATCATCAATCATTCTTGAGACATTACAGTAAGTTACTGCAGTAACCGTTTTCTACTAACAGTTTATGGTTATGTTTAGGATTAAAAATAAGCATCATTGCATTACCTGGAAAGGGGGGACACTCCCTATATGGCAATGACAGGAATGCCTGTCATACTTTTTAGGTGTTAAAAAGCATAGCTTGGTACTTAGGGTGTTCAATTTCAAACATCTACAGTTGTGATTATTGTGGTACCTTTAGGGTATTCAAAGTAAGATGAACAAGCCAACATTCAATTTGGCTAATGATAATGCTAACTGCATGGCTTTGCGCCTTGGTATTTTCACCATCAATTGCACTGGGATGTAATTGTTTTAATATATCGTTACTTAAAATATCAGGTACTCTGATATTGTGTTTTGAGAGTGGTACAGTTGAACCTCCCGTAAGCGACCACCCTCAGGATCTGGAAAAGTGGTCACTTACGAGAGGTGGTTGCTTACAAGAGTAACCACCCCAGGAAGCCCAAATTTTAGCAATATGATATCTGGTCTCTAGGGACAGGGAATATCAATACAACAACCGATTTTATCACAACTGTTTATTATTATGGGTTTGTAGTGCTCCAACCTCAAAACCTTTAAACTTTTCAGTGAACATGAACATGAACTTCAACAGATAAACAGTGCTTGATAGTGTCAAAAAATATTTACAGTTTATGGCTTGAAAAACCTATTAATTGAGGATTGTGTGAACGATTTCAGTTGTAGATCTAATAGTACGTCACTAACACAGGAGACTGCAGAGGATAATGGTTTATTTCTATGCCAGTCTGCAAACCCTGCCAACTGATTGGCAAGCTCAATTACTTCTCTAACGGAGCTGATGCTTGGAGCCTTCAAAGGCTTAGTCAAATCATTGTCACTGTCGCTCTCTACTGGTTAACGTTACATACCGGATACAGAATGTCTTACTTGCCGACATTGGTAAATGTAACCGGAAATACATTATTTACTGATATTGATTGTAATAAAGCCATTGTAATCCGCTTATTGTAATGTACTGTATTTGCTGAAAATATATTACTGTACTTGGCCTCTGGGATGGTCGCTTACCGGAGGCAAAATAACAAAGACAAATCCAACTCCCAAGTCCAAAAGGTGGTCACGGTCTCTTATGGAGAGGTATCAAATGCAGTGATTTGACTGCAAGACAAAACAGGCTTTTGATAAGTGGTCGCCTAAGAGAGGTGGTCGCCTAAGAGAGGTGGTCGCCTACGAGAGGTGGTCGCACAGAGAGGTTCCACTGTACCTCTTAGGGGTAAACAAAGTTGAGCTATGCCCAAAGAACGAGATTCTGGTACCTTTTATGGGTTCCTTTTAAAATTTCCAGTGAGCATCCCTGTCACTTTTATATAGGAGACCCCCCCAGGGGATGCCATTTACATGACATGCACAACCTCTATGTACTTACAAAAGGGTTGCTTCCCATGATTCCACCTTTCCTTCCTCCACCAGGAGCTTTTCTCCCAGCAAGTAAGTACCAGACCACGCCTATGACCACAATGGCTGTTGTGGCACCAAGCAGGGTTGAGCTAAAGGGAAAAATAATATATACATCATGATTTATACTATTTCAAACACGAATTGTAGTGTTTTATCAGGCGTTCCAAATATTGAGAAAACAAATGAAACCCAAGACGCGTAGCCTCAAGGGTTTTATTGTTTTTGAAATATTTGGAATCCCCTGATGAAACACGAACAATGAGTATTTGAAATTACTTCTCATGCGAATGGTTAAACTGAACATTTACATACGCGTCTTTTCAAACATCATTAGCAAGTATTGTTTACCGTTTGACTGTTGTATATAATTATTGCATAGATGGCTTATTATTCTTTTTTATTTCAACTAGCATACTCAGTAGTGTAGTGGCCAAGAGTTAGTACAAGCAGTCAGAAGGGTCGAGGTTTGAACTCTAATGGAGGACACTATCTTTCTATGTTGTTCTTTACTTCTTACTTGTAGTTTGTCAGTATAGTTAGTGGATCAAGAAGTAATATGTAGATTAGGAACAGTTTCATCACTAGTGATGAAAATTTGTTCCAGACACTTAGTGATTTTCAACCGATATTTCATTGGGTTTCCAAACTCATGTACCTGACCAGATTAGAGATTGTGGATGGGCAATCATGAATTATTAATGAATTTGAGAAGTACTACTTCTCATTAATAATTCAAGAGCTTTTTAGTCAATCAGAGGACTGCATTTGGTCAGGTATCCACCTGAGTTTGGAAACCCAATGAAACACCAGTTGAAAATCACAAGTGTTTCAACTGATTTTCATCCCTAGTGGTGAAACTGTTCTTAATCATCATCAGTGCTCGACCTTAGCAGTAGTCTACTAGTCCTTGACTAGTAAGAAATGCTTCTGGACTAGTAAAAAAATAGAGCCACTAGTCACAGGACTAGTAACTATTCTATAATAATTATAGAATAAAGTATTTGTAATGTTTAATAAAAGATAAAAACAAAAACATGTTGTCCTGTGATTGTTGTTTGAGCGAGTTTCTTCGCAAACGTTCCGAAAACAATTGCGAAAAGGCCGAAAAGACTGAACAAGGCTAAGGCGAGGACTGGCCACTAGTCAGCCCCAGGAGCTCCCGTGAAGGCCGCTATTGCCGCCATCTTTGTTTTGACTTGTTCACTTGTGCGTGTATCATGAAAGGCTCAGAGATCAGCAAATGTGACCACACACGGGAAAACGTACCTTCGTGTGAAAAACAAACGGCGTAAAAAGTCGTTCAGAGACCGTTCGGTGTCCGTTAGAATGTTTTGAGAAACCGTTCGAACGGTTTTAGAAACCGTTCGAACGTTTTACGAAACCGTTTGGATTTTTTCCTAGCCTGTTTAAACGATCCACTCAATCCGTTCGAACGGTTTATAAAACCGTTCGAACGGTTTATAAAACCGTTCGAACGGTTTCTCAAAACGTTCGAACGCCACAAGCAATTCGTTCTAAAATTTAGCGTGCCCGTTCGATTTTTTTTACTGCCCGTTCGAACGCTTTGAGAAACCGTTCGAACGGTTTTTAAAAGCGTTCGTTGCCCGTTTATTTTGCCGTTCGAACGGATTTTCGTTAAGGTACATTTCCGGTGTGTGGTCACAAATATTGGCATGCCGGAGTTAGAACTACCAGGAATTTTTTCTGGACTAGTAAATTTTCAGCTCTACTAGTCCCAGGACCAGTGATTAAAAAAGTTAAGGTCGAGGACTGATCATATTCATGAACCACTAACTACTTACATACTCAGATACACTATAGGTAAGGAGTGAAGAAGTAAAGAAACAACATACAGTGTAGAAAGAAAAAGTGTGCCTCCACTGGAGTTTGAACCTCAATCCTTCCAACTGCTTGTACTAACACTACTGGTATGCTAAATGAAATCACTAACAGCAAAAATGAATAATAAGCCATCTATTTACAACAGTCCACAATTTGAAGAATGAAAGTGTAAAAAACAAGAAATAGAGAATTATATAATAAATGACTGAACAAAGAGGATTATATGTTATCTCGACCACTAACTCACGTCATCAAAACTATTGAACAGTACACTTTAAAAAAAATCCTTTTCGCTTGCATATTTGCAAAAGAAATCGTTTTACTGAGATTTCAGTTTGCAGGATAGTGCAAACATCATTTTCAGATCATAAGTGTTTCGTACTTGAGTATTGCTTTAATGAATATATTAAACAGTTTCCTTTATAATATAAACTAGGGAAGCATGCATTGCAAGAACATATGTGATTTCATTTGCTGAAAATGTTTAGTTCAATGACAACAAGTAGTTTTTTTGTAAACAGCTGAACTTACATATGGCTGTTCTTCCACTGTTGATGCTTTGATTCTGCCCAAACAGTTCTCTCATCTTTAAAGCCTTTCTCCCTTGAATTATAGTAACTAATTTCTTTTCAGCTAGATAAGTTTGAATTTTGTTTAGTTTATAAAACAAATAAAAGACTATTTTCCTGTCCTATTAAATAAATGCAATTTTGAGGTCTTGAAAAGCTGCTACATGTAAATGCAGTCTAGAATCTGCTTGTGCATCTACTTATAGCTATTCAAGACCTCAGACATGCCTTTTTATAGAACACAGGAACACATCTATTAATTTTGTGGCAAACCATCTTCAATTTGTGAAATATTTACAGAACGTCATGGTTTGAAATATACATGCGCCAGGTAGGTCAAATGAATGTGCTGAGGCTACTTTATTGCCGTCATACACCTGTTTCTTTATCATTCTATTAAAAAAAGAAACTGCTGTGGTAGATGCTTACAACAATTCGTTCTGTGCCCTGTATTTGATAGGGATGAACTCCCGAGGGGAGATTCTCAGCTCTGCTTGGGCATGACTCATCTTCTTCTCGAAACTCTCCAGGCTAGCAATACTGAACGCATAGTGTGGGCCATAGGAGTATACCTGATGAGTGTGTGAAGAAATTAGAAAAAAATGTCAAAAAAACACTTAAAATCTTAAAGAGAATATTTAACACACTGGTATATGAGGCTGTTGGAAGGAATTTACACTGTCCAGTGAATGGAACTTATCTCATTTGTCTTAAAGTGTATACGAAACGAAAAATAAGTTGATCTTATTTGAAAGTCCTTTCGAAATGAGGAAGGATGGCGTTTTCCGTTTGTGAATAACTCATCTCATTCCAGAGATATTCAAGTTTGTTTAGTATGTAAATCAGATTAACTGTGACGTCATGACCTTGACACAACCTGGAGACAGATCACAAAATAAAGAAAATCTCTGAAAATAGTGGCTAAAAATAATTGATACTTTGCACATGTATGGTACAAAGGAAAATACACATCAATGTGCAAATCATGACGTTGCCAAAGAAACACTCTTGTCCCCAGGCCACTTTCATGATAAAAATAAATTCCTTGATTTCTCCTTCGTAATGTACAATTTACTGCTGTTGGCGCATTGTATATCCGAGGTTTAAATAAAATTGTTTTGTAGAACAGAGTCATAAATTACAATCAGATAATATTTTATGTTCAATGTCAAATGAGCCTGGGGCCAAGTGAAGTCACAATAAACAAGGTCCCTTAGTGTAGTCATCCATGCCAAATGATAGAAATGCCATTGACATGATCAGGTGTCCAACTAATGCTGAAAATTTGTTTGTACGGTTTGTCCATTCCGAAAGATTACCAACCTCCTTTCCAGCCACCAATGCTCCTCTGTACAGAAAGACATAAACTTTGTCCTGTGAGGCAGGAACTTCAAGATGCTCCACCTACAAATAGTTGAATTCAAAATGACTTTTGAGACATTTTGGATGCTCCTAAACACTAACATAAGGCCAAATAAATTAACACTATGCAGGTCCAGTTACACGACATACACGACTTTCATAATGGCCGCCTCCAGCCGCCTCCTAATTTGCATAATTTGGAAGATACATATGTAGAGGGAAAACCAATGCTACTACATGAAAGATCACATTAAAACTAGTAATTGTTTTGAGTTTTAGAGGAATGTGGAAAATTGCTGTTGAGCTCTGAGCATTTGTAATGCAGAAAAATATGAAAGCGAGGCTATAAAGGCCTCCGTCGTTTTTCTCATACAAATCTCTCTAATTTCAACTAGCTGTAACTTCATTGCTTTATAAGCTACAGCACTTAACTTTCACAAGGTCACTAATGTCGACATGCTCTTTCACATGGCAATGTTCATATTTTCTATACACGTGGATAAACTACCGAAACGGGAAATCACATATGCAAATTAGGAGGCGGCCTTTATGAAAGTCGTGTATAGGATCGGTAGGTAGGTACTAACTTTTAATTTTTTCTATCCTTTTGTACAACTATAATGAAGATAAAAATACTATGTCAATCCAAAAAAGAAAAAATTATTTCAGCCACAATCTCGATTGTGATTGTTACATGTAGGCGCAAATCCACTATAGAAATGAAGCAAGTGGGGCATTTCTCTCAGACTCTCAAATTTTGTGAGACTCGTATCATTTAGCTTCATACAGAATCTGAATCATTCTATTATAAAGATTTTGTTGTCACAGAATCTGAATCATTCTATAAGTGCAAAAAGTGTTGCATTCACATAGAACATTAGCAATAATGAGTTGTAAAAGTGTGAGAATATCGCAAAATCACGTCCTATAATGAACACTGCTTCATATTGTAATCACGGTACAGGAGTTACTGAACCATGATTCTTATTGCATAATAATTGCCAGCTGTTATATCTAGACAGCTAATCTATTTTTAAGAAATTTACAAAACGAATAATAAAATCATAAATTAATATTGGAATTGGTTTTCACATGATAGCCTGATAACACTGTCACTACCTTGGGCTGACAATGCTCTACCTAATTGGCTGACAACACTACCTAATGGGCTAATGACACTCTACGCTGAGCTGAAGATACTCTACCCTGAGCTGAAGACACTCTACCTAATGGGCTGACGACACTACCTAATGGGCTAATGACACTCTACCCTGAGCTGAAGGTACTCTACCCTGAGCTGAAGACACTCTACCTAATGGGCTGACGACACTACCTAATGGGCTAATGACACTCTACGCTGAGCTGAAGATACTCTACCCTGAGCTGAAGACACTCTACCTAATGGGCTGACGACACTACCTAATGGGCTAATGACACTCTACGCTGAGCTGTTTTTAGTGCAGCTTACTGAAAATTACAATTTATGATAAGAATACTCTACTGAACAAAGCTTGGAGCACATGATTGCACAATGTTAAAGATAATATTATTGTCCTATGGTGCTATGAGTAAAGTTATAACTTTGTATTTTATTGCAAGTTACTTTTTTTTCTTATTTAGACTTTGATATTTTATATGTTTGTAAATAGTATAGGGCAATTCCACAGTATTTTGCATGTCACGGAGGGGAAAATCACAAGATTGAAAGCTGCCTAACAATTAGATACTTGAATTTAAACAAACTTTGGAACCATCATGTATTCCATTTTCAATAGCTCTTTACATGTATGTGTGATTAATTTTAAAAATGTTTTGTAAAATACCCAGGGAGATATTATTTTTAATGTTAGCTGTCACGGAGGGGAACAGAGAAGTCACAAAAAGTACAATTCCAAATCTAACCCCAAATTCCTGTGAATATATAAAAGCACAAGTTTTATTAAACATTTAGTTTATCAACTAACAAATGACATCAAATAATCAAATGTTTAATTTCTCTAACTTCTCCAGCTAGGAGGTAGGTCAAAAGGACAAGCGTCACGGAGGGGGAAGTCTCAGAGGGGAAAGTTTTGTATCATAACAATGCCATACCAATTTTGTCTTAATTAATCCCACTGGAATATTAATTTAACTTATATAACATTATGTAATTAGTCTGGGAACATAAACAAGGCCTATGAGCAATCAAACTTATTACTACTAAGTTACATTTACATGAGCACATGGCAAAGGTTGCCCACAATGCATTGCTGCTATGAGCATGCTCAAATGAACTTTTGCCCACAATGCATTGCTGCTATGAGCATGCGCAGAGGTTACAATTATTATCTGATTTGGGTACAAACAACAAATATTGTGTTGAATGTATGAAAATGATACATTTTATGCAATTTCTAAGTAATTTAAACAGCTTTTTAAGTTTTAATTCCCCTCCGTGACATAATTTTCCCCTCCGTGACACTTGTTATTATTGAAATAGAACAAAGAAAACTTGCAGTTCAGAATTTTTTTTCATTTATATAGTTGTATTGAACTTGAACTCAGAAGTTTATAAAATATTGTGAATTTTGTTTTGACTGTTTTGGAAATATCAAAATTGTGACATAAACAAGTAGCTCATAGGTTTTTTGTGGGCAATTTTGTATTTCAGCTAATTATGATAATTTATGACAAGATAGGAGTGTGCCAACATTTCAAAATCATATTTTTTTATACTTTAGTTATTAAATAATGGGAAAATGCAATGATCTTGTTAGGTTTCAGTAATTAAGAATTCAGAGTTCATTATTTTTATTCAAGTTTAAAACCTTAATTAATAATTAATATAAGTAATTTATTATAGATTTAGATATACAGCATTACATTATTTTCAATCTGTAAGAGCATTGAGACTTTGTATACTGCTCTGAAATCGTTATTATTATTATAATTATAGTAAACAACTTCTCCTTGAATGTAACAAAATTAAATTGAGTTAATGAATGTAACACTACACCTCTCCAGCTGATAACATCTCCCTGTAGAATGTTGCCCATGTTGTCTCAGGTGTTGGGTCTGAGCCGGCAGTCAGGAAATAGATCACAGCTAGCATGACCCACGGCATAATCTGAAGAAAGCTGCTCTTGTTACCAGGCTCCTCGCCAGGCTGCTCATCTGTTATGGTGATAAATGAATTAGACAGCTTATAGAATATGAACAGTGATTATTAAGCATTTTGTATGGATAAACTGTTAATTTTATTGCACTTGAAAAGTAAAGCACCTTACTTAACGTCGGTAACTTGTAAGACTGATAAACTTGAGGCCAATGGTAGACCTACGATTTAACATCCTTATCAGAGAAGATGTGAAGGTCTAACAATTTGTAGTTCATGAACGACATTGTTTCACAAAGGCAGCACTTTCTACTCAGTTATTTTAAGACCCTGAGTGTTGGTCCAACCGGGGTTTGAACCCGCGGCCTCCCGCACAACAGACCGGCGCTTAACCACTGATCTAACTGGGAGACCATTCACTTCACATGAATGGTAAAGCACTTCACTTTACATGAATGGTAAAGCACTTCACTTTACATGAATGGTAAAGCACTTCCCACATTACTCTGGATTCCAAAGGCACTAGTTGTCTCTTAGAATAATTTCAGTCCTCAGTACATATATTTAATACAAAGCACTAGTCGTCTCTTACAATATTTTCAGTCCTCAGCCCGACGTTAGTACAAGGCACTATAGTCGTCTCTTTAGAATATTTTCAGTCCTCAGTATGTTAGTTTGAGGCACTAGTTTTCTCTTAGAATATTTTCAGTCCTCAGTACGTTAGTTCCTTTTTTGCAAAATAAATAATACCAAACCAACCACAGTACGTTGGTCAACCGTACTATGGAGAAAAAAAACTATTATAAACATTTCAGTATATGAACTTGATCAGCTACATTTTTTTACATTTCGGGTTTGTTTTTGCAATCTTACGGAATTACCCGACCTTCAGCAATACTGATCAATGTTCAACTAAAGTATTACAATTTATGATTCTTTGTCGAGAAGGATGAGCTAGATAATTAAGATAAATTTGGATTCCTTAAAAATGGCAAGTCCCGGCATTCAGAAACTCAGCAGATTGGCACTTTGTAACTGATGAAAATATTGTGGGTTCTGTCCTGGTTGTTTGGCATTGAAACCAGAAGGATTAAAAGAATACTGTACCCCAACTGACAGATTTACATGAGCTTTTGTAAATTTGTTTTCCCAATTCAGGTCACCTGACTTTTCCTTTGAGGAATACAATCATGTACTTTATTATTTTTCTGCATCCCAAGAGGAAATGCATCAATTTTCCTAATTGGAAAACAAAGCATTGAATCCTCTTGAGAGCTGTCACATGATCTGAACTGGGACAACAAATGTACAAGCTAAATCAGTCTATTACATGAAGTGGCCACAGTCATCACAGAGCCCATTACTAATTACCACAGCTAGTTTACAGCAGTTTTACTGAGGTTTTACTACTGTCATTCTGTGGTCAAACCACGGTCATTGGATGCAGTAAAACAATGGTAATGCTTCAACAATTTCTGGCAGTACTGTATAGTGTTGGCCAACAGTTGACTAACATACATGTACATTGTATCTTGGTTAGATCTGACACTGGATTAACTATAAAAGCAGAATTTGTGTCTAGATACATATAATTCCGTCATACATCAAGGGGGGGGAGGAGAACACAACTGATTGCAGCAAATGGTAACTGATTAGCTACAGAACATGTAACATGCAAAGCAAACATACAAAGGTCAACAAAATATCCCATATGAGATGCTGACTCAGGGCCCGCTGGGAAAAGCCACCACTGCCAAATACTGGATTATTTAACCTTCCCTTGAATTTAACATCACTCGGTAAATAAACTACCACCACTACAGTACATTACATTACAGCATAATGATATATAGAGCATGTCTAACAACAGTAAATAACAAGTACAATTGTAGGCAGATTAGTGGTCATTATATAAAGTACTCTATGCTGACCTCCTTTCTGCTTATTTTCTCCTTGGTTTTGATGTCTTTTATAACTTGTAGAGAAGAACCTGGATAAGCCTGTAATGGTTTAAAAAATAAACCAATAAAAAAAATATTTCTTAAATTCAGTAGCTCTCAAGGGCTTTATTGAGTTTGGATTTATGTGCATTGGTCAAAATAATTCATGTAAAATAATTTATTCAAATTTATTTATTTGACGTCACATGACATGATTAGTGCCAGCTTTGTGTAGACGTTTCCTCCCTACTTTACCGAGGGTGGGTAAATGACTACACATAGGCTACGATGATGTCACAATCGATGATGTCATAATCTTGATTTTTCAAAAATGTAAAATCGGCTTTCTTCGCATAGGGAATTTGGTCGAGATATTCAAGAATTCGTCAATACTGAAAACCGTTTGTCGCTACAACATAAATTGGCTGAGATATAATTTTTTTAAAGGTGATATTGACCTGAAGAAGTTAAATGTCATCAAATATTTTTTAATGCTTTTGGCTAAAACATACCATTACACTGTCAGGTAGACCTCCTAGTTAATCAGCATGACATCATACTTTAAACAATTGCCAATATTTTCATCATAAGGTTGAAATTAAAAATAGAAAGCAATACGATTTACCACCACATCTAGCCTAGTATTTCACAGGTTGACTTAATTTAAACAAAAATTGCAAAACTTCCAACCAACAGGTAATTCCATATAATTTATGATTTAACTGTAAGTCGATTTGGTTCTGGGGAGCCACTTTAAATTTACTTAAAGACCCTGTGTCCGAGTCCATGGTGCTTTGCGCCAATGTTATGATTAGTTTGTTTATCAGTGACCGCATAAATTAAAGGCCAGCTTTTAGGAGAACTAAAATGCTCTCGATTGCTTATAAGTTTCATAAAAGAAGTACACATACACTTTGGATAACGATTTTCATAATTTCTAACGGATTAAAAACCCAATCGAGCCCACAAATTTTCCCCGGATGCTTCGAATATGATTTTAACACTCTCGGCAGGAAGCCAGTTGTTCTGTCTTTAGATTCTAATTTTTCACAACTCTACAAGCAAACACATACTCTTTCTACCTTGTTTTCATGTCTCCAGTATTGCTTAGCTGTATTTGAAGATCTCTACTTTCCTTGCGAATGATATATTTTGAGTGCAAAATGAAATGTTGTACTAATACTCGAGTCAAACTCACAGCGAAGTAACAGCTGAACTCAGCAGATTGGAGTTTCACCCGCGATTGTAGTTTTGGTTACCCTGGTTACCAGAGGCTCGAAAGTTGCGAGTCGCGAAGGAACGAGTCTCCTATGAGGAGATGGATCGCAAAGCGATGCGTCTCCGCTCGAGGAGCGAAGCGACGAGCCTCTGGGCTAACTGGGTAGTAATCTCACTTTCATGTTGGATATGCTATTGAATGAAAGGGTCAAATATTCAGTCAAACAGGATTTTCTGTTTTGACAGCTATGTGACACACTCGTGAATGCCTGGTTCGGAAGACAATTCAAAACAAACTTGTCTCGTATTACGGATAACTTCTAAAACTCCCGTGAAAAAGTTAAAATCTACTCAACGTGTAACTTTAAAAGAGATTTGCAGGACGTGCATTATATATATTCCATTTTCTGGTCGACAAAGACATTCCTCTAAAGGAGAAAGTAGCCGAAAGGTTGACGGCGCTGCGTGGGATTGAAGTAATCCAGGAAGAGTTCATTTCTTAGATCATTTGCTCGAAATGGAAGCGGGAGCTTGAAAAACTTGAAGCAACGACTGATCAGTGCAAAGTTCTAAATCTCTAGCTGAAAGATGTGCTGAGGTACCGAGAAACTTATAATTCTGCAACACTGCTGGTAGAGGAAAATAAAATCAAGAAGAGGGATTTGCCTGTCGAGTGAAACGATGCAAAGGCAATTCACCAAGTACGATCGAACTAACCCAACGAAATATCCTGACCATTCCTGAGTATCACGACCAAATCAACTCGAACTCGAGCTTGTTGTGCATGTCGATCTTGTTGTCCCCTCAAAGGATCAACCGAAAAGTGCGAAAGTTGAGGTTTGTGTAAATCACAAATTTACATTTGACTGGCTCAGAGCCATTGCAATCGGAATAAGCTGAAAAGTTAAAGACTTCCCGTAGCCTGTTGGTAGGACAGCAGTGATATCTCGTCGTTTCACAAAGCTAATAATCGCTTCTTTTTGGACTATCGACCCCAGGTCCACTCGGTTACGTCGGTCACTGTGGCCTCTGGAACCAAGGTAAGTTTTGGTAGGAACGAAATTCTAATATATTAGGTCTAAGGTAGGTCTAAGAAGGGTTTAATTTTTGCTTTAATTCTTTCAAATTGCATCATTGTTTTTTTCAATGATTATGCTTAAATTGCTATATTACACGATCGCATGCAATTCGAACCTGATTGTAATATACACACCATCGCATAATAAAAGCTTCATATACATGAGGAGCCGCAGGCCTTAGATACCGCTAACGTGGTCATCTGAAATGACCACGTTCCAGCCACAGGGAAGCTTAAAGACAATAACAGGGTTGACAGAGTGCTCCCTTGGAGTCCCAATAATGTGACACGCAACATTTCATCACCTCAGTTTAACACCACTTTTTCCCCTTAGTATCAGTTAACACATACACGTGTGTAGATTTATGATTCTCTCCTTACCGCTTCGCGGCTCGCTTTCTTCCCTAGAAAAAAAAACGAGACCAGAACGAAATTATCTTGCAAACGTATCCGTGAAAACCTTTAAAATAACTATATATAAAATGACCTAAATAATCATCTAACTGGAAATAATACAAGACTCAGAAGGGACTCAGAACTACTCGGCTGTAAAAGGGTCGCACGTGGATGACTGAAATATGTTTGTCAAGTTGAACATGCAAGTACCCTAGCTGTACAAAATGTAAAGCTCATTGATATAACTCAATGCACTTAGTGTAACTTAGCCTGCGACTGGCAAGCGTTTGATATTCTCAGGCCAGTTTTTATTTTTTTTAGTTTCTGTCAGTCGGCAGTAACGGCATTATAAGGACGTCGGTACGGTTAGAGTATTTGAAGACTTTAAATAAAGACCTTTAAACACAACTGACTACAGAAATATCAACAGAATTGATAAACATAACTACCGTATTTTGACACAGTCAGTTAAGTTCAAAGATTTCAACTCCAAACTTCCTCTAGCATTAACGCGTCCGACGTAAAGCCGTCGCAATCAGTCGAAAACAATTAATACATCGAAACTGTTTGCGACGGCTTACGCAGTATATGGAAGGCCAGCCGTAATAGAGATTCTGCTAGCAGGGAAGAACACGGATATATTTCTGAGAAAACAAAAATGATTTCCAGCTACTTAAAAGCGCATATGGATTATACGGTTCCATTTCACGCGTTCATCTTGTCGTTCCTCTTTTCTTCAAACGTTCAACCGTGATAGTAAATTACTTGTTTCTATTTAATCACAAGAAAGCTTTATGAATTCATTCTCGCTGCTAATAAACACAGACATCAATTACACCAGTGAGAATGATTTTTCTTTGTTGAAAGTCATAAGTTTACGTGCATCGACAGTCAATTATGAGCGCATGCACCGAAAACGAACACTTACTGGGTTCAATGTCGATAAAACCGTGGTTTTTGTTTCGTTCATGCTAACGAAAATTTCGTCACCTTGTTGTGATATTAACTACAACAACTAACTAAGTAGTTGTTTACGGGCTGGCCTCGGCTTCTGGGATTACTGTGAAGAGCGCAACTCTTCGCCCTTCTCTTCGAAGGAAAAAACGTCACTCGCAACGCTTCTTGGCCCAGTGCAGCTTAAATATTCTTCATTGCTAAGGCTATTCGCTCGAGCGGCTTTCGAAAGAGTGACACTTCGCTTTTTCCCATGAAACTGAACGATAATTTTGGGTTGCTTGACAGTTTCAACTCCAAAAAGAAGAGGGTGCATGGTCTCCAAGGCGGGTTATCACTGAAGCCTCGTGTAGTACTTCTTTTCGGCTCAACCTTTCGTCATCGAGGCCTTCGTTATTATTTACGAACTCTTCAGGCAGTAAGGGTAGGCAGTAAGCTGTTGAATTCAGCTTACGGATTACCCAAGAAAGTAACAGAAATATAAACAGGCATGCATTAAGGGGAGTTCTGCCCATGTTCAGCTGTTGAATTCAGGTAACGGATTACCCAAGAAAACAACAGAAATATAAACAGGCAGTGAGAGGCAGGGGGTTCTGTCCCAGTTCAGCTGTTGAATTCAGGTAATGGATTACCCAAGAAACAACAGAAATATAAACAGGCATGCAGTAAGGTGAGTTCTGCTCCTGCGTGTTCAGCTGTTGAATTCAGGTAACGGATTACCCAAGAAAACAACAGACATAAACAATGAGGCAGTAAGGGTGGTGGCTAATTTCTGCCCATGTTCAGCTGTGGAATTCAGGTAACGGATTACCCAAGAAAACAACAGACATAAACAGGCTGTAAGGGGGATGGCTAATTTCTGCCCCTGTTCAGCTGTGGAATTCAGGTAACGGATTACCCAAGAAAACAACAGACATAAACAGGCAGTAAGTGGGTTGGCTAATTTCTGCCCCTGTTCAGCTGTGGAATTCAGGTAACGAATTACCCAAGAAAACAACAGACATAAACAGGCAGTAAGAGGGATAGCTAATTGCTGCCCCTGTTCAGCTGTGGAATTCAGGTAACGGATTACCCAAGAAAACAACAGACCGCATAAACAGGCAGTAAGGGGGATGGCTAATTTCGGACCGTGTTCAGCTGTGGAATTCAGGTAACGGATTACCCAAGAAAACAACAGACATAAACAGGCAGTAAGGGGGATGGCTAATTTCTGACCGTGTTCAGCTGTGGAATTCAGGTAACGGATTACCCAAGAAAACAACAGACCGCATAAACAGGCAGTAAGGGGGATGGCTAATTTCTGACCCTGTTCAGCTGTGGAATTCAGGTAACGGATTACCCAAGAAAACAACAGACCGCATAAACAGGCAGTAAGGGGGATGGCTAATTTCTGACCGTGTTCAGCTGTGGAATTCAGGTAACGGATTACCCAAGAAAACAACAGACCGCATAAACAGGCAGTAAGGGGGATGGCTAATTTCTGACCGTGTTCAGCTGTGGAATTCAGGTAACGGATTACCCAAGAAAACAACAGACATAAACAGGCCGTAAGGGTGGTGGCTAATTTCTGCCCCTGTTCAACTGTGGAATTCAGGTAACGGATTACCCAAGAAAACAACAGACACAAACAGGCAGTAAGGGTGGTGGCTAATTTCTGCCCCTGTTCAACTGTGGAATTCAGGTAACGGATTACCCAAGAAAACAACAGACACAAACAGGCCATAAGGGTGGTGGCTAATTTCTGCCCCTGTTCAACTGTGGAATTCAGGTAACGGATTACCCAAGAAAACAACAGACATAAACAGGCAGTAAGGGTGGTGGCTAATTTCTGCCCCTGTTCAGCTGTGGAATTCAGGTAACGGATTACCCAAGAAAACAACAGACATAAACAGGCAGTAAGGGTGGTGGCTAATTTCTGCCCCTGTTCAGCTGTGGAATTCAGGTAACGGATTACCCAAGAAAACAACAGACATAAACAGGCCGTAAGGGTGGTGGCTAATTTCTGCCCCTGTTCAGCTGTGGAATTCAGGTAACGGATTACCCAAGAAAACAACAGACATAAACAGGCAGTAAGGGTGGTGGCTAATTTCTGCCCCTGTTCAGCTGTGGAATTCAGGTAACGGATAACCCAAGAAAACAACAGACCGCATAAACAGGCAGTAAGGGTGGTGGCTAATTTCTGACCGTGTTCAGCTGTGGAATTCAGGTAACGGATTACCCAAGAAAACAACAGACATAAACAGGCCGTAAGGGTGGTGGCTAATTTCTGCCCCTGTTCAGCTGTGGAATTCAGGTAACGGATTACCCAAGAAAACAACAGACATAAACAGGCAGTAAGGGTGGTGGCTAATTTCTGCCCCTGTTCAGCTGTGGAATTCAGGTAATGGATTACCCAAGAAAACAACAGACATAAACAGGCAGTAAGGGTGGTGGCTAATTTCTGCCCCTGTTCAGCTGTGGAATTCAGGTAACGGATTACCCAAGAAAACAACAGAAATATAAACAGGCAGTAAGGGGCCGGGGGTTCTGTCCCAATCAGTTCAGCTGTGGAATTTAGGTAAATGATTACCCCGCATGAATTCAGGTAACGGTTTACCCAAGAAAACAACAGACATAAACAGGCAGTAAGGGGGTTCTTTCTTGGTTTGCCTGTTATTTGTAAGATTTATCCCCACTTGAAAATTAACTTCTAATCTAGCATAAACTGCTTGCGAAGTAGGTGCTTCCCCTTGTATTTCTATGTTAGATTGTTGACAGCCAGAGAGCCCTGAATAATCATTTCTCTTGCAGCAAGTATAACTCCAACACCACAGCTTCCTGAACCATCACCTGACATCCTATATCTGTTTGGTAGAAAATGAAGGCTCGATCTGCAATCTACAACAGAAATATATAAAAACACAAACACAAAATAGAGATACACATGCAATGACACATATCGATCTATGCATGACAGTACATTTACATGTACATGATTGTGAGAGTTTGAGAGGAAATTAAAAAGATTATAAGTAAATTTGAATGATTGTGGAAAAAATTATAATCCCAAATGGTTTATTCAACAGGCCGGTTTTAAATCAACACTGACGTAATCACTGAATAATAAATTAAATAACTTCAAACAAAATAAATCGTAACACACTAGCAGCGATAGTTGCTTTCGTTTCCTTTACCTTCTCCCAGTTAAAACGACAGCTCGTTTCCTAATACTTGAATGCGACGAGTCTTCAGGGTTACCTTTTTCGTGAGACCGATCACAGCGGACCGCGTGAGGTCGAAGGAGTTCATCGCGTCAATTACTTGCTTGAACTCTGATCAGAGGCCAAAAATCCTTGATATGATCTCTCAACTGAAGACTGCTGCTGCTTTAACAAGCCCACAAAAGAGTCCAAACAGAGTAATAGCGTACATGCAGCCCACTTCTTCGGCGTTTCTTCTTTCCGCCAGAACCATTCGAATGGAGCGCATTCACCATTTTCCCGCCACAAATCTGATACTTTCACTTGAGAATCGTTCGAAAGCCTTGTTCTTAACAAATCTTTTCACTTTACAATCACAACGGCTGTTTGACAGAGCGTACCACTTCTTACGTTTGTCAAGTGAAGCTCCTAAAACCCTAGTTAAGTAGAAAGGTCTCAGCGTTCGCGTCCTCCATGCGGATCGCATGCAAATATCCTTGAAGTTTGGGCATATAATTTCTGCCTCCAATTTCATCTCTCCACAGGAATTATACCTTCGAAAGTGTTTACTGGTTATATTAAATAAAGTGGTGACAACACTGAAACCACAAAATGTCAAAATCGTAATTCGATTTTGGGGAGTGGGATGGAGTCGTTTGTAACCTCTTATCGGTATAGTATAATTTTATACTAGCAATTAATACAAAAAGGCGATTGAACCCAGGGCCAACTTTGGCTCCTTGCAAGCGGCATAGTGAAATATATATTGAATTTGGTTTACAACAAAGCGACCATAACAATGATTTCCGCCCAACCCCGGGTTTATTTCGTTTAAAGGAGTAAATGCTTCTCTTATGGCTTCTTTGAGGACATGTTAGCAATTGTAGGTAAAGCACAAATGAGTCGGCACTAGTTTGAGAGTCGAGGGTAAACTTTCCGTTTAGACTCCCGAGGCCGGACGCCGCGCCTCTCGGATCAACAAGCAAGCTCCGCCGTTAGTTATTGATAATTTCTGATGAAAAGACGCATGATTATTTGAGGAACGACCGTGCCCATCAAGTTCTGAAGGCTCAGGAATAAATACAGTCGTTATAGAGCAGACCAGGGAATCACATACGGAATCACATATATACAGTAGTGCTATTAATATTGGCTCTCAACCGCCGGGCGCAAATTAAATTGTTCAAAAATCTGATTGAGGAGCAAGTTGACATGCAATATACTGTTCTTTCAAATCACATGCACGGCCGAATAGCAAAAGAAAAAGAAAGTTCTTTAAAGTTCCGCCACAATTCAGTAATCATTTTTCTGAATTTTAACATGACAAGGCAAACTAATGGTGGTGGCTGTTTTTTTCAACAGTAATATGACAAGCAAATTACCGGTGCTGACACATGTAGGTGTTTTACTAAGTCAAATTACCAGAGCGTCTCTAGCAACCATGAATTCACGCTGGGTCAAAAAATCGGGCGATGCGGCTCCTCATGGTTCATGATATGTAAATATATGTTAATGTTGGGTCTCCTTTCTAGGTGTTCCCATAGATAAGCCACAACCCCAATTTTTAACGAAAATTTTGGGTAAAAAGGTGCAGCTTATACACGGGTCTTTACGGTATGTTTAAACGAGCATTTTTACCCCTATCTGGGCCCAGTGTTCAACTAGTAGATAATCATACAAATTAATGTTCATGACTTGTTTTAAGGTATGAGTAATCCGAGTTCGGTATGGTATGAGCCACACCTCTAACCTGACTCTAACAGTTCATCAAACATGTCAAACCTACCATAATGAATGTTCTTGTTCTTCAGCAGTGGGTAAATGGCATAACAGACTAGTGAAGAATGATTGGTACTTCTTAAACCAGACTAAAAGTAAACAAGAAAAAGTTTATTGCACATTGTAAGCCTGCAGTATTGTCAACCACACTGTTAACATCAATATTAAGAATCACAAGAATCTTTATAACCTGTGACACAGTTAATGCAGGGCTTTACTTTAACCCTTTTAGCCCTGCCCAACTGATTTTTAGCTATTTCTAGACTGCAAGGAACCCTCCACCCCCCCCCCCCCCCCCTAAAAACTGTATTCAATGTTACCATGGAATTTCCCACTGACCTACAGTTTGTATAATACTGGCTTATCTTACGAAGATGGTGGGAAGTTTGTTTGAGGGAACACTGAGAATTTGTTTTATCCCATTTATAGTGCTGGAGGGCATCATCAAGTCTGACGAGGGCTTGAATCAGCACTTTCTCAAAGAACTGAGTCTGTGCAAGGTGATTTCGCTTGAAAATATGCTTCATTTCTCGCTTGGAAGATGGGTGAAAATTGTTCAAGTGACTAATAATTATTGCTGTGGGCTTTATCAGGCATTTCAATAACTTTTTAGGCAACTGGCGGTCCTGTCGTTTACCTAGTAAACTTTACTCAACACTTAACAAAAAAAATACAATGATCATGTGAAGTAGCCGGTGGTAAGAAGCAAAGTAACTGGCAGTTTATCGCAGGTTGCCACCTTATATTGAAACCCCTGCTTTATAAATGGAGGTCTGGAGCCACCTATGATAGCTTTTTTTGTAATATTGAACATTTGCTTGCCATTGATTCCAATGTTAAAGGTTTCTAGTGGAGTTGGGCTGCTTACATTTTTTTGGGAATCATGTAATCGTTGCAATGAAGTATGGCACGAGGAAAGAGCTCCAAATGTGCAACAGGTAAAGTCTTTTATTTCACTGAATTTTAAGATTAAAAAAAAAAAGATGAAAGGGTTATGTGTGAACACGTTTTTGTGTGCCTCCTCTTGCGAGATATTTATTTGTTTACATGTGTGCCTGAGAATTCGTTCTGTCCGATAATAGGTTGTGTTACCTTAGACATAAATTCTAACAAAGCCAAGTTGGCAAGTGAGTAGTGGTTAGTTCATGTATTACCTGTAGTGGTCGTATAAACTCTCTTCCACTTCCAGTGAAGGTGCCTATATATCTATTACATACGCAATCAACACAGCCATTCCACAGAAGTGGACCTTCCTTCTCTCTCACCCAAAACAGGCCTGAGTTCTGAAGTCTAGAACCGTTGACTTGTGCACGTGTGCTAAAGGCAAGCCGAAGTTTTGTTGATTCGCTCAGCCACGGCTTGTTTCTTGTCTGTCGTAAACACCCCTGCAAAAGTCTATTCATCATCGAGGAAAACTCCTAATTCAGAGCTCCTAATTCACTGCAATAATAGATGTTTCACTTCTACGTTTCTTTGCGTTGTTTGGCGGGTTTTGACCAAATTATTTGAACAAATTATTACACACAACACATCTTCCTCCATTTTGGATTCGTTGTAATCAAGGGAACCGCTGCCCAATATATTAATGTCTGCGTCTAATGAACCACGTGCTTCAACATTCTCGTCCCCAAACCCTCCTCATTTATTACTGCGCATGCTCATCGAATTGGGTTTTTGCTAGCTGAGCATGCGCAATAAAAATGAGAAGAGTCTGGGGTCAAGAAATTTCTTCTCACGTGGTAGGCACGTGATCACTGAGTTTGCGCAACTTTACACAAGTCGTGTACATTGGTTTGTTTGATCATTACTAGTTAGTGTTAATTATCCTGGGTTTAATCGGAACTGCAGATTATGGCTGTCATGGGAAAAGGTGTGTTTCTCTGCTAACAAGTACATTCTATTCCACTAATTTCTACATAAGCATGGCTAAACATGGTTCAAGATGGCACACATGGTGCAACATGCTGGGTTTAAAACTAAAAGTAGGGACTGCCAACTCTTGTAATGCACTAGTCAATTGAAACTCCGGGCCCCCGACCCCCGCGACATAGCGGGGAATGTAACATTTATACAGTGTTACATTTTGACCTTTTCCCGGCCCATCGGGGGACAGTTGGCTGTTACAATACCCGCTCCTATGGCCCCGGCATGTGATTGGGAGGAGGCATTGATAAATTGATAAACAGCTTGCACGTGATCACACCGAACTGAGTTGAATCCCCGGGTTGAATCAACGTGACGTCTGTTTTGTTCGTTTTGAGTTCCGGCCGTATTTCCAAGCTCTTCTTCCGCTCTCGAAGTCTTTACGGGATTCGATGGAGATTTACATTGGCTACTTTCAAACAACACCTCAAGCAAGCAAAATTTGACTAAAGTGAGACGTTAATTTCAATAGCACTAAAATAGTTTCCAAATAATTCCCTGACCAATCACAACACTTCGTTTTCCGATTAACATACTCGGGATTTCCGGAAACAATGTCGGATGTTTATCGGGAAAATACAGTATTTAAGCATTAATAAACCAAGCGTTTAGGAGTAAAAATAGCGACGGGTAAAAGAAGGGATGATATCAAAGGATGCAACTTGCCTTTTCCAGCGACTGTGTCCCTTCCTTCATGTTTGATACACGTTGTTGATGCTCGGGCTCAGTCCCGCTCTGTCGTGGCTGGCGTTACAACCACCGCTAAAATTCCCGCAAACTTTGCAAATCGTTACTTTCCCCGTTGTACCGGAGAAATGCAACGATAAATGTGCGTTATTCCACGGCCATGTCCCCGTTAATGCGCCGCTATGTCCCGGGGGTCGGGGGGCCGGGGTTTCAATTGACTAGTGCATAATGCACTTATGGAACAACATCAATATCGAACAAAGAAGGGCACATTCTGTAAGCAGCTTTAAACATGATCTCTACAAAAGCTTTTTATGTCAGCAAAAAGCGTCCTTACGTTTTAAAATCTGATATTCTGCGATTATTTTAATACAAATTGTTGTAAATAGGTTTTAATCGTAAATAGTACATTAATTTTGTAAGTAGTATATATTGGTAGTTAGTTCAAATCTTTTAGTAGTATTTTTAGTAATTGTTTTTAACATAAATTATAATATTAATAGTTTTCCATCAGCAGCATTGTAATTTTTTAGCTTTCTGACTATGTCAATTTTCTTTTGGTTTGGAGGTACCATGTTACCCTGTCCATAGTCCCTCCTTTCTCCAAGCACCTTGGAGTCTTCGGTTGGGGGTGGACTGTGGCAGGGTTGCCATGGTTACCTCCTTGTTGTGCTTGGACATGCTCGTCCGGCACTTCAACCAAAAGTTCCTAACCCCAAGCTCATCTATTGGTGATGAGTTTAAATGTGGCTAAATGTAATTTAGGCTAAGTTAAACTCGAGACAATGCTGGCCAGCAGTCATCCCCCATAGAGAGATGTTATGCGGGGGGGCCAGGGGCCCGGCAGGGGCTACATGTGGTTTTGTGCGTGGTCATTTCAGTCATAGCTTTCTTGCTGATCATCGCGGATCATCACCCTCGATAAATAAAGCCTATTATTACTTATCAGCTGCCATCGGGCATTTGTAAAATGATGTCAACCAACCCCCCATACTTTTCCATTTTCCAACTCGGACAAAAAATTTGACATAGGAGAGAGCTGTATTTAATCAACTGCATGAGCACATGTCACTGAATGGCAGGCTGTATCCACATCTTCAATCAGCCTACCGTAAAAACCATAGTAATGAGACCGCGCTGCTGAAAGTCGTGAACGACATTCTATTGAATATGAACAAGCAACACTTAACACTATTAGTTCTCTTAGATTTGAGTGCTGCTTTTGACACGATTGACCACTCCATCTTGCTAAATCGACTTCAACTGAATCTTGGGGAGTCTCTGGTACCGCTCTCTCCTGGTTTACTGCCTACCTGTCTGGACGATCCCAACGGTCTTCATTAACAATGCTTCATCTAGGAAATTTGACCTTAAAGTGCCTATCACCCTTTTGTAAATTTGATAGCTTATGAACCTCCGAAAAGTTTTGAGTACTTCTGTGAAGAAAGTTTTGGTTTAAAGTGAATACTTTATGTTCTACGCTTGTTTGAAATCGTGTAAATGTGACCTTTCCTGACCCATGACCGCGTAAGTAAAAGCCTGGGTCGAAACCTGGGTAGACGTCATCTTGACGTCATATAATTAATTCTTTACTAACAACTCAAAACCTGTGTATATTTTCTATGCATCGATGTTGTTGTGATAAAAAGGCGCCATGGAGAATAATGCATTAATGAGATGACGTCTACCCAGGTTTCGACCCAGGCTTTTACTTACGCGGTCATGGGTCAGGAAAGGTCACATTTACACGATTTCAAACAAGCGTAGAACATAAAGTATTCACTTTAAACCAAAACTTTCTTCACAGAAGTACTCAAAACCTTTCGGAGGTTCACAAGCTATCAAAATTGCAAAAGGGTGATAGGCACTTTAACTGTGGCCTCCCTCAAGTTCCTGTCTTGGCCCTCTGTGCTTTATCATCTATGCGTGTGATTTATTTTGCATAATTGATAAACACTTACCCCACGCTCATGCAGATGACACTCAACTATATCTATCATTTAAGCCGAAATCGGATACTAACCAGTACCAGTCGGTGACAGCTATGGAAGAGTGTATCAACGATATCCAGGCTTGGATGCACGAGAACAAGCTCAAAATGAACCATGGAAAAACTGAGTTCATGATTATTGGCACGTCAACAGCTTGACAAAAACTCAATAAGTCCTCTCTCTGTTGCCAACTCTGTTGTTACACCCACCCTCTCTGTCAAGAATCTTGAGTCTGGATGGACCCAAGGCTGTCTCTAGAGACATACATTAATAAAACGTGTAAATCATCATTTTATTATTTACATAACATTAGAAAGATTAGAACATTTTTAACCATTGAGTCTTGCACTATCCTTGTCCATGCATTTATTTCATGTCGCCTTGACTACTGTAACAGTTTATGTTATGGTCTTCCTGCTTACCAAGTGGCAAAACTTCAAAGAGTTAAATGCTGCCGCTAGAATCATATGTAAGGTTTCTCGTTTTGCACATATTACTCCGGTTCTCATTAGCTTACACTGGCTTCCAGTCAAAACTAGAATAATCTTTAAGATACTCACTATCACTTACAAAGTATGTGCCTTCGTTTGTTTCTCAATTAATTAAAGTCAGAGGGCGCTCTTTTTATAAAACTAGATCTAATAATGAGCTACTGCTGATCGTACCGTCCTTTAAATCACTGTCTACTTATTGGCGATAGATCATTTACATCAGCCGCACCTTTTCTATGGAATAAATTACCTGCTAGTATTAGGGAAATCAAATCCTATGACTATTTCAAGAAGCAGCTCAAGACTTACTTATTCAGAGAAGTCTTTCGGCCTTTAGCTACTATTTACGACTAGTTTTATTATCGCTATTATCGACTAAACTTTATCATTTATACTCGTAATAGCATTTTATTGGACTGTTATTACTCGGGCCAGGCCTTCGGCCGAGGCACGAGTCAGAAATCGCAAGTGTTTTATTATTATTTGTTATTTTTTGTGTCGCTGTTTGGCGCCGGTAACCAATCAGATTACACAGGAGCCCATTGTTCGATTCCCAACACGTGACGGGATCAACCAATCAGATCTGGAAGCCAGATCTGGAAGCTCGGCAAAGCCACATCAACGTAGCGAAGGTTTGGGTTCATTCTGAACCATTATTTTGTTGAAACCAAAGGTTTCTTCGAATGAAATATCATGATATTCAGTTATTCTAGGGCTGACAGGACTTTTAGGGGCTTTCGATGGAAAATTCTCACATTTACGAAAGGGATGTGGCGATCCAAATATCGCACAGTAAGCTAGTCTAGCCGGCCGGAGGAGTGATGGTTTTGGTCCAATCCTCAATAATCCACGGAAACTGAAAGAAAATGCCTGTACTGCTGCATCTAAGTGCCATACGATTGCAGTGTTGCGTTGTTGATATTGTTGAAATGCTCTTCATTACCATCACACACTGTGAGGAGGTCAAATGAGGGATTGATTGTTTGCAATGTTGGCTGTAATTCTTTACTGCGAAGTCCTCTCCTGAAAATGAAATACTCTTGAGATTATACAACTGGGAAGTCTTGACTAAACCAGTCAACCAATGCCGAACTTTACTAAGACTTCAATTCAAGAGTCGCAAAAGCTGGAAGTGAACAGTGATTGACCCTTGGCTTTGAACTCGAAGTTACGGAAATCAGAACTGGTGAGGTTGAAATTATGTGTTTATATAATGCGCACACAAATCTTACTTGTTCCCTACTTTTAAAATTGTATTAAGTGTAATGGTGACTGTAATTCGAACTGGAAATGAAATCGTCCGTAAGTTGAACTGTATGTGACTTTATAGAGACCAAGAAGAAAAAGTTGAAATCGATCGTCAAAACAATAACAGAACTCGGAAGATACAGAGAGGCATTCGAATTTACTACGAATTATACCCATAAACAAAACTGGATATGACTTACACGGCGGGTGAACCGAGAATACCGAATTAAAATTGAATTGGATGTGAAACTATCAAAAGAAGAGCAGGATTTGTTGTGTAAAGCTATACTGGAGAGTACAATTATATAAGTTGTGGCTCTATCAATTCCAAACCTGCCCCTTCCCCCCCCCCCCCTCCCCCCCCGCCGATATTTGTGTGGCATCAGAACGTTGCAAATGCCCCCATTGTGGAGTCAAGTGCTCCACGGTGGGGCTTTGGTACGGGTGCAAATCTCTTATCAAATTTGCTATTTTGACTCTATTTCTACAAATGAATTCCCTCACCCTGCCAGCTTTTGTTTGCTCCAAAATGTCTCACCCCTGGGACAAAAACTCAGTCAAATGCCCCACTTATGCCCCGATGGGCAGGTTTGGAATTGGTAGAGATACACAGATACTGGAACTGATTAGAACAATCATAAATAGAATTGGGTGTGGAGATTTATTTACCAAGCGAACACTGTTGCCCTGAAAAATATGTTGAAAAAGTCAACTTGAAATACTGAAGAAAGAAGACAAAGAAGTATTTATGTTTTTATGTTTTCAGTTTATATGCATTCACTTGTATACTGATATTACTAGAAGTAATCATAGATTATCAAAGTGCATTCGACATATTTTTTCAGTGAAAGAGAAAGGACTGTGGTAACAGTCTGAAAAGCTCAACAATTGCTGGAATGATGTGGACGGTGTACGTAATCCTGATCAAAAGTGCTTGTTTTTAACTAATGTGAAAATTTTGAGGTCTTGACTTATATGTTAATATACAAGGGGATGCATCTGGGTATAAAACTGTAATTATCTTTGTGTAACATTAAATCATTGGATGCGATGCTTATGGGGCTATATTTATACATGTGTTTTATATGGTTATGGCATTGATTTGAGAATTAGTAGCACATTTTGCTGGTGGTATACAGTGTAAAGCAATAATTGAAGTTAGTGTAGAACACAAATCAACCCAGGCTATAGCTACATACATTTACATGCATACATGAACTTTATTTGAGTGTCAATAGTATTGAGCTGTAAAGCTAATTGGGGACACTATATATTACAGGATATATAAAATACAGGATATATAAAGTACGTATAAATAAATATTACTATTCAGATGTGTATAAACCGAATTCCAGTTCCTAGAACATAAACTATATAGGTATGCATGTGTATAAAGTACAGCCCATGCAGTTCCTTCGATTCAGATCATTCACATTATGTTTCCCGGGTATTTTTCAAGTGAGAACAAGGTTGGCTGCAGAATATTGAGTGCCATTGTTAGTTCCAGAATAATTTATGGTCAATGTTGGTAGCTGGGTCCTGGCTTTGATCAGCCTTGTTTCAGGTCTGTTAAAAATTCAGTGTAGATTAATTGAACACAGCAATGAAGTCAGTACTTTAAATTTCCCTCACCTTGTACTGTGTTGATATTCCAGTTCCTTGGCATATCAAAGTATCGGTATAGATTAACTCTCTGTCTGAATGTAGTGTTAATTTGAATCCGTTAATTTGTATAACCAAGATGTACACAGTGTCGTAACTCACACAAGATACGGCGATTACGGGTATCTAGAAAACTCAGACCTTGTTTCTCTTCAGCCAGGTTATATTACTGTTTGTAGTTTCGGTATCTGTATGTACAGCGAAAAGCAGAATCCAGTACTGTCAGCGAGCACGCCAACGCTTCTTCACAACTCACACTGAAATATTTATATCCATGCATTTCTCTTCAGCCTTCAGGTATGATTTATAGCATCTTGACCATTTGCAGTTTTGGTATCGGCAAACCGAACAGCATAATTCAATCCGGGATTCACTCGGTCTCGGGTTCAGCATAAATAAATAATTATGGCCGAGTTGAATGTTCAAGGTCCTCCAGATGTACTACACACTTTCCTCAGGCTTTGCTCAATTGTACTTGCGAACCTCTGAAACATCATTGCTTTGCATTGTCGGAAAATAAGGCAAGTAACTAACCGATCGCGAAACAAAACAGAAGCCATGCTGGCATTCACCAAAATGGCCGCTCGCATCGTGTACGTGTGGTTACCAGTTCCCCGGCCGAGATAATTTATTCTAAAAAGTACAAACATACACGAGGACATACACAATCTCGATTTCTTTCGCCTGGGGAAGCACAGGTAGCCCACACAGGACCACAGGGAGTCCACTGCAAGATTAGTATGCGTTCTCCTTCGTCGAACGCAATTATTACAGTCATGAACAGACAATATTTAGCTTAATTAGTGACATATTTTAATTGATATTAATCTAAATCATGTTCTACATTTGTTTCGAATTTTTAATTAGAAGGAGGGCCACGCATTTCTTAGCCTCCCGCGCAGTAGTTTTTAGGGGCTCATACCTAGCCCCTAAAAACGACTGTGGGGGAGGCTATGCATTTCTATGCGTGTACTAGTTGGTGTTACCCTCTTTAAATATAATTAATTTTATTTTCCAAGTGGTCTACATGCATGAAATCAATGCACACAATATTTTATTAAACATTAGGGACTGGTCAAAAATTAGCAGGGGAGATGCAAAGGGGGAGGGGGTGGGGTGGAGATTAAAAAAAGTCTAAAAATGTATAACCCTCCCTGGACAATTAGTATGAAATATTTTGACCCTTTCTCCCCTATAACCAATCCTTTTTCAGTTGCCATTATTTATGACCCCCCAGTTTTGGGGATTCAAAAAAATATGATCCTCCCCCTTTCACAACCCCTTCCCCTGCTAATTTCTGACCAGTCCCTTCAGCACTCACCCTTATGCGACCTGGTTTTAATTATCAGTAAAACTTTGTAATTAGAAGCTCCTGTAAGTGACCGTGACCACCTTTGGAGGTTGAGAATTGTAAGAAGGTGGAAAATAGCATTTACAAACTGGTTTTGCTAATAACACTACCAATCTCGTACAAGTGCCTTTAAATATTTGTTTGCCATCTAGTACAGCCACTTATTGCATTCCTGCAAAAGGTCCATTCCATTATATATAAATTATCACAAGCATCAGAAGTGAATCAATTATCCGGTCCCCTAGCACAAACCATGTATGACACAAAAATATGCTAGAACTCCATGTATTAACCTATTTATAGGTGGCCCGAGTTAAGGCCAATCAGGGCCTCTTGTTCTTAATGAATTGGTTGTTAATTATTAGTTTATTTTAAAAGTAGAGACTTTGTAAAAGCGCATCTGAACATTTTCCATATGCTAATTTGCGCTATATAAGTGCATTATTACTCGGGCCAGGCCTTCGGCCGAGGCACGAGTCAAGTTTCGCAAGTCTTCATTTAATTTTTTTATTTAATTTTTTGTGTCGACCCGGAAGTCGCCGCGAAACGCCAAACCAATCCGATTGCACTGTTCACGTGGCGGCCATGTGACATTTTATCGACTTCCGGGGCGGTCAACCAATCAGCTCACGTTTTTTTTTACATTGCCATCGTTACGTCAACTGCAGTCTGCAGGACATGATTTTTTTTTTCCAAGGCCAAGGCCGCTATGAGCAAAACCACTGGATGAGTTGTTGTTGTGGATAATTCGTTCAATCTTTCATCGTTTTTCTTTATTCAAAATTCTGTGCAATTGATTCTCCTACGGATTGTGACAGCAAGTGATTATAACACCCTAAAATTTGTGAGAGCAGTTTCGATGATTGTAATACGCGGGGGTCTAAAGCTAGCCAGCCGAAGATAAAGTCTTAAAGTTAAAGAAAGACAACATCCGTGAGTACTTGTACATCCGTGAGTACAACCTCCACAAAGGAAGACAGTGATAAGCTTACCGACTGAATAATCCAGCTATAAATCTCACAATTCATTCATACTGTTTGTTCGGCGATAGTAATATTTTCCGTAGAGTTCGGTTTTCCGCTGAGCATACTCGTAGACGCTGTTCTGCATAATTTTCTGCATTCTGCAAAACACACCCGCCGTGGTGTTTAGAGACTTGAAAACTTGCTTTTTGTAGAATTTTACTTTCATTTCATCCCGCAACATCACTACAGATCGAAAGCTCCTACATAGGTACCTCCATAAAATGTTTCCGAGCTTTCTCTTTACGGAAAATTAAATATTTATGTACTTGTACTCACAAGTACAAGTACATAAATATTTAATTTTCCGTAAAGAGAAAGCTCGGAAACATTTTATGGAGGTACCTATGTAGGAGCTTTCGATCTGTAGTGATGTTGCGGGATGAAATGAAAGTAAAATTCTACAAAAAGCAAGTTTTCAAGTCTCTAAACACCACGGCGGGTGTGTTTTGCAGAATGCAGAAAATTATGCAGAACAGCGTCTACGAGTATGCTCAGCGGAAAACCGAACTCTACGGAAAATATTACTATCGCCGAACAAACAGTATGAATGAATTGTGAGATTTATAGCTGGATTATTCAGTCGGTAAGCTTATCACTGTCTTCCTTTGTGGAGGTTGTAATTTTATTCAGTCGGTAAGCTTATCACTGTCTTCCTTTGTGGAGGTTGTAATGGCGTATATTAAACATGACATGTATCTAAAAATGACAAACTTTATACGGCCATCTACAAAGTCAATACGTTTAATATGAACCAAGCCCGGTTACAATTTAAAATTTAAAACCACAGTGTGTTTAGTTTAGATTGAGTTACTTTTGACCTACGCCTGAGCTAGACAATGGCTTTTTGCAAAATTCCTAACATGCCGTGAAACAGAAAACAGCGTGTATTAAATAAACATCCCGAAAACGGACGCTTACAATTTACCACAATATAAACTATGAATGAAACATCTAACTTCAGAATCAACCGGTAAAGGGCGATTGTGTTAATTTTAGACTCCATAAAGGTATAGTATGACTAAGTGGCGTAATCAAATGAGCTCATTTGCAATTATGGAGGATCAATGATTACCTCTCGCTCGTGTCCGACTCAGCCATTTTGACAGCTAGAGAAGCAGACATGTGTGAGAAATATGACACCTCACCGTGACCATGGTTGTTTACCATTTACACATAAATTCCGGTCGGAAATTCCGGTGTAAATGGTACACGAAATTTCCCAAACTGAATTTCCGATCTGAAAAAAGGTTTACCATTTGTACACAAACCGTTCCAGATGAAAATCGCTCCCCTATCACAAACCATGTATGACAAAATATGCTAGAACTCTATGTATTAATACCTTGGCCTAGATGGCCCGAGTTCAGGCCACTCGGGGCCTCTTGTTTTGGTTTATTTAGCGAGTTATTTTATGTTGTCCCCATGCAGTTAGTACATACGTGATAGAACGTAATGACACGCTAATAAACGTCAATATTATCGTATCGTATTTGTGTTGTGAGGGGATGCACTTTATGGGGTCTCTTTTTTAAGTAGTCAAGTCCGCGTGTGTTGCGACGATTCATTTTTCCTCAATATTTTTACATTTGCTGGACCTTAAATGCACTACGCAACATGTACGAGACATAACGAAATGGTTTGTCGTTGTGAAGTCTTGCATAACCAAGTTTGATGCTATTAAAAATAGTTCCGGTGTTGATTTTGCCAACCAAAACTGAATGACTTCTCAGATTTTTACTGAACCCAAACACACGCAGCAATCACATCGATACCTCTGTATATCTCAAACAGACCGGCTCACCATTATGGGACCTGCAAGAACCCGTTGTTGTGCACAGTGCGCATGATCGCGCCGAACTCGAATTTTGCGTTTTCCATCAAAGTTTCATTAAATTATTATATAATTTCATTTCACAAGATACAATATTCGCGTCTGATCTGTATGCCTGTTACTCGCCCTAACGGCTACCCAACGAGATCGACTGCTAACATTGTATCTATTACGTATTGAGCGGGAATACTTCATACTTTATTCATCTTTCCTTAAAAAGGCTTTTCAAATACTGTTACACGTTTACATTAGTGAAAACCACAGAATTGACTCAACACATATATTTCGTAATTTTATTACTTCAAGGTCTTTTCCGGACATTTTCCCAGAATTGAAGTTCTTTCCAAGGACGTTATTGGATTCAAAAACTTTTTTTCAACGAGCAGTCAAATTCATGGGCTTTTCAAGTCTGTGCAAACCATGTTTTAAAAAGTGAATGTTCTACATCTTTCGACTTCTTTCTACACATATACAGAAGGGTAAATAACTCATTTTCTGTTTGACAATATGACGGAAAGAAATATATGTTTGTTCTCCTATCCTCTTGGCATTTCGCAGGCGCTTCGTACTTTATCATCGGATCATTTTATCAGTACGTCGATAAAGTGCTATTAGAGGCTACCAACGTTAGTTCTAACGCCAGCCCTCTAAGTAGCTTTGTCCTGTCTGTCTAGCCTGCTCCTCTTGTAGCCATGGGGACGCGTTCCTATTAGGCTCACGATGTCGTCGTAATTCAGGACTTCTTTTTTCACAAGCTCCTCAGCCAACTATTTTACACAAAACAAACCAACAAAAATATTAGTTACTTATTTATATCTATTAGAAGGTGGACGGTGAATTTCAAAGTCTTCAGACTTCGAGTCGAACTCTTCATGAGAGTTTCTAAGTACGGCACGTGGTACAAATAGAGGCCTGGTTGGTAGTTGTTCTTATTAATAATGAATGAGTAGTAGAAGTGTAGTTAAATTCTTCATGAGAGTATTTGACAGGGGTTTCTAACTACAGCACGTGGTACAAATAGAGACATCTGGTTGGTAGTTGTTCTAATGAATAATTAATGAATAGTAGAACGTTGTTTTAAATCCCTACTAACCCCTACACATTTACATTGTTAGAGATTTAGTACTATCCTACCAGTCCTGGGTGTTAGTTGTACCCTGGACCTTCTGCACGACAAACTGGCACGCTCTCAACTGAGCTAAACAGAAGGGTGCAGCTTTTCTGTGAGACCATCCTGCCTCAATCCCGGTTTCTGGGAAACTACCCACCCACCCCTCCCTTGGTATGCATCGTTTTATTAATGACTAACAATTAAAGGTCAGGTTGAAGTGTGGGGGAGGGGCGGGGGTTTCCCAGAAACCGCGATCGATCCGCCATCCTCAAGTCTTCGAGTTTAAAAGCCTACTAACGGTTTTCCTGGGTGTGTATTTGATAGCAGAGCCTTCGTTCTTTTGGCCAGCGGAGCATACCGTTTTGCCGCGGTGTGTACGCGTCAGTGAGCTGTTAGATGCAAACTGATTTAAAGTGCCCCTAAACCCTTTTGCAATGTTTATATATATGAAACTTTGAAAGGCTTTGAATACTTCTGCGAAGAAATGTTTGGCTTCAAGAGAATACACTATGTTCTATGCTTGTTTGAAATGGTGAAAATTTGACCTTTCCTGACCCATGACCTTGTAAGAAAAAGACTGGGTCGATTCCCTATCTTACGTCATCCAATTCATTCGACTTTGCAATAACTTGAATAAATATTTAGGATTTTGTCTAAAATAGCTGTTTTCTTTACTAAAATATCACAGACTGTGTATATTCTCTATATATCGATGCTGTTGTGATAGAAAGGCGTCATGGACAATAATGCATTAATGAGGTGACGTAAGATAGGGAATCGACCCAGGCTTTTTCTTACACGGTCATGGGTCAGGAGAGGTCACATTTTCACCATTTCAAACAAGCCTAGAACATAGAGTATCCTCTGTAAGCCAAACATTTCTTCGCAGAAGTACTCAAAACCTTTCAAAGTTTCATATATATAAAAATTGCAAAAGGGTTTAGGGACACTTTAAGTAATGGTCCAGATAAGAATTGTAGTGTTTACGGCAAGGAATGTTAAAAGTTGTAAATTTATATTATTCTTTCTCGTAATTTCATTGGTTGATACTTATAAATTCAATAGAAAGCCATCGAAATAATGCATTTTCATTCGATATTTTGTGTGGTTTGAATTTATTTTTCATCAAACTAACTATGGTTTAATTTCGAAGAATATCGTGTGTGGGGAAAGTTCTCAAATTTGCGATTAAAAAATCCTTTGTTTTCTCTATATCCGATTGGCTGGATGGTGGCTTCTCTGCGTTTTCACAGAAAAAAGAGCCAATAGCATAAGAAATACTTTATTTTCTAGACGTAGTTTGGACTGTAGATACCTCCTAAAGGACTTAAGGCATATTCAAGCAAAATCGTATGTGGGGAGGCTCATTGCCGCAGAACAATGGATTCTACTACAGTTCTTATCTGGACCATTACTTAAACTACAAATGACAATGTTTGTAAACAGTCTAGTATAACTTTACCATGGACAGTTTATCGCTGTGTTCTTCCAATATACTCTCAGTCTTCTTGAATGCTCTTGCAACCAAATATCTGACTTCCTGGAAGATTTATAAAATAAATTCTTCATTACAAAATGGATAAAATAACGAATTTCGCAGACACTTCATTCTTTTTGCATTTTTTAAATGTTGAAATGCACTTCATTCGCCAATTGTTTGTATAAATTTGATGTTCAATATTATTTTAAACAAACAGAATAATGTAATAAGACTGTGCTCATGTTATTAACATTTAGCACTTTGAGAATAAAGTCAAACATTTCAACTCTAGAGAGATTAGTCAGTTCTGATTCCCGGAATCTCGAACCACAGTAACATCATAACACTTGGTGTTGTGATCCTTAAAGTGTTTATGAAACCAAATTGTGCACCTTTATTTTATTGCAGAATAATAAAGTTCATTCTTTTCTGATTATCAAGAGTATATTTATTTTTCAGTTCCGCCTTCGGAAAGGTCTTTTTTTCGCCATTCAAATTGACTACCTGTCCGGGGCCTGGAACCGAAACCGTTATTACAATGACGTCACTGTGAGGACTCGCAAGTGACAATTCCTAAAAAATACAATATAATAAAGCACAAACAATTCAATACAAAAAATGAAATACAGTAGAACGCAACACAATACTTAACAAATAAAAGATGGTTCTCCTTGTTCTATAAAAAAACTAATGCACGCTCGAGGTCTTGAAAAACTGCGGATGCACGAGCAGAACGTGGGTGCATTTAGCAGCATTTCAAGACCTCGAAAGTAAATTACTTTGCTATAGAACAAGGAGAACCATCTTTTATTTGTTTTATAATATTAACTTCAATCTAGACGAAGGAAAGTAAGCTATCTATTTTTTTGAACCCACATAAAGATCTATTAACTAAGCAAACTCACTACAGCGAAAACTCCATTTTACTGTACTTGACTTGTTTACAACATTTCTCGTCCCTGATTGGTTCAATTCTGACAGCTTGACATTGACGATCTGAAAACTCGTTTCTTATTGGATGAAATAACCTGCTATAAAAAGAACATGTCGATTGATAAAAGTGAAAGACAGAGATTGCAAGACTGCCGGCCGCAAACAGGCTGTAAAATTGTCAACTGATCAAAACTGTTGCAGGAAACACAAAGTGCTTTCTTTTTACAATGTATGGTCAGCACAGGAGTAGTTAATCTGCACATTGTGATAGTGTTGAAAATGCCTGATGGAAAAACATTCATAGAGAAGGCGGCATCTGAGACTGAGTTACGTGAGTTGAGGTTCCCGACTATATTTTCTACAACAACTGCATCGTTGTCAGACACTGGCTATTTATTCTGTGGTCTGAAGAAGGATATTTTCATTATCCCAAGGAACAGTGTTTAACTGCTGCTCTGATGGCAGCGAGTTGCGTAGCTTTTGAGGCTCAGTTCGACTATACGGCTTTCGAAATTCTGTGTTCTTTGCAAGTTTTATCGTCCGTTTTTCATTCACGAACATTCAGGATCCTCTTAAACGAATTTCTACAGGAAACCAGAGAAACCCTACATGTATATTGTATTATTTGCCATTCACTGTTCTAGCTTCAGCATAAAAGTACAGGAGTATTAAAGTTATCGTCGAGTTCTTGGTGAGTCATTTATTGTAGTTGTTTTGTATCAAACTGTGAATGAGTAACACTACATATTAGAACTTCAATGTCCATTGTATTTTGGCGTAGGATAAAGTTAAATACGGGAAGAAAACCAAGGCCACCAGCCACACAATATCTTCCACCTGCTCGCTTATTTTTAGCTTTCTCTGAAACTTTCTCGCTGGAGTCCGCCATTGTTTGTAACAACGAGTCCTCACAGTAACGTCACGCAGCTCATTTGGCCGCGCGGCAAACCGGACAGTTTTTAGCATAAAGTAGTCAATTTGAATGGCGAAAAAGAGACCTTTCCGAAGGCGGAACTGAAGAATAAATATACTCGTGATAATCAGAAAAGAATGAACTTTATTATTCTGCAATAAAATAAAGATGTAAAATTTGGTTTCATAAACACTTTAAACTTGACAAACACATTCCTTTCCTCATTTTCTCTTTAGTGGCAAGACTTCCTAGCAAGGCAAGTTTACCAACATTTTTCCGATAGATCTATTGCTAGAGTTTTTCAAACGACATCCATCAACTTTAAACGCAAGGGTTTTCTTTGGGTTTTCACATTTCATACAGCGGTTTTCGATGGAGTGTCGAAAGTAATAAGTGATTGCCTTGGTTTTGTGTTTGGTTAGCTTTTCTATTGGCTGTGAGAAATGTTTGTAATTATCAGCCAATCAAGTTCTAAACTAAGGGCGTGGTCATTAATTATGGTTAGGGAGGATGGTAATCGGGAGGGGGGTTGGGAAAGTTATTTTTTTGGTCTCTCGTGATATGTACTCTGACATGAAATCAGAGACCAAAAAAGCTTTTTGGAGCCATGCTAACCCAAATTGGTTTTGGATATATCTGGTTGGACCAAGAATTAAATGATGTCCACCTAACCATGAACCTACACATAATTAAGCAAAGGATTAATGATATAGAATTTCAAGTCTGGCTGGGGGATCTAAATAACGACAATAGGAGCGACCCTAATCAGAAGAATAAATTGAGAGCATACCGCCTTTTGAAGTCACATTTTTTTAAGGCTATTTATCAGAGGTTAAAGTGTTTATGAAACCAAATTTTGCATCTTTATTTTATTGCAGAATAATAAAGTTCATTCTTTTCTGATTATCAAGAGTATATTTATTTTTCAGTTCCGCCTGCGGAAAGGTCTCTTTTTCGCCATTGAAATTGACTACTTTATGCTAAAAACTGTCCGGTTTGCCGCGCGGCCAAATGAGCTGCGTGACGTCACTGTGAGGACTCGTTGTTACAAACATGGCGGACTCCAGCGACAAAGTTTCAGAGAAAGCTAAAAATAAGCGAGGAGGTGGAAGATTAGTGTGGCTGCATGGTGGCCTTGGTTTTTTTCCCGTATTTAACTTTATCCTACGCCAAAATACAATGGACATTGAAGTTCTAATATACAGTGTTACTCATTCACAGTTTGATACAACACAACTACAAGAAAGGACTCACCAAGAACTCGGCGATAACCTTAATACTCCTGTACTTTTATGCTGAAGCCAGAACAGTGAATGGCAAAGAATACAATATAGGGTTTCTCTGGTTTCCTGTAGAAATTCGTTTAAGAGGATCCTGAATGTTCGTGAATGAAAAACGGACGATAAAACTTGCAAAGAACCCATAATTTCGAAAGCCGTATAGTCGAACTGAGCCTCAAAAGCTACGCAACTCACTGCCATCAGAGCAGCAGTTAAGCACTGTTCCTTGGGATAATGAAAATATCCTTTTTCAGACCACAGCATAAATAGCCAGTGTCTGACACCGATGCAGTTGTTGTAGAAAATATAGTCGGGAACCTCAACTCACGTAACTCAGTTTCAGAATTCGCTATATTATAAACGCTTTCTCTATGAATGTTTTTCCATCAGGCATTTTCAACACTATCATAATGTGCAGATTAACTTCTCCTGTGCTGGCCATACATTGTGAAAAGAAAGCACTTTTGTTTCCTGCAACAGTTTTGATCAGTTGACAATTTTACAGCCCGTTTGCGGCCGGCAGTCTTGTAATTTCTGTCTTTCACTTTTATCAATCGACATGTTCTTTTTATAGCAGGTTATTTCATCCAATAAGAAACGAGTTTTCAGATCGTCAATGTCAAGCTGTCAGAATTGAAACAATCAGCGACGAGAAATGTTGTAAACAAGTCGAATACAGTAAAATGGAGTTTTCGCTGTAGTCAGTTTATTTGCTTTGTAGATTTTTATTTGGGTTCTTAAAATTAGGTAGCTTACTTTCCTTCGTCTAGATTGAAGTTTATATTATAAAACAAATAACAGATGGTTCTCCTTGTTCTATCACAAAATAATGTACTTTCGAGGTCTTGAAATGCTGCTAAATGTACCCGCGTTCTGCTCGTGCATCCGCAGTTTTTCAAGACCTCGAGCGTGCAATATGTATTTTTTATAGAACAAGGAGAACCATCTTATATTTGTTAAGTATTGTGTTGCGTTCTACTGTATTTCATTTTTTTGTATTGATTTGTTTGTGCTTTATTATATTGTATTTTTTTGTAGAAATGCGTGTCGTCCTACATGATCATATTTAGGAATTGTCACTTGCGAGTCCTCACAGTGACGTCATTGTAATGAGGATTCGGTTCCAGGCCCCGGACAGTTTTAAGCATAAAGTAGTCAATTTGAATGGCGAAAAAGAGACCTTTCCGAAGGCAGAACTGGAAAATAAATATACTCTTGATAATCAGAAAAGAATGAACTTTAATATTCTTTCAAGTCCTCATTAATTATTCACGAGGTATTCAGCCAATCCAATGGTCTGATTTTAATCCCTTGAGGACACTGGATACCTGGTCTAGTCCTCCTAGCAGTAACTGGAAAAGTTTCTAGTTACTGGAACAAGTTGTTCCAGTAACTGGAAATTTTTCCAGTTACTACGAATAAATTATTGAAAAACATCATGGCATGCATAATTACTCTTTTATTGATCAGATTAAACAATTTCCTTTCAAATTCCATTCATTATCATTATGAGGTGGATACACCTCTTTTACTAAGTTAGATTATCATCCAAGTGCATTATTTTCTCGATATTTTTTAGTTTTCCTTGCAAAATACTAAACTACCAGCAACTTTTATTTGTCTTTGATTCCTCCCGAATAATTAATGAGGAGTTGAAGTCGTTCAAAGTCCTCCAATTTCGGACTGGACGGGGATTTCAAGTCCTTGCAATTAGTTCCAGTCCTCGGCTGCGCCTCGGACTGGAACAAATTGCGCGGACTTGAAATCCCCGTCCAGTCCTCATTGTCGGACTTTAAACATTACGTAATAAAATAAAGGTGCAAAATTTGGTTTCATAAAGAAACGCCCTCACTAGATTACGAAAAGCAGTCATTCGCTAGAAATAGAAAAGGACAGATACTCAGATTCTCTCGTTTATAAAATCTTCTCTTCTTGTTCTTGTTTTACCTGTTAACTCTAGTAACAAATCAGCACTGAAATCTCGTCGTTTGCCGGGGAACTTGTTTTCGAAGTGGTTTATGGTTCGAGTTTGTGTTAGTGTATATCGGGCCCGTTCGCATAGAAATACCAAAAGCACATGCTCACAGGAATCCCGTACAAATAGAAAATACAAGTCCCGTATGAATAGCCACTTCGTAAAATCAAACCAAAAATGAACGTTCTGAGCATGCGCCAGCACAGATCGAGTACAAGAGATCTTGCTTGAGTTCAGGATATATTTGCTTCACAATGACTCACCTCGTCAATAATCCGTGCTAACTTGTCACTGTAGGGCTTCTTGCCGAACTCACTTGATTTCTTGATAGGGAAAGAAATGTTTCCCACGCGCTCACTCATTCCAAACGTAATAACCTGTGAAACAGCGAGAGACGTTAGGCATGTTCACACCAGTCCAGGGTTGTTGGAAAATAGTTTGAATTTCCATGGTTTTGCACACTTTCAACGGATGGAAATATGTTAGAAATACCTTGGAAATTTAGTTGGAAACTCTCATTTCCAAGACATTTCCATGCCATGGAAGAGGTCCAGTATTTCCCGTGGCTCCGTGCTATTTGGTGACGTAATTACTGAGCTGTACATTAGCCAAACAACACGGAGCCACGGAAAAAAATTGACCTCTTCCATGAGATGGAAATGTCTTGGAAATTAGAGTTTCCAACAAATTTTCCAAGGTATTTCCTTGTAATGGTACCTGTCTATAGGCCATGTCAGTAACTTTCCTTAAGTCGTCCTCAGCTCCTGGAAAAATGAACATATACATTGTTTGATTATGGCAACCATTAAAGATACAGACAAACGCTGCAACATTGCTGGCAATTGCTTTGAAATATGGTTGACACACACTGCAACATTGCACACAACATTACCGGCAATTGCTTTAAAATAAGGTTGACGCATACTGCAACATTGCAAACAACATTACCGGCAATTGCTTTAAAATAAGGTTGACACACACTGCAACATTGAGCACCAACATTGTCGGTAATTGCTTTAAAATATGGTTCACAGACACTGCAACATTGCACACAACATTGCTGGTGATTGCTTTAAAATAAGGTTGACACACACTGCAACATTGCACACAACATTGCCGGCAATTGCTTTAAAATAAGGTTGACATACACTGCAACATTGCACACAACATTGCCGGCAATTGCTTTAAAATAATGTTGACACACACTGCAACATTGCACACAACATTGCCGGCAATTGCTTTAAAATAAGGTTGACATACACTGCAACATTGCACACAACATTGCCGGCAATTGCTTTAAAATAAGGTTGACACACACTGCAACATTGCACACAACATTGCCGGCAATTGCTTTAAAATAAGGTTGACACACACTGCAACATTGCCGGCAATTGCTTTAAAATAAGGTTGACACACGCTGCAACATTGCACACAACATTGCCGGCAATTGCTTTAAAATAAGGTTGACACACACTGCAACATTGCACACAACATTGCCGGCAATTGCTTTAATATAAGGTTGACACACACTGCAACATTGCCGGCAATTGCTTTAAAATAAGGTTGACACACACTGCAACATTGCACACAACATTGCCGGCAATTGCTTTAAAATAAGGTTGACACACACTGCAACATTGCACACAACATTGCCGGCAATTGCTTTAAAATAAGGTTGACACACACTGCAGCATTGCACACTGCAACATTGCATACAACATTGCCGGCAATTGCTTTAAAATAAGATTGACACACACTGCAACATTGCACACAACATTACCAGCAATTGCTTTGAAATAAGGTTGACACACGTTGCAACACTGCACACAACAATTGCACAGAGCAATTTCTCTGAATTTCTAACGGGACCTGAAACAACCATAGGGGCTGATCAAAGCCAGGACACAGCGAATCCACAGATTAAATTAGAATTTAGCGCCAACTTTCTATTGTCTATAACATCTGATATGTACGATATGAATGATCAATAAATAATGGTAATAGAACTGAGTGGAGTGCAATTTGGTCTGAAATCATACGAGTGATTAAAAAATTGCAGGACCACGAAGCAGGAGTGCAATTGTGTAATCAAGAGTATGATTTCAGACCAAAATTGCACAACACGAAGTTCTATTACCACTTAATCATATTCATTTTGAAATATTAACAAACGATAAACGTTGGTAAATTTATTTTTTACGACAACAAACTAGAAAACCACCTCCCGGTCGCGCGTTCAAACCCCGGCCGGACCAACACTCGGGGTCTTAAAATAACTGAGTAGAAGTTGCTGCCTTTGTGAAACAATCTCGTTCTCGAGCTGCAAATGGTTAGACCTTCACGTCTTCTCGGATAAGGACGTAAAATCGTAGGTCCCACGTCGACCTCAAGTTTATCAGTCTCACCAGACTGTCACAAGTTACTGGCGTTAAGTAAAATTACTTTACTTTACTTTAAAAGTCAAGCGGGTAGGGCTTTGAAGAAGTGGGAAATTGAAATCTAGGAGTGTGTGCGAGCAATCACGCAAATCTCTACCGCTGTAAAATGGATTCTTAAATTCTGCTTTTTGATTGGTTCAACAAAGGATGCAATGACAGACACAAAATGATGCGATTTACTGCAATTGGGAAGCAACTGGAAACTACTGGTATCACCGAGACTGCACACCACACAACTAGTCCAAAAAGACACCTAAAACAGATACTAGGCAGGCTACATGGGGTGGGACACCACTGACCTGTCGTGACTCTTTTGAATACCTTTCCCTCCGCTGCTCTGCCACCCAGTTCCATGCACATACGGTCAAACAACTAAACAACAACAACAACAGTATTGGAGTTTGTATCAATCACAGTAAACAGCAACAACATGCACGGCAGATATTCTTATGAAGGGGCATAGTTTTGGTGGTATCTGTTTGTGAGTGCAGTACTTCAGTCAATCCAGGTCTGAAGATCGAATGAACAGATGCCTTAGTGAACACAGATAAGACTGCAGTTTGCACCTCAATGTATAAATCCAGATTTAGAGAATGGCCTAAAACAATGCAACAGTCAATAAACAGGAAGTGCTTTCCGTCATGATACAGAGTTATAAAAACATAATACTTTTAGGAACACAAGCTACTTGAGTGTTTATGTAAACAAAGAAATGGCTTACTACATTGTATTATAAACAAGTAAATTGTTATGGTAGCCTCATGTAAACAAGGAATGTGATGTTAAGTGGTAAGCTGTAGTGCATGTAAACAAGGCCAAGTGCATGTTATTTAATCTTGGCAGTATTTTGGGTAGCCAGGCTGGCGCAGTGGTTCACCTCAGTGGTCCAGGTTTGAACCCCGGTTGTGGCACCATATGTGAGTACAATTTGTTGGTATCTCGCCCTTACTCTGAAAGTTTTTCACCTGGTTCTCCGGTTTTCCTCCCTCCTGAAAAACCAACATGCTAACTTCCAATTCGATTTGTGAATATATAGCCGAGTCCTGACTTTCATCAGCCCCTACGGTCGTTTCAAGTCCTGTTAGAAATTCAGAGTTTGAACATGTTCAAGTTCCTCAATTCTTCTTGGTCAATGTCCATGTGTTTTTGACAGAGCGACAATCAGAGTTTTAGAGTAACCCCAAGGAGGGAGGGGAGGGAGGGTAGTTGGGAGGGGAACAACGATAATTGATGTTAAGAATAAGTAACCACGATCTGGAAATTGAAAAAGGAAGGCATGCTGGGCCATTTAAAACGATTGATGAGAGGTTATGTCATTTCTGCCTACCCAGTGAGGAGATTGAGAATAAAGCCCATTTTGTACTGAGATGCAAGAAATACGATCATCTTAGAAATGCGTTCTATGCCTCACTTGAAAATGATTTTAAGTTAAAAATAGCACACTGGCCCGAGGAAAACCGATTAAACGCCATTTTAAACCCAAACTCTAGGATTGATGTCATAACTGCAAAATTCGTTAATGACTGTTTTAAATGTCGAGCCATTGCGCTAGAACACTGATTCGCCCTTACGATCCTACTCTGGCTTAGTTTATTTGGACCAAAGTCCATGAACTAGTAGTACTCGACACCAACTAAAATTTGTCTTGTCTTTATATTTTGCTTTCAGTCAATCAGAGAGGTAAGCTGTCAATACCTGTTCAGTAGTATACAACTTCTGGTCTGATGGCAAGTACTGGGCATAGCCTAGTGTAGCATTAGTACGAGGGACTATGGAAACCTTAACAAAAGAAACCACAGCAAGTTAGACACTTGTGATACTCATATCAATAACAAAACACAGTGCTTTCCCCGTGTTCCTTTATTTTAAAAAAGGCACAGGCTCAGACCCCTGTGAAGTGATGATTCAAGTATGGGACATGCTTCACTGATCCAGCGTTATTGATCATTTTGACAAAATAAATGATGGGAAAGTAAAGGAGGTTTTTCACCTCGAAGTGTTATTTTGAGTCCAGGATTTCAACTAAACTAGTGCTAATGTTGTGGTCTTGTTTTGGCACGTTTGTTTCGGATTGGGCTACCTGTGACGCACAAGTAAAATAAGGTGAGGAGAAAAAAAGTAAGAGGGGGGGAGCTTTCTTTACCTTCAGTAAAGGTTCAGTGTGTTCTAGTATCCAGCCCACCACAGCATGTCCTGCCTCATGGTAGGCAACAACCTTCCTCTCCTCAGGAGACATGGCGTGACTCGTCTTTTCCATCCCTGGGAGCATGAGGTAATAATGCTGAGTAGACAGTATTTAGTACACATTTGAAGTGCAATTAGGGTATTGTATTAAAGTGCATCATGCTAGAAATGGCTGTAGACTACTTGCAAGAAAGATGTAACAGCTGACTGATAAATGTCAGTTCTCTTTGGATGAGTAAACGAGCATAGTGAAGTACACGAAGGAAAAGAGAAATTAGTTGCTAATCAATAGAAACACTGTTTATTGTATTGTTCTGTCAAGTACACGTGTACCAGCCAATCAAATCTCAGTACTTGTCTAATTGTTGTCATGATAGCAGTTTATTAAGCTGCATTTTATAGCTCTAGACTTGTCTAATAGTTGTCATGATAGCAGTTTATTAAGCTGCATTTTATAGCTCTAGACTTGTCTAATAGTTGTCATAATAGCAGTTTATTAAGCTGCATTTTGTAGTTCTAGACTTGTCTAATTGTTGTCATAATAGCAGTTTATTAAGCTGCATTTTATAGCTCTAGACTTGTTTGATAGCTGTAAGGTCAGGGTGCATATAAAGTATGGGATACCTGCAATGACTCTTTCCACTGCATATTCAAAGTTCTTGGTGTCAACTTTCTTGTCACTCAGCCTGGCGGCATGTAAGGCGGCTTCGTTACAAATATTAGCAATATCAGCACCTGTGACCAAATAGAGTACATCAACACCATGGCAATTGATCGTCTATGGTACAGCAGAACTCAGTTAGTCCAAGAAACTGAGACTTGTAAATACTAAGTGATGACATACATGTAAAGCAGTTTCTCTAGACACATGTATTTATGGGAAGGGAGGTGGTTTACACTGCATTCACAAATCACACCATTTATTAAACATTTTGAAAAGCAATTTAAGTAATGTTAATCTGCTAAGAACTATAGCAAAAGACAATAGGCTGCATGAATGGGCATATCCCCACATTGATGTTACTAGAATATGCCTTAAGTGCTGTAGGAGATGTTTATAGTTCAAACTACAATCAGAAAATAAAGTTTTTTTATGCTGTTGGCTCTTTTTACTGTGAAAACTCAAAGAAGCCACCATCCAGCCAATTGGAGAGGGAGAAAACAAAAGATCTTTCAATCAAAAATTTGAGAACTTTCCCCACATATGATATTCTTTGAAATTAAACCATAGTTAGTTTGATCAAGTATAAATTAAACTGTCAAAAACTATTGAATAAAAATATATTATTTCAATGGTTTTCTATTGAATTTATGAGTATCAACCAACGAAATTACAAGAAAAATAGAATTAATGTTGCTTGGTAACATAAGTTGGGAGAATTTGTATTCATATCAGTGAATTTCACATACTGTTATTTGAATTGATTGCATACTTATGCGAATATAACATATCCATGTGAAACTTTGTGTGATAACATAGAATAATATGGTCTTCAAAAGCATGTTCACAAATTTTGATATTTCGCTTTAAAGTGCAAGTATCATGTCAACAAATTTTTCTTGTACTATTGTTTGTTTCTCACAAAAAGGTATTAATCTTGCAGATTTTGTAAAATGTCTGACATTTAATCCCTAATTTTGGTAACTTGTCATGGATCCTGTGACGTCATAAGATGAATCAACTCCCTCCCAAGAGAAAACTACTACAATAAAATCCCGTAGCTTTCAATTGTGACATCACAAGATGAATCAATCCCGCAATTCGGGTAACTTTTTTTCTAGTTGAAAACTAATTTAGACAACTGAAGTATATTAGAAATAGAATTTGGAGCAAAAAGAGTTAATGTTGTTTTATGGCTTTACTTCACTTTAAATGAATTTTATGGTCAATGGAAGACATTAAAAAGTGAATAAAACATACATTTTTTTTAATTTTAGATATCAATTCTAAATCAAGTGAATAGTAGAATGGTAAAATATATTTTGCTTTGAATGCTGTGCCGCTGAGTTAAGGAGGTTTTAATATCCAAAATGCTAATTACATGACGTCAGGAAAGCATCAATAATTTTTATTATACTATTTTTTTTGTTACAATTAAACGAATTTTTCAATTTATCAGAGTGTTATACCCATGGCTGAAATAAAATGATGTTAGAAATTTGTTTTCCTATATCAGTAGAAACGCCCATTCACAACCACTAAGAAGTGATTGCAGATACCTCCCCTGGCGTCATGTAATTAGCATTTTGGATATTAAAACCTTCTTAACTCAGCGGCACAGCATTCAAAGCAAAATATATTTTACCATTCTACTATTCACTTGATTTAGAATTGATATCTAAAATAAAAATTTGTTGTTCATAAGCACTTTAAACATTATATACATGGTTGAAAAAAGAAAACCCTTGGTAAGATGTAACTTGCAGGTCATATAATTATATGTAAATTAGTACTGACAGTAAAGCACACAGCAAATCTTGTTTCTTTTGCATGTGGCTGTGGTGACAAATACACCTTTAGTTACTACTATGGCCAGGTGTTAGTTCAGCTAGTCATGACAATACACCTTACCACTATGGCCGGGTATTAGTTCAGCTAGTCACGACAATACACCTTACCACTATGGCCAGGTGTTAGTTCAGCTAGTCACAACAGTACACCTTACCACTATGGCCAGGTGTTAGTTCAGCTAATCACGACAGTACACCATACCACTATGGCCAGGTGTTAGTTCAGCTAGTCATGACAGTACACCTTACCACTATGCCCAGGTGTTAGTTCAGCTAGTCATGACAATACACCTTACCACTATGGCCAGGTGTTAGTTCAGCTAGTCATGACAATACACCTTACCACTATGGCCGTACACCTTACCACTATGGCCAGGTGTTAGTTCAGCTAGTCACAACAATACACCTTACCACTATGGCCAGGTGTTAGTTCAGCTAGTCACGACAGTCCACCTTACCACTATGGCCAGGTGTTAGTTCAGCTAGTCACGACAATACACCTTACCACTATGGCCAGGTGTTAGTTCAGCTAGTCATGACAATACACCTTACCACTATGGCCAGGTGTTAGTTCAGCTAGTCATGACAATACACCTTACCACTATGGCCAGGTGTTAGTTCAGCTAGTCATGACAATACACCTTACCACTATGGCCAGGTGTTAGTTCAGCTAGTCATGACAATACACCTTACCACTATGGCCGTACACCTTACCACTATGGCCAGGTGTTAGTTCAGCTAGTCATGACAATACACCTTACCACTATGGCCAGGTGTTAGTTCAGCTAGTCATGACAATACACCTTACCACTATGGCCAGGTGTTAGTTCAGCTAGTCATGACAGTCCACCTTACCACTATGGCCAGGTGTTAGTTCAGCTAGTCATGACAATACACCTTACCACTATGGCCAGGTGTTAGTTCAGCTAGTCATGACATTACACCTTACCACTATGGCCGTACACCTTACCACTATGGCCAGGTGTTAGTTCAGCTAGTCATGACAATACACCTTACCACTATGGCCAGGTGTTAGTTCAGCTAGTCATGACAATACACCTTACCACTATGGCCAGGTGTTAGTTCAGCTAGTCATGACAATACACCTTACCACAATGGCCAGGTGTTAGTTCAGCTAGTCATGACAATACACCTTACCACTATGGCCAGGTGTTAGTTCAGCTAGTCATGACAATACACCTTACCACTATGGCCAGGTGTTAGTTCAGCTAGTCATGACAGTCCACCTTACCACTATGGCCAGGTGTTAGTTCAGCTAGTCATGACAGTACACCTTACCACTATGGCCAGGTGTTAGTTCAGCTAGTCATGACAATACACCTTACCACTATGGCCAGGTGTTAGTTCAGCTAGTCATGACAATACACCTTACCACTATGGCCAGGTGTTAGTTAAGCTAGTCCTGACAATATAACTTACCACTATGACCAGGTGTTAGTTCAGCTAGTCGTCTGGAGTACTCTTCAGTGGATTTCTTGAGGGTTAACTTCTTGAGGTGGACCTCAAAGATGGCTTGGCGCTCAATAAGAGTGGGCAGGTCTATGGCAATATAGCGGTCAAACCTGCCTGGTCTTAACAGAGCCTAGGGGAAATTAACAGAAAACTATTAGCAGGGTACTAAAACAATAGACTCTTTTATAATAAATCAATAACAAACAGTCTGATATATATATATATATATATACTAAGGATTCGGAGTATTTAAATTTTTGGTTGATTCATATTTCGCTCTACAATACTGTTTCGTGGGGACCAAAGTCCTCACTCGTCAGGAGTTACTTCGTGAATGAATATGTTTTTACAGTTGAGCGTGCACTGAGCTTTCCACGCAAGCGGGTGTAGGTTCAAATGGCATTCCGCTGACGTGCATCTCATGTGCGCGCTCAACTGGGACTAATTGTATCGTAACAATGATTTGTTCCTATGCCTACATGATGATATAAGTTCGTTCCTCTTGTTAAGCGTGCATCGGAATGGTTGACAAATAATAACATACTTCTCCCTAAGGCATAAATTACATCGTTTGCTTGCACTACTGTAAGGTTTTGCTTGCGAAATAATTAGCCATGAAATTTCGTAATCTACATTAATGTCCTTAAGAGTCCAAATATGTTTGCTAAGTTCTGTTGAGTTTCTCTTGGATGAGTGCCGGAATGATGCAGTATGGTTTCTGTATCTAGTCTTGAACTCGTTGTCAGTGAGGCCCACGTATGATTCACATGTGTTGTTATCTTTACGTTTTACACACGCTTGGTACACTACAGCAGACTGCAGGCAGTTTCCGCTAAGGGGGCATTCGTTCTTGTTACGGCAGTTACAGGTCTTCTTACTTTCTTCATCCTCAGGTTTGCTATCGTTGTTAAAGTCCTTTAGTTGTCTCTTATTGTGGGCGTCGATAATTTGTTTAATGTTGCTCATGCAGCTGTAACTAATTTTAATGGTATTTCTGTTGAAGATTTTCCTGAGGTTATTGCCTATTGGGAAACATTTATCAACAAGGCTAATGAATTTCTTACCTACATTAGTGTAGACATTCTTGCTGAACGGGGGATTATACCACAGGATGTTATTTCTTGGTCTGTTTCTTCGTTTGTTCGTAGTTTTCGGTTCAAACTCAAGTCTGTGGTTGTATCCGCTCTCATTCAGTGCCTTCTGATAGAGTGGTGCGGCAAGATCGAATGACTTCTTGTCCGATGATATGGACGAGAGACGTCTGTTGATGCCTGCAGGTATATTTTTGATGATAGAAGGCGGGTGGTTGCTCTGCCGGTGTACATAAAGCGGGGTGCTGTTGGGTTTTGCATATGGGCTGTATGTGTTCTCGGTGAGATTAAAGGTAACATCCAGGAAGTTTACAACTTTTTTGTTTACTTCTATGGTGATCCGTAGTCCGTGTTCTTTGAATATGGAGCTGATCTCTTTCTTTGTTCTCTCTGTTTCTTTTGGCGTGGCGTCTGTAACAGCCAAACCATCGTCTCGGTATAGTCCTATTTTGTTCCCATGCTTTAAATGGAGCTGTGATAGTATAAAACAACCCACTAGTTCGCATGTTTCCGCTCCGTCGAAGCTCCCCATTGTTACGTCAAAAGGGCTAGTGCTCTTCTTTTGCCATTCTTGTTGTTTGTTTATGAGGAGTGAGTTCTTCGCTTGTATAATGATGTTTCTTTCGTCTTCTGTTATGTTGTCGTAGTTTGAAGCGAAATTCAGCGCTTTCGTCAGGAGCTCCTCTTTAATGGACGGGTAGAATTCTACGATGTCGAAACAGATGAAGTTATGCTTTTCCTTGTTATCGATGAGGTTGAACCATTTGATGACCGAAGAGGTGTTCTTCCACTGGTTTATCTTAGTTGCTGTTACGATCTTTCCATTTATTCTATCCAGTATTTGTTTACTGATTTTACCAATATATATATATATATATATATATACAGTCGTTGCCGTTAATGTTGTCCTAGACATATCCACATATTGATTTATAGCCTTTGTTCAGTTCGCACCTTTTACATAAAGAACAGTAATCAGCCGTGAACGCGCCCTTTGTATTTGGTAACAAAGAGCCACGGTGGTCTGATGGTTAACGCTCTTGCTTACCAGTTCGAAGCCCCGAGTTCAAGTCTCAGTATCGGCATCGTATCTTTTTTTTGTTTTGTTTTTTGTTTTTTCTTGTTTTTTCCCCCTTGTCTTTTTGTTTTGTTTACATATGTTTCTTTTTGCAGTTTCTTTTTTGATATTGGATAAGAACGGACGATGTAGCTAAAATAATACTGTCAACCTGAAACGGTCTCAACTTTTCCCAGACTTTCGAAGTAGATAATTATACCAGCACTGACTGAGTACGCCCAAATTACGCTATTTCCGTTTAGAACGGTGTAGCGATTCTGTTGATGGTTGTGGGTTTGAAAAAGCGTAATTGTTTTTCTTACACTGTGCCGGGCTTACATGTATATACCAGAAACAGTTTTGAAAATACTAGATACCCACTGATTCAAAGTATTATATCTTTGTTTAGAAGTAGGAAGCGATTTTAGCAAGTGTTATTAATTTCATTCGTACTGATTTTCTGAACTTAGGCAGACTGAGCGAGCGACCTCATTTTTCTCTCTCGAGATTTCGAAAACATCGGCCGCGAGACACGGAGCGGACAGTTTTGAAAATATCCAGAAATTGTCCAGAATTCTCTTTGAAACCCATAGTAATGCTTGCATAAGTTGACGAAGCTTTTTTCTTTGTGAAGGAAAAGAACTCACATGGAATTAAAGCCGTGTACTCGGCGTAAGGTTTACGAGTGTTTGACAAACGATAACAAACTTTTGAAGCTACGCCATGGACGATGTCGATGATCAAAATACTACATTCCCTGCGTCAGTCGAAGCTTTTGCAAAAGAAATGTTCGAACATCCCTTAATAAAATATATGTGGTGATAGGTGTCCTCGGCATTTCAAAGGTTAAAAAGAACTCCGTTCTTGTTGTCACGTTTGAAATAAAAGCTTTAAAGGGAATGCAGTCAGAAAAAAAGGGGAAAAAGAAATGAAAAAAATCTTCGCAGTAACAAAAATGCCGATACTGAGACTTGAACTCGGGGCTTCGAACTGGTAAGCAAGAGCGTTAACCATTAGACCACCGTGGCCCTTTGTTACCAAATACAAAGGGCGCTTTCACGGCTGATTACCGTTCTTTATGTAAAAGGTGCGAACTGAACAAAGGCTATAAATCCATATGTGCATATGTCTAGGACAACATTAACGGCAACGACTGTATATATATATATATATATTGTCTTTTTTCTTCACCATATACTTCGCTCTACTCCCATGTATTGAGCACTGTTTTACGGAAATCAATCCTACACTTTATATATATATATATATACAGTCGATGCCAAAAAGGTTGTCCAGCAGAACATAATACTTTAATATCCATTGTTTTGGCCTATTGTTTTGGCCTAGACAATAGCTCAAAACAATGGATATTATAGTATTATATTATGTTCTGCTGGACAACCTTTTTGGCATTGACTGTATATAGAGGATATTACATGGTGGTGCCAAGGAGGATTGGAAGGCCTTAGCATCTCAAAACTAAAGTTTGCCCTGGGATTTTGACGTGAGTTTACGCTAGCTTTGACTTCCCTGTATTTCTGGCTAATATTTTATAATGAAAGCCTATAAAAAGTGGGAAAACATTCAGACAATTACCTGTGATTTGAGAGAAAATTTTTCAATTTTAGTTCGCACGCGGTGCTGACACAATCTGATCACGCCATTTTCGAACAACGATTGCACGCTCAAAGCTGCATGTGTTGGAGCACGCGACTGAATAATATAAACTAATTGCGATTTTGAGACGCCGATACCGAATTATATTGCCGGCCAGTTGGGAGAAAATATATTTCGTATTGGGCGGAGTCGCCGGCAATATAATTCGGTATCGGCGTCTCAAAATCGCAATTAGTTTTGTATCGCGATTCAACAGTTGTCGGGAATTGTTAAAAGAAAGAAGAGAATGAAGCACCAAACTTATTCTGATCGTAATTTCAATTCTCAAAAGGCGCCTAGTATATCTATCGCAACGGTTTCATGGCTTGAGTGGCGAAAACTTTCGCAACGTGTTTTGAAATCTCTTCAAAAATTGTGAAAATTGTACTTTTAGCGAATAAGAGTGTTAGATTTCTGACGGAAACTACAATTATGCTAACCTTACTTTTAGGATTGAATGATGCTTATCTTGTAATTTACAGTGTTTTGAAGGTGAAATTGTAGAAATCTTGCTGTTGAACAAACGACTTTTGAACTTGACCTGGAACCCATGTAACTGCAAGGGCTCGCGCAAGAGCCAATCAGAGGCTGGTATTCTGAGATGCCAATACCATGTTATATTGGCGTCTCAAAAGTAAACAAAGTGATCAGTGAATCGTGATACACCAAAGTATTACTTATTTCTCCCCTTTATTATTTTAGGTAATCGTAATAATTTTAAGTAAAGCGATTAACAAAGAATCGTCTGTTTTTGGAGCATAATTAATGATAAACACTGCTCGTACTGTTTCACAAAACGCTACACGAAAGGTCGGCATGTGCTGTATATCCAGTAGTGAGCACGCCATTTTGTGAATGGTATCGACACATTGTAAACAATACGCATTTTCAACAGCTTTGTAAACCTATTAAACCTGGAGCCCTTTGCATAAATTAGACACTTCACATATCTATGTCACTGTTCATGCTAATTTCCAGGTAAGGCTAGTTGTCTAAAAGGTTTGTAGTTAACTTCTTTCAGGGTAAGATTTACGACTTGAGGTCACGGGAAATTTTTCCCAAACAACCTCTCGACAAAAGTGCCCGAAAATATCCTCAGATTGTATGAAAAGCACATTGAAGATGTTTAGCGAGTATTAAAGTAAGAGAGTACATTTCTGACCTTGTTGAATCCATCTGTAGTTTTTAGAGTTCAAAAACTTCAAGGAGAAATTTAGTTGGATATGGCAAAACTCGCGGGGAAAAGCGCAAGTGTTCATGGGAAGGCCTTCCAATCCTCCTTGGGTGGTGCAGAGATATGAAGTTTATCCCAACCTCGTGACCAGGGTCTTCTCGGTCAGATCCAAGATGGCGGCTACTCCGAGAGAAGACCCTGGTAAACCCTGAACTGTCATGTATTCTGATTGGCTCTTCGATTACGACACAAGGATTGTTCTAACGATGCTTTTTATTGGCCAAACGGACTGAGTCCAGAGAGATTTATTTGTATATAGATTCGATTGCTCAAATTTGATCAATAAAACGATTTTAAATAACCTTAAAACACATTGTGTAGGTAGAGCAATAGATGAAGTGCATTACTGGGTAGTTTTCTGTTAAGTTTCATCAGTGAGAAAGCCAGGAGAAGCCGTTAAATCTGAACATGTGCTATCGATCTCTTCGCTTCAACGCTAACAGAAAATGAACAGCTTTTTAGGATTCTCTTCTAGCTGAGATACATCCTGGTAGCTTTGTGATACTCTTCCACTGTTTCTTTATCCAAGTAAACTCCATTTCGAACTGTTTAGTAGACCTGTTTTCACTTCGTCGTTCGCCGCGTGGAAATACCGTTAATCGCATCTCGCTCACTCCGGATTGGGATACCTATGGTTTGTAGGCACGTGTTAACATTTCCATATTTAGCTTGGCCGCCATATTGGATGCCCACATCACGTGATTAAAATCTCCAGGATTTCTGGAGATTTTGGTCACGTGATTCAGCGTTTACCAGGGTCTTCTCTCGGAGTAGCCGCCATCTTGGATCTGACCAAGAAGACCCTGGTCACGAGGTTGAGTTTATCCTTGAGAGTCGAAATATTTCACAAGTGGGTGCATGCATAATTTATAATCCAACATTTTCGAACCGACTTAAGCCGATCGTCTAGCACATGATCGACCTAACCGACCAATCACATCTGTAAGATTCGTGCAGGCAATGTCCTCATTGGCTTAGAATACAATAGGGACCAGTGATTCAGCTGTTGGGGTGGGGGAGGAATGCAGGTTCACGCAAATGGCTGGTAATCGAGCCTAGTATTTACCAATTGATTGGTAAAATAATGTTTCTATTTTGTCACTGTACATTATTTATCTAGTAAAGACATAATTATAATAATACTATTAACTAATGGTCATAAGACATGTTTTGAACAGTTACTCACTGCCAGTTAGATTAGCCTTTCTGAGTGACCTTTACCAGCCATTATTTCAGTCTTTATAGCAATGTTTAGTGTTGACCATGATTTTAAAAGGTCGCTTTGTGTCAGGAACCAATGGATCTCTGGTTGGCACATTAATGACAATGGATGACGTGGCAGTGAACATTGCTATTAAATTGTGTACAGTAAGTACAATAAAGTTATTATTATTATTATTTGTTGTTGTTGATGAATGGTGAGTTTAATGTGCTGCCAGAGATGTTGAACACATTCTTTTGGGTTTTCAGGCAGCACTTGTCTGGTCTTGAAAGTTGTGTGTGAAAATATACAGTACAGCTTCTCTAGGAACAAACCTGATCCAAGATGTCTGGCCTGTTAGTTGATGCTAACATCACAACACCTTCCACTGTGTTCACTCCTACACACAAAAAAAAAATGGCAGTTGGCAAACAAAATTAAGAGCACATTTGCTAACTTAGTTTGGTACAACTAGTAATGTTAAGATGGTCAGGGAATCTTTGCTAAGTTGGCAGGTTGTTATGAGAACACAGTTTCATGGGCTGTATTATTGTGAGAAGCCTTCATCTTTGTGGTTATTTCACATTTATTTTCAGCTTTGTATATATTTACTGACGAACCACACCCACATGCATGATGGTTAAAATCAAAGCAAATACAATAATATTATGCTAATATGACTAACAAACTGTGCATAGACAGTCTTCAAGGAAAATATTGCATATCATTTCAATCAAGCATTGAGTGAGAGGAGTTTAAATGTGTGTAGCTAATTAGCACTGAGCCAACAATCAAACATTAGTTTGACTCCATATACTATTATGTGCAACACCATGACATACAGTGTACAACAACACCTTTATTTGTACCAATCAATTTACATTTTTGTTTTATATAGAAAGAAAAAAATAAGCAGAAAGTGTGTGGTATGGGCACCCTAGAATAACCAAAAAGCTAATCTAGCTAGGGCGCCCTTATAAGATAAATGTGCAGAGAAAGGTGTGAATGCCCCTTCAATTCCTATGTTATCTTAAAATGGGGAGGGGGTGCACATTTTAACAGAAAACTTTCATTTATTTTAACATTTCATTTTTTTACCAGTTTTATGCAGAAAAACATGAAACAAAATTGTTGTTCTCAGTACAAAGTGTAATCAAATGTTGAGACTTGTCTGGTAGGACTGGAGGCTATCATGAACTTCTTCAATGTTAACAATTTTTTACCAGTCAAAACAATTAGTATTTAAAAGCTTCTCTGTAAAGTTTTACATCAGGACTATTTATATTTGTCAAGATATACTTTATGCAGTCAAAGTTTTGTATCTATTAGAGGATTTTCGTGCTAAAACGGAAAGTTGATAACGGATACAATGGAGTTGTGGTTTGCCACGAAACTTACCGAAATGGCCTTCTTAGCTCCAAAATATTAACAGTTTACTTTGCCTGAAGACGCGACTCTATGTAAATCTCCAGCGATAACAAACCGCCTTTCAGTCAAACAGTTCTTCGTTCAACCATGAGTTAAGCCGGCGACTTAATGATGTCCAACGGCCCTTTACACAGAGTTGCTTTTTCGAAATGTTACTCCGTCTTTCCAACAAGTATCTCCACTGTTTCAACCATCTCTCCAGCTTTGCGTCCGACTTCAGAGAGCGAAAGTCCGTTTGAGATTCAGTTTGTAAGCGGTAAGGTATTTCCCGCCGAAACGTACAGCCAATGAGCGCGATCACGATAATGTTGTTTCTAGATCTATCTCCACCTCCCCCCCCCCCCTTCCCCCAATATAGAATAACAAAACAAAAATAAATATTTTTGCTTTTGAGCCGTATTTCATTCTTGTTACATTTCAAGTAATATCTTAGCATGCTAGATGATAATTACTTTGTTTTTTTTGTCAGTTTAATTAAGCGCCTATAAACATACTACTTACGCCTTTTTTTTTTTTATTTAAACATATATATTCTTTACATTTGTCCTAAGAGCAGAAGCTCATCGAGAGGACTTATGTAACATAATAAACTGACATAATTAACAGGGAACGAGAAAAACATTAAATGCAGAAGAATAACACACTTAAAATAGATTAAATTAAATAAAAAATCAATAATTAAGCCTGGGAACCTGGCTTTTTAGTATTAGATACATGATTATTATTTAGGACTGAATCTTCCCGAATCGTGCTTACGCCCTTTTCCACAGAAGTCTTCAATTGTACTGTTTTTATAGGTGGTCAAATTTCATTTTTTTTAACACAGTCTGGACTCAAAAGCCTTTTCAACAATTCTACGATCTTTAATGGTTCTAAATATGTAATGTCTCTCCCATTATGGAAAAAAAATAATCAAAAATTGTCCAAATTCTCCAAAAATAACCTCCAGTCCTACCTTAATGAATGACTGAAGTCCAACAGGGATCAACTCAAGCCCTACTGCATGCTATTTTATCCACAAGATAATGGACACTTTTCTCATGAGAATTCTACGTGATTGTATTTTAGAATGGAAAAACAAATGTATAGGATTGCAGAACCAAAGCTGTGGATCTATTGCTGATTTTTTTTATTTTTGGTACTTAGTGAGCCACTGGGCCAAAGTGAACAATCTGCACCATAAAAAAGTGGTTGGTAAGTGACTGATTGATTGCTGTTAGCATTGGAACAGAGATCACCGATGATGAGGATAACACTATGGTAATGATAAAGATAATTATTAATAAATTTATAATAATTTAAAATCATCACGTTATTGCCTTACCATCCATCTCTACTAGGAGTTGATTTAAGGTATTTTCTTGTTCATTGTGACCACCCATTGCACGGCTGCAAAGCAAAAATGAATGAAAAAAATGAAGGACTCTAAGATGCCAGACATGCCAATTGCATTCACAATTAAAGAACCTCAAATTATTAAGTAACTAACTATGGCACAATACTTTATCAATAGCAATATTTTAATTAGAACCTTGATTTCCTTGATCTACCAATGGCATCCACCTCATCTATGTAAACAATACATGGAGCTAGCTTTCTTGCTCTGGTAAACAAATCCCTGACGCGAGCAGACCCAACACCAGCAAACATCTCTACAAAGTCTGAACCAGCCATGGAGAGGAATGGGACATCTGCTTCAGTGGCTACAGCCTTGGCCAGTAGTGTTTTACCTGTACCAGGAGGGCCGACAAGCAGTGCACCCTAAACAACAATCAACACTCAATACGTCTAATAGAGTGGGAAGATGAAGGATGGTCAAAAGTGCATACTGTTTAAAGTGCCACTAACCCCTTTTGCAATTTTTATATATAATTATTATATCTTTAAAAGGTTTTGAGTACTTCTGCGAAGAATGTATTGACTTACAGAGAATGCTCTATGTTCTATGTGTGTTTGAAATGGTGAAAATTTGACCTTTCCTGATCCATGACCGTGTAAGAAAAAGACTGGGTCGATTCTTGATCTTACGTCATCCAAGTCATTTGACTTTGCAATAATTTGAATAAATATTTAGGATTTTGTCTAAAATAAAAGTTTTCTTTACTAACAACTCACAGACTGTGTATATTCTCTATACATCGATGTTGCTGTGATAGAAAGGCACTATGGAGATTGCAATAACGAGGTGACGTAAGATCAAGAATGGACCCAGTCTTTTTCTAATAATAATTATGCGGTCATGGCTCGGGAAGCAGAGCATCATGCAGATGTTCATGACTGAAGGTGTAAGTGGCCTGGCAATGGCCCTTTTATACCAGAACTTCCTGTTTAAGAAATACAGATGAACAGCTAATGGACTTACTGGTAATAATTAAACTTACCTTTGGTATTTTAGCTCCAAGTCGAGTGTACCTTTCAGCACACTTTAGATAATCCACAAACTCTATGACCTCCATTTTAGCTTCTTCCATTCCAGCAACATCTTTAAACCTTTAGTTGAAGTAAAAGCAAGGTGTAAGTAGCCTGCTTGCAGGCGGTGGAGGGTGTTTTTTCGCACAGAAAACGGATCATCGAAGTGGCCGCCATATTGGCCAAGCATGATTGAGACCTGGGATCAAATGACAAATGGAGGGGGTGGGGGGAGAAGCACCGGTTTCTGCACGAAAAAACACCCTCCACCGCCTGCAAACAGGTTAGGTGTAAGTGGAAGTAAAACAATTTTAACCCCTCTCCTCCTAATTTTCTATCCTAAAAGAAATTCTTTGAAAATTCAGCTTTAAACAGAAGAAAAAATTATATGCTCAACACAAAAAAAGCTAGTGTGCCAAGGAGTATACACCGTCACAGTAATAATTAGTGTTACCTACAGTAACTTGGTATGTAGCAAATAGTTAAAGTAATTTTGCCCAACTAGATGACATATTAGGGTCATTATTGCTCGAGCAATGAAGTTTGGGAGGGGGGGGGGGGGGGGGGGGTTTAAGCTAGTTTCATTTTTTATGAGGGAAAATGTTAGTGTTAATGCAACTAACTGAAGGTCAGTTTTTGCTCATTCCCAGGGATTGATAAGTGGCATTGAATGGCATTTATCCCATTCACACTATAGCTTAAACATGTTTAAAAGCTAGATAAACTCAGTTTAACTAAACAACCTGTTCAAGGTAGTTTTAACCCCATGCAGCCTGCTTTCAGGTGGTATATGGTTTTTTTTTTCGCACAGCAAATATATCATCAAAGCAGCCGCCATATTGGCCGAGCGTGATTGAGACCTGGGATCGAATGACTTAATATCACGTGACTGATGACGTCATCACCTCTAAGTGATTGATAGGGACCCATAACCACGTCTGTCCAGGTTTGAGCGGACTGGCATTAAAAACGAAGTGATATGGACATGTACTTAAAACACGTAATTGATGACGTCATCGTTACGTCATCGCCACTAAGTGCTTGATAGGGACCTACTACCATGTCTCTCAGGTTTGAGCGTGTTGGCATTAGAAATGAGGGAGATATGGGCATGTACTTAAAATCATGTGAGCGATGATGTCATCATTACGTCATCATTACGTCATCACCACTAAGTGATTTGTGGAGACCCAATACCATGCCTGTCCAAGGTTGACTGTCTGGCATTAGAAACGAGGGAGATATGGGCATGTACTTAAAATTATGTGTCTGGCATTAGCAGGTCACCGTCAATACATCTTCTCCTGCATGACCAAATATTTCAATTCTTGGATGCATACTATAAACATCCATAAATATATCTTTGGAATATCGAACACTATTCGGACAGCCAACGGAGAGTTCCCGATGTACACAGAAAAAAAATGAAGTACACACCATAAAACGATGAATAAATTAGCTTGACCCACTAACTCTAATAACTAGTGTTCTGCACTTGCACGCATCCACATGTTAAAAATGAGCAGATGCAGACAAAAATCCACTACAAAACTGCTAATTTTATTTTATTTTCCAACATTTTCACAGGTTTCTCTCTATATAACTTGACAATCATTTGCTTGGTTGTCATGCTGAATTTATTGTAATACCGTCTTGTTAATTCACACTTGAAGATAAAAACCATATATGACCATGTAACATTCTCTATTTCTGCCAAATATTATTTTGATGATGAAAGCCTGTGAAAATTGCCTATGGCTTAAGTGGAACAATTTTCCAACAATGAGTCCACACTCAAATATTGACACAAATATTGCTTTAATTTGTACACGTACATGCATGAGGGCACAACTGAATTATTATTTGTCCGTTCTTTATGTAATGACTGTATTTCTCTTGTAATGGACAATGAATGTAATGAATTGGTACCAAGAGAAATAAGTTCCTACGTGGATGAGAGGGCCTGGAGAGCTGTTGTTATGATAATTAGGGTTATATAAACTGTCAAGCGACAGAGTCAGTTCATTGCACTGTTTCATCTCAGAAATGTTACATACATGTACATGTTAGATAATGCTTGTATGAGTACTCCTATCTGCACAATTGCATACACACTATGAAAAAAGTACACTAACTAATATAATACAGTGGATACTATGGACCAGTGGACCCATCACCAAATGTTATTATTATTACGGTAATCAAGTAATTTTGGATCGTATTAATTCAAACTTGTGTGCTTTTCAAAGAGCTGAAATTGTATTTGCCCTAATAATGGGCTCACACAATTTTGTTACTCTTTGAAAAACACACTTGTTCAAATTAAATAATCCCAACTTGTACTCAAAATCATGACTATGGTTTACTAATTGCATTAATTTAATAGGGATTCAATGCACAAATAAGTAATGTAAATTGGAATGAAGGTAGTAGATAAATACACTGAGATGATGGATGTATAAACCTACTTCACTCCCTGTCCACTGCCTGGCATCACCACAGTTGCCTTGGCCTTGATATAACTGGACTGAAAACCATGAAAAACATCATGTTCAAGATACCAAGAAAAGCACTGCTCAAAACTATTTGTTTATGAACTAGTCCCTGGGCTAGTGATTAACACAATCTAGTAGGCTGTACACTTATTTTAGTAGCGCACACTGCTGTGAAAGAAAACTCTGATCTCAATGTACAAAATCAATTGATACAAAAGCAAAATCTATTAGCCCAAGGGCTAGTGTGTCTCACGATTCACTAGCCCAACTTGAATATTTGGTAGTCCAGGGCTAGTGAAGTAGCAAAAAGTACATGTATTTCCAAAATAGGCTGATTAAATACTGTGGACTGGTGGCACTTTGCTAAACATCCTTTGATCATCTTCTTAAGTTCAGACTGATATTCCTTGTAACTGTAATGCCACTACAGTCTGTAACGTCTAAAAAAGTTAATAAAAAGTTTATTTACGTGTCTAGTTTACTAGCTGATCCTAGACAGGGTCTATTAATCGGGGATACAGATTTCACTCCAACTTCCACATATTAAATTTGTAGACTTAAAAGCCCAAATTTGCATGACAAGCATTTTGGGCTATGGCACTCTTAAATTTGGGCCCACTGGCTGTTAAGTTTGGGACCTTTGGCACTCTTAGTTTACACAACAAAAATCAGGAGTGCCAATAATTTAGGGCACAGCACTCTTCATTAATTTTACACAGCAAAAGTCAAGAGTGCCGGTCCTAAACTTATCGGCTTGCCGGCCCAAATTTAAGAGTGCTGTGCCCAAATTGCTTGTCCTGAAAATTGGGCTAAAAACTCAAACAATTGAAAGTACATGGGATTGATTGATTTAAGTCTCAGAAGATTTCAGATATCTGCTATTTTATCAAACACCACTACATCCAATACACTACGTAAGCAACGTAATTAAAGACACCACTGTCTGGTAAAGTCATGTCCCTACACCAGCACACACACACACTAATCAGCAGGAACACATGACTTGAGTGTCCTGACGACCAGTAAGAAAGGCTGGAGTTATGTGCTTACATCACTACAACCAAGAAATTCCTTATTCTAGGCTGTCAGGGCTGTGCATTATGGGAATGCTTGGGTGTCAAACCTTTTACACTATCATCATCAATCATTCTTGAGACATTACAGTAATTTACTGCAGTAACCGTTTTCTACTTAGTAACAGTTTATGGTTATGTTTAGGATTAAAAATAAGCATCATTGCATTACCTGGAAAGGGGGGGGGGACTCCCTATATGGCACTGACAGGAATGCTTGTCATACTTTTTAGGGGTTAAAAAGCATAGCTTGGTACTTAAGGTGTTCAATTTCAAACATCTACAGTTGTGATTATTGTGGTACCTTTAGGGTATTCAAAGTAAGATGAACAAGCCAACATTCAATTTGGCTAATGATAATGCTAACTGCATGGCTTTGCGCCTTGGTATTTTCACCATCAATTGCACTGGGATGTAATTGTTTTAATAATTATATCGTTACTTAAAATATCAGGTACTCTGATCTTGTGTTTTGAGAGTGGTACAGTTGAACCTCCCATAAGCGACCACCCTCAGGATCTGGAAAAGTGGTCACTTACGAGAGGTGGTTGCTTACAAGAGTAACCACCACAGGAAGCCCAAATTTTAGCAATATGATATCTGGTCTCTAGGGACAGGGAATATCAATACAACAACCGATTTTATCACAACTGTTTATTATTATGGGTTTGTAGTGCTCCAACCTCAAAACCTTTAAACTTTTCAGTGAACATGAACATGAACTTCAACAGATAAACAGCGCTTGATAATGTCAAAAAATATTTACAGTTTATGGCTTGAAAAACCTATTAATTGAGGATTGTGTGAACGATTTCAGTTGTACATCTAATAGTACGTCACTAACACAGGAGACTGCAGAGGATAATGGTTTATTTCCATGCCAGTCTGCAAACCCTGCCAACTGATTGGCAAGCTCAATTGCTTCTCTAACGGAGCTGATGCTTGGAGCCTTCAAAGGCTTAGTCAAATCATTGTCACTGTCGCTCTCTACTGGTTAACGTTACATACCGGATACATACTGTCTTACTTGCCGACAATGGTAAATGTAACCGGAAATACATTATTTACTGATATTGATTGTAATAAAGCCATTGTAATCAGCTTATTGTAATGTACTGTATTTGCTGAAAATATATTACTGTACTTGGCCTCTGGGATGGTCGCTTACCGGAGGTAAAATAACAAAGAAAAATCCAACTCCCAAGTCCAAAAGGTGGTCACGGTCTCTTATGGAGAAGTATCAAATGCAGTGATTTGACTGCAAGACAAAACAGGTTTTTGATAAGTGGTCGCTTAAGAGAGGTGGTCGCCTACGAGAGGTGGTCGCACAGAGAGGTTCCACTGTACCTCTTAGGGGTAAACAAAGTTGAGCTATGCCCAAAGAACGAGATTCTGGTACCTTTTATGGGTTCCTTTTAAAATTTCCAATGAGCATCCCTGTCACTTTTATATAGGAGGACCCCCCTCCCCCCCAGGGGATGCCATTTACATGACATGCACAACCTCTATGTACTTACAAAAGGGTTGCTTCCCATGATTCCACCTTTCCTTCCTCCACCAGGAGCTTTTCTCCCAGCAAGTAAGTACCAGACCACGCCTATGACCACAATGGCTGTTGTGGCACCAAGCAGGGTTGAGCTAAAGGGAAAAATAATATATACATCATGATTTATACTATTTCAAACACGAATTGTAGTGTTTTATCTGGCGTTCCAAATATTGAGAAAACAAATTAAACCCAAGACGCGTAGCCTCAAGGGTTTTATTGTTTTCGAAATATTTGGAATCCCCTGATGAAACACGAACAATGAGTATTTGAAATTACTTCTCATGCGAATGGCTAAACTGAACATTTACATACGCGTCTTTTCAAACATCATTAGCAAGTATTGTTTACTGTTTGACTGTTGTATATAATTATTGCATAGATGGCTTATTATTCTTTTTTATTTCAACTAGCATACTCAGTAGTGTAGTGGCCAAGAGTTAGTACAAGCAGTCAGAAGGGTCGAGGTTTGAACTCTAATGGAGGACACTTTATCTTTCTATGTTGTTCTTTACTTCTTACTTGTAGTTTGTCAGTATAGTTAGTGGATCATGAATTAATATGTAGATTAGGAACAGTTTCATCATTAGTGATGAAAATTTGTTCCAGACACTTAGTGATTTTCAACCGATATTTCATTGGGTTTCCAAACTCATGTACCTGACCAGATTAGAGATTGTGGATGGGCAATCATGAATTATTAATGAATTTGAGAAGTACTATTTCTCATTAATAATTCAAGAGCTTTTTAGTCAATCAGAGGACTGCATTTGGTCAGGTATCCACCTGAGTTTGGAAACCCAATGAAACACCAGTTGAAAATCACAAGTGTTTCAACTGATTTTCATTCCTAGTGGTGAAACTGTTCTTAATCATCATCAGTGCTCGACCTTAGCAGTAGTCTACTAGTCCTCGACTAGTAAGAAATGCTTCTGGACTAGTAAAAAAATAGAGCCACTAGTCACAGGACTAGTAACTATTCTATAATAATTATAGAATAAATTATTTGTAATGTTTAATAAAAGATAAAAACGAAAACATGTTGTCCTGTGATTGTTGTTTGAGCGAGTTTCTTCGCAAACGTTCCGAAAACAATCGCGAAAAGGCCGAAAAGACTGAACAAGGCTAAGGCTGGCCACTAGTCAGCCCCAGGAGCTCCTGTGAAGGCCGCTTAATTGCCGTTATCTTTGTTTTGACTTGTTCACTTGTGCATGTATCATGAAAGGCTTAGAGATCAGCAAATGTGACCACACACGGGAAAACGTACATTCGTGTGAAAAACAAACGGCCTAAAAAGTCGTCCAGAGACCGTTCGGTGTCCGTTCGAACGTTTTGAGAAACCGTTTTACGAAACAGTTTGGATTTTTTCCTAGTCCGTTTAAACGATCCACTCAATCCGTTCGAACGGTTTATAAAACCGTTCGAATGGTTTCTCAAAACGTTCGAACGCCACAAGCAATTCGTTCGAAAATTTAGTGTGCCCGTTCGATTTTTTTTACTGCCCGTTCTAATGCTTTGAGAAACCGTTCGAACGGTTTTTAAAAGCGTTCGTTGCCCGTTTATTTTGCCGTTCTAACGGATTTTCGTTAAGGTACGTTTTCCCGTGTGTGGTCACAAATATTGGCATGCCGGAGTTGGAACTACCAGGAATTTTCTCTGGACTAGTAAATTTTCAGCTCTACTAGTCCCAGGACCATGCAGTGATTAAAAAAGTTAAGGTCGAGCACTGATCATATTCATGAACCACTAACTACTTACATACTCAGATACACTACAGGTGAGGAGTGAAGAAGTAAAGAAACAACATAGAAAGAAAAAGTGTGCCTCCACTGGAGTTTGAACCTCAATCCTTCCAACTGCTTGTACTAACTCTTCACCACTACACTACTGGTACGCTAAATGAAATCACTAACAGCAAAAAAGAATAATAAGCCATCTATTTACAACAGTCCACAATTTGAAGAATGAAAGTGTAAAAAACAAGAAAGAGAATTATATAACCATCTTCAATTTGTGAAATATTCACAGAACGTCATGCATTACGTTACAAAGAAAGACCCCAAATGGTTTGAAATATACATGCGCCAGGTAGGTCAAATGAATGTGCTGAGGCTACTTTATAGCCGTCATACACCTGTTTCTTTATCATTCTATTAAAAAAAGGTGGTAGATGCTTACAACAATTCGTTCTGTGCCCTGTATTTGATAGGGATGAACTCCCGAGGGGAGATTCTCAGCTCTGCTTGGGCATGACTCATCTTCTTCTCGAAACTCTCCAGACTAGCAATACTGAACGCATAGTGTGGACCATAGGAGTATACATCCTGTATCATTGTCCTGAGACTGTGTACCTGATGAGTGTGTGAAGAAATTAGAAAAAAATGTCAAAAAACACTTAAAATCTTAAAGAGAATATTTAACACACTGGTATATGAGGCTGTTGGAAGGAATTTACACTGTCCAGTGAATGGAACTTATCTCATTTGTCTTAAAGTGTATACGAAACGAAAAATAAGTTGATCTTATTTGAAAGTCCTTTCGAAATGAGGAAGGATGGCGTTTTCCGTTTGTGAATAACTCATCTCGTTCCAGAGATATTCAAGTTTGTTTAGTATGTAAATTTGATTAACTGTGACGTCATGACCTTGACACAACCTGGAGACAGATCACAAAATAAAGAAAATCTCTGAAAATAGTGGCTAAAAATAATTGATACTTTGCACATGTATGGTACAAAGGAAAATACACATCAATGTGCAAATCATGACGTTGCCAAAGAAACACTCTTGTCCCCAGGCCACTTTCATGATAAAAATAAATTCCTTGATTTCTCCTTCGTAATGTACAATTTACTGCTGTTGGCGCATTGTATATCCGAGGTTTAAATAAAATTGTTTTGTAGAACAGAGTCATAAATTACAATCAGATAATATTTTATGTTCAATGTCAAATGAGCCTGGGGCCAAGTGAAGTCACAATAAACAAGGTCCCTTAGTGAAGTCACAATAAACAAGGTCCCTTAGTGTAGTCATCCATGCCAAATGATAGAAATGCCATTGACATGATCAGGTGTCCAACTAATGCTGAAAATTTGATTGTACAGTTTGTCCATTCCAAAAGATTACCAACCTCCTTTCCAGCCACCAATGCTCCTCTGTACAGAAAGACATAAACTTTGTCCTGTGAGGCAGGAACTTCAAGATGCTCCACCTACAAATAGTTGAATTCAAAATGACTTTTGAGACATTTTGGATGCTCCTAAACACTAACATAAGGCCAAATAAATTAACACTATGCGGGTCCAGTTACACGACATACACGACTTTCATAATGGCCGCTTCCAGCCGCCTCCTAATTTGCATAATTTGGAAGATAAATATGTAGGGGAAAACCAATGCTACTACATGAAAGATCACATTAAAACTAGTAATTGTTTTGAGTTTTAGAGGAATGTGGAAAATTTCTGTTGAGCTATAATGAGCATTTGTAATGCAGAAAAATATGAAAGCGAGGCTATAAAGGCCTCCATGATTCGTTTTTCTCATACAAATCTCTCTAATTTCAACTGGCTGTAACTTCATTGCTTTATAAGCTACAGCACTCAACTTTCACAAGGTCACTAATGTCGACATGCTCTTTCACATGGCAATGTTCATATTTTCTATACACGTGGATAAACTACCGAAACGGGAAATCACATATGCAAATTAGGAGGTGGCCATTATGAAAGTCATGTATAGGGTCGGTAGGTAGATACTAACTTTTAATTTTTTCTATCCTTTTGTACAACTATAATGAAGATAAAAATACTATGTCAATCCAAAAAAGAAAAATTCATTTTAGCCACAATCTCGATTGTGATTGTTACACGTAGGCGCAAATCCACTATAGAAATGAAGCAAGTGGGGCATTTCTCTCAGACTCTCAAATTTTGTGAGACTCGTATCATTTAGCTTCATACAGAATCTGAATCATTCTATTATAAAGATTCTGTTGTCACAGAATCTGAATCATTCTATAAGTGCAAAAAGTGTTGCATTCACATAGAACATTAGCAATAATGAGTTGTAAAAGTGTGAGAATATCGCAAAATCACGTCCTATAATGAACACTGCTTCATATTGTAATCACGGTACAGGAGCTACTGAACCATCTTATTGCATAATAATTGCCAGCTGTTATATCTAGACAGCTAATCTATTTTTAAGAATTTTACAAAACGAATAATAAAACCATAAATTAGTATTGGAATTGGTTTTCACATGATAGCCTGATAACACTGTCACTACCTTGGGCTGACAATGCTCTACCTAATTGGCTGACGACACTACCTAATGGGCTAACAACACTCTACCCTGAGCTGACGACACTCTACCTAATGGGCTGACGACACTCTACCTAATGGGCTAATGACACTCTACCCTGAGCTGACAACACTCTACCTAATGGGCTGACGACACTCTACCTAATGGGCTGACGACACTCTACCTAATGGGCTGACGACACTCTACCTAATGAGCTGACGACACACTACCTAATGGGCTGACGACACTCTACCTAATGGGCTGACGACACTCTACCTAATGGGCTGACGACACTCTACCTAATGGGCTGACGACACTCTACCTAATGGGCTGACGACACTCTACCTAATGGGCTGACGACACACTACCTAATGGGCTGACGACACACTACCTAATGGGCTGACGACACACTACCTAATGGGCTGACGACACACTACCTAATGGGCTGACGACACACTACCTAATGGGCTGACGACACACTACCTAATGGGCTGACGACACACTACCTAATGGGCTGACGACACACTACCTAATGGGCTGACGACACACTACCTAATGGGCTGACGACACACTACCTAATGGGCTGACGACACTCTACCTAATGGGCTGACGACACTCTACCTAATGGGCTGACGACACACTACCTACCTCTACTGAACAAAGCTTGGAGCACATGATTGCACAATGTTAAAGATAATATTATTGTCCTATGGTGCTATGAGTAAAGTTATAACTTTGTATTTTATTGCAAGTTATATACTTTTTTTTCTTATTTAGACTTTGATATTTTATATGTTTGTAAATATTTTGCATGTCACGGAGGGGGAAATCACAAGATTGAAAGCTGCCTAACAATTAGATACTTGAATTTAAACAAACTTTTGAACCATCATGTATTCCATTTTCAATAGCTCTTTACATGTATGTGTGATTAATTTTAAAAATGTTTTGTAAAATACCCAGGGAGATATTATTTTTAATGTTAGCTGTCACGGAGGGGAACAGAGAAGTCACAAAAAGTACAATTCCAAATCTAACCCCAAATTCCTGTGAATATATAAAAGCACAAGTTTTATTAAACATTTAGTTTATCAACTAACAAATGACATCAAATAATCAAATGTTTAATTTCTCTAACTTCTCCAGCTAGGAGGTAAGTCAAAAGGACCAGCGTCACGGAGGGGGAAGTCTCAGAGGGGAAAGTTTTGTACCATAACAATGCCATACCAATTTTGTCTTAATTAATCCCACTGGAATATTAATTTAACTTATATAACATTATGTAATTAGTCTGGGAACATAAACAAGGCCTATGAGCAATCAAACTTATTACTAGTTACATTTACATGAGCACATGGCAAAGGTTGCCCACAATGCATTGCTGCTATGAGCATGCGCAGAGGTTACAATTATTATCTGATTTGGGTACAAACAACAAATATTGTGTTGAATGTATGAAAATGATACATTTTATGCAATTTCTAAGTAATTTAAACAGCTTTTTAAGTTTTAATTCCCCTCCTTGACATAATTTTCCCCTCCGTGACACTTGTTATTATTGAAATAGAACAAAGAAAACTTGCAGTTCAGAAATTTTTTTCATTTATATAGTTGTATTGAACTTGAACTCAGAAGTTTATAAAATATTGTGAATTTTGTTTTGACTGTTTTGGAAATATCAAAACTGTGACATAAACAAGTAGCTCATACATGTAGGTTTTTTGTGGGCAATTTTGTATTTCAGCTAATTATGATAATTTATGACAAGATAGGAGTGTGCCAACATTTCAAAATCATATTTTTTTATACTTTAGTTATTAAATAATGGGAAAATGCAATGATCTTGTTAGGTTTCAGTAATTAAGAATTCAGAGTTCATTATTTTTATTCAAGTTTAAAACCTTAATTAATAATTAATATAAGTAATTTATTATAGATTTAGATATACAGCATTACATTATTTTCAATCTGTAAGAGCATTGAGACTTTGTATACTGCTCTGAAATCGTTATTATTATTATAATTATAGTAAACAACTTCTCCTTGAATGTAACAAAATTAAATTGAGTTAATGAATATAACACTACACCTCTCCAGCTGATAACATCTCCCTGTAGAATGTTGCCCATGTTGTCTCAGGTGTTGGGTCTGAGCCGGCAATCAGGAAATAGATCACAGCTAGCATGACCCACTGCATAATCTCAACAAAGCTGCTCTTGTTACCAGGCTCCTCGCCAGGCTGCTCATCTGTTATGGTGATAAATGAATTAGACAGCTTATAGAATATGAACAGTGATTATTAAGCATTTTGTATGGATAAACTGTTAATTTTATTGCACTTGAAAAGTAAAGCACCTTGCTTAACGTCGGTAACTTGTAAGACTGATAAACTTGAGGCCAATGGTAGACCTACGATTTAACATCCTTATCAGAGAAGATGTGAAGGTCTAACAATTTGCAGTTCATGAACGACATTGTTTCACAAAGGCAGCACTTTCTACTCAGTTATTTTAAGACCCTGAGTGCTGGTCCGACCGGGGTTTGAACCCGCGGCCTCCCGCACAACAGACCGGCGCTTAACCACTGATCTAACCGGGAGACCATTCACTTCACATGAATGGTAAAGCACTTCACTTTACATGAATGGTAAAGCACTTCACTTTACATGAATGGTAAAGCACTTCACTTTACATGAATGGTAAAGCACTTCACTTTACATGAATGGTAAAGCACTTCACTTTACATGAATGGTAAAGCACTTCACTTTACATGAATGGTAAAGCACTTCACTTTACATGAATGGTAAAGCACTTCACTTTACATGAATGGTAAAGCACTTCACTTCACATGAATGGTAAAGCACTTCCCACATTACTCTGGATTCCAAAGGCACTAGTTGTCTCTTAGAATAATTTCAGTCCTCAGTACATATATTTAATACAAAGCACTAGTCGTCTCTTACAATATTTTCAGTCCTCAACCTGACGTTAGTACAAGGCACTATAGTCGTCTCTTTAGAATATTTTCAGTCCTCAGTATGTTAGTTTGAGGCACTAGTTTTCTCTTAGAATATTTTCAGTCCTCAGTACGTTAGTTCCTTTTTTGCAAAATAAATAATACCAAACAAACCACAGTACGTTGGTCAACCGTACTATGGAGAAAAAAAACTATTATAAACATTTCAGTATATGAACTTGATCAGCTACATTTTTTTACATTTCGGGTTTGTTTTTGCAATCTTACGGAATTACCCAACCTTCAGCAATTATACTGATCAATGTTCAACTAAAGTATTACAATTTATGATTCTTTATCGAGAAGGATGAGATAATTAAGATAAATTTGGATTCCTTAAAAATGGCAAGTCCTGGCATTCAGAAACTCAGCAGATTGGCACTTTGTAACTGATGAAAATATTGTGGGTTCTGTCCTGGTTGTTTGGCATTGAAACCAGAAGGATTAAAAGAACACTGTACCCCAACTGACAGATTTACATGAGCTTTTGTAAATTTGTTATCCCAATTCAGGTCACCTGACTTTTCCCTTGAGGAATACAATCATGTACTTTATTGTTTTTCTGCATCCCAAGAGGAAATGCATCAATTTTCCTAATTGGAAAACAAAGCATTGAATCCTCTTGAGAGCTGTCACATGATCTGAACTGGGACAACAAATGTACAAGCTAAATCAGTCTATTACATGAAGTGGCCACAGTCATCACAGAGTCCATTAATAATTACCACAGCTAGTTTACAGCAGTTTTACTACTGTCATTCTGTGGTCAAACCACGGTCATTGGATGCAATAAAACCATGGTAATGCTTCAACAATTTCTGGCAGTACTGTATAGTGTTGGCCAACAGTTGACTAACATACATGTACATTGTATCTTGGTTAGATCTGACACTGGATTAACTATAAAAGCAGAAATTATTTATCTTACCAATAATTCAATACAGACAAATAAAAAAGTGTCTAGATACATATAATTCCGTCATACATCAAGGGGGGGGGGGGGGGGGGGGGGGAGGAGAACACAACTGATTGCAGCAAATGGTAACTGATTAGCTACAGAACATGTACATGTAACATGCAAAGCAAACAATGATACAAAGGTCAACAAAATATCCCATATGAAATGCTGACTCAGGGCCCGCTGGGAAAAGCCACCACTGCCAAATACTGGATTATTTAACCTTCCCTTGAATTTAACATCACTCGGTAAATAAACTACCACCACTACATTAAATTACAGCATAATGATATATAGAGCATGTCTAAGAACAGTAAATAACAAGTACATGTACATGTAGTCAGATTAGTGGTCATTATATAAAGTACTCTATGCTGACCTCCTTTCTGCTTATTTTCTCCTTGGTTTTGATGTCTTTTATAACTTGTAGAGAAGAACCTGGATAAGCCTGTAATGGTTTAAAAAATAAACCAATAAAAAATTTTTTTCTTAAATTCAGTAGTTCTCAAGGGCTTTATTGAGTTTGGATTTATGTGCATTGGTCAAAATAATTCATGTAAAATTATTTATTCAAATTTATTTCTATGACGTCACATAACATGATTAGTGCCAGCTTTGTGTAGACGTTTCCTCCCTACTTTACCGAGGGTGGGTAAATGACTACACATAGGCTACAATGATGTCACAATCGATGATGTCATAATCTTGATTTTTCAAAAATGTAAAATCGGCTTTCTTCGCATAGGGAATTTGGTCGAGATATTCAAGAATTCGTCAATACTGAAAACCGTTTGTCGCTACAACGTAAATTGGCTGAGATATGTTTTTTTTTTAAGGTGATATTGACCTGAAGAAGTTAACCCTTTGAGCCCCGTGGGCTTTTGACTGATTTTTGGCTCATTCTAGACTGCAACAAACCCTCCCCCCCTAAGAAAGCTGTAGCCACTGTTACCATGGAATTTTCATCTGACCAACAATACTGGGGGCTCAAAGTTTTTTGTCGGCCATTTTGGATACGTTGACGTCGCATTGCTATGGAGCTGGAGGGAAGTTTGTTTGGGGGAAAACAGAATTTAAGGCTTTTTAAAGCCTTTTTCACCATTTATAGAGTGCTGGAGGACATCATTAAGTCTGATGAGAGCTTCAATCAGCACTTTCTCAAAGAACCGAGTTTGTGCCAGTTTATTGTGACAGAGAAAGAGCCTTATTTCCCACTCGTGAATGGGTCAGGACGTCTTCCGTCACTTTAGCGTGGGCTTTATAAATGGGAGTCTGGAGCCACCTATCATAGCTTTTTTGGAATATTGGACAATATTTACTTGCCATTGATTCCAATATGAAGGTATTAGGTCGAAATGGCTTTAGACTTAGTATATATTTTGAAGAATGAAGATGGGGGAAGGGCCATGTCGCTGTTTGGTAGGATTTCCCGGCATGCTTTGCGGTCATTATGGATGGATTTATCTTGTTGTGAAGTGCTTGTGGACAGAATGGCTTGGTTCTGGGCCAGTTTAGGTGTTGGGGGACAGAAAGTGAGGTTAGTGCAAACATGAAACTCTAAATTTTATGTGAAATATGCATTTTTGTGAGAAAATTTAGAATCTGAGGGGAAATATTTTTTTCTGTAACTGTCATTTTAGTCCCTTTTTCTGAAGTGAAATAATGTCAACTATACTTAACTTATGCAAAGAAAGGGGGATTTAGATGAAATTATTCATTTTTAATATGCCTAATGCAGTTCAATAGGATCATTGGTCTATACATTAAGGGGTGTGGGAATCTCAGGGCATTGCTATTTGAACTTAGTCAGATTTATACCCTCAAAGCAAGTAACCAGTAATAGTGCCATATGGCACTCTTGGGGCTCAAAGGGTTAAATGTCATCAAATATTTTTTAATGCTTTCGGCTAAAACATACCATTACACTGTCAGGTAGACCTCCTAGTTAATCAGCATGACATCATACTTTAAACAATTGCCATAGAAAGCAATACGATTTACCACCACATCTAGCCTAGTATTTCACAAGTTGACTTAATTTAAACAAAAATTGCAAAACTTCCAACCAACAGGTAATTCCATATATGATTTAACTGTAAGTCGATTTGGTTCAGGGGAGCCACTTTAAATTTACTTAAAGACCCTGTGTCCGAGTCCATGGTGCTTTGCGCCAATGTTATGATTAGTTTGTTTATCAATGACCGCATAAATTAAAGGCCAGCTTTTAGGAGAACTAAAATGCTCTCGATTGCTTATAAGTTTCATAAAAGAAGTACAGATACACTTTGGATAACGATTTTCATAATTTCTAATGGATTAAAAACCCAATCGAGCCCACAAATCTCCCCCAGATGCTTCGAATATGATTTTAACAGTCTCGGCAGAAAGCCAGTTGTTCTGTCTTTAGATTCTAATTTTTCACAACTCTACAAGCAAACACATACTCTTTCTACCTTGTTTTCATGTCTCCAGTATTGCTTAGCTGTATTTGAAGATCTCTACTTTCCTTGCGAATGATATATTTTGAGTGCAAAATGAAATGTTGTACTCATACTCGAGTCAAACTCACAGCGAAGTAACAGCTGAACTCAGCAGATTGGAGTTTGACCCGCGATTGTAGTTTTGGTTACCCTGGTTACCAGAGGCTCGAAAGTTGCGAGTCGCGAAGCGACGAATCTCCTTTGAGGAGACGGATCACGAAGCGATGCGTCTCCGTTCGAGGAGCGAAGTGCCTCTGGGCTAACTGGGTAGTAATCTCACTTTCGTGTTGGATATGCTTAGTAATGAAAGGCTCAAATATTCAGTCAAACAGGATTTTCTGTTTTGACAGCTACGTGACACGCTCGTGAATGCCCGGTTCGGAAGACAATTCAAAACAAACTTGTCTCGCATTACGGATAACTTCTAAAACTCCCGTGAAAAAGTGCACTATATATATTCCATTTTCTGGTCGACAAAGACGACAGTCCTCTAAAGGAGAAAGTAGCCGAAAGGTTGACGGCGCTGCGTGGGATTGAAGTAATCCAGGAAGAGTTGATTTCTTAGATCATTTGCTCGAAATGGAAGTGGGAGCTTGAAAAACTTGAAGCAACGACTTCTAAATCTCTAGCTGAAAGATGTGCTGAGGTACCGAGAAACTTATAATTCTGCAACACTGCTGGTAGAGGAAAATAAAATCAAGAAGAGGGATTTGCCTTTCGAGTGAAACGATGCAAAGGCAATTCACCAAGTACGATCGAACCAACCCAACGAAATGTCCTGAACATTCCTGAGTATCACGACCAAATCAACTCGAAGTCGAGCTTGTTGTGCATGTTGATCTTGTTGTCCCCTCAAAGGATCAACCGAAAAGTGCGAAAGTTGAGGTTTGTGTAAATCACAAATTTACATTTGACTGGCTCAGAGCCATTGCGATCGGAATAAGCTGAAAAGTTAAAGACTTCCCGTAGCCTGTTGGTAGGACAGCAGTGATATCTCGTCGTTTCACAAAGCTAATAATCGCTTCTTTTTGGACTTCTTTTAAAATTTTGCCGTTTGGGAAGCTTTTCAACGCGAAACTTATTGCCTTCTTGCATTCCAGTTCGAAGTTTGCAGTCGCCATATAAAAATAAACTCTTCAGTAACTGCACGGCACTGAGACAAACTAAAGTGACAGCTGAAACTCTGTTTTCAAAATCTAACTGGTTTAGGTCCGTTAACCAATCACAAATGCCTACAAAACCTGTTGGTGCGATCATCCAATCAGATTTCTAGTACAGATTCTGTACTCATGAAAGTGAGACTTTGGCCCAATTAGCCCTGGCAGAGGCCACATCTGGCTATCGACCCCAGGTCCACTCGGTTACGTCGGTCACTGTGGCCTCTGGAACCAGGGTAAGTTTTGGTAGGAATGAAATTCTAATATATTAGGTCTAAGGTAGGTCTAAGAAGGGTTTAATTTTTGCTTTAATTCTTTCAAATTGCATGTTTTTTTCAATGATTATGCTTAAATTGCTATATTACACGATCGCATGCAATTCGAACCTGACTGTAATATACGCACCATCGCATAATAAAAGCTTCATGCAGGTTCATGATATGTAAATATATGTTAATGTTGGGTCTCCTTTCTAGGTGTTCCCATAGATAAGCCACACCCCCAATTTTGAACGACTCAGGTTAAGGTATGAGCCACACCTCTAACCTGACTCTAACACTGACTTCATCAAACATGTCAAACCTACCATAATGAATGTTCTTGTTCTTCAGCAGTGGGTAAATGGCATAACAGACTAGTGAAGAATGATTGGTACTTCTTAAACCAGACTAAAAGTAAACAAGAAAAAGTTTATTGCACATTGTAAGCCTGCAGTATTGTCAACCACACTGTTAACATCAATATTAAGAATCACAAGAATCTTTATAACCTGTGACACAGTTAATGCAGGGCTTTACTTTAACCCTTTTAGCCCCGCCCAACTGATTTTTAGCTATTTCTAGACTGCAAGGAACCCTCCGCCCCCCCCCCCCCCGAAAAAAACCCTGTATTCATTGTTACCATGGAATTTCCCACTGACCTATAATACTGGCTTACCTTTAATACGAAGATGGTGGGAAGTTTGTTTGAGGGAATACTGAGAATTATTTTTTTCCCATTTATAGTGCTGGAGGGCATCATCAAGTCTGACAAGGACTTGAATCAGCACTTTCTCAAAGAACTGAGTCTGTGCAAGGTGATTTCGCTTGAAAATATGCTTCATTTCTCGCTTGGAGGATGGGCGAAAATTGTTCAAGTGACTAATAATTATTTCTGTGGGCTTTATCAGGCATTTCAATAACTTTTTAGGCAACTGGCGGTCCTGTCGTTTACCTAGTAAACTTTACTCAACACTTAACAAAAAAAATACAATGATCATGTGAAGTAGCCGGTGGTAAGAAGCAAAGTAACTGGCAGTTTATCGCAGGTTGCCACCTTCTATATTTGAAACCCCTGCTTTATAAATGGAGGTCTGGAGCCACCTATGATAGCTTTTTTTGTAATATTGAACATTTGCTTGCCATTGATTCCAATATTAAAGGTTTCTAGTGGAGTTGGGCTGCTTACAGGTTTTTTTTTTTTTGGGGGGGGGGGGGGGAATCATGTAATCGTTGCAATGAAGTATGGCACGAAGAAAGAGCTCCAAATGTGCAACAGGTAAAGTCTTTTATTTCACTGAATTTTAAGATTCAAAAAACAAGATGATACTCACAATGATAGGGTTATGTGTGAACACGTTTTTGTGTGCCTCCTCTTGCGAGATATTTAATTGTTTACATGTGTGCCTGAGAATTCGTTCTGTCCGATAATAGGTTGTGTTACCTTAGACATAAATTCTAACAAAGCCAAGTGAGTAGTGGTTAGTACCGGTTAGTACATGTATAATATTTACCTGTAGTGGTCGTATAAACTCTCTTCCACTTCCAGTGAAGGTGCCTATATATCTATTACATACGCAATCAACACAGCCATTCCACAGAAGTGGACCTTCCTTCTCTCTCACCCAAATCAGGCCTGAGTTCTGAAGTCTAGAACCGTTGACTTGTGCACGTGTGCTAAAGAGTAAAGGCAAGCCGAAGTTTTGTTGATTCGCTCAGCCACGGCTTGTTTCTTGTCTGTCGTAAACACCCCTGCAAAAGTCTATTCATCATCGAGGAAAACTCCTAATTCGGAGCTCCTAATTCACTGCAATAATAGATGTTTCACTTCTACGTTTCTTTGCGTTGTTTGGCGGGTTTTGACCAAATAATTTGAACACAACGCATCTTCCTCCATTTTGGATTCGTTGTAATCAAGGGAACCGCTGCCCAATATAATGTATTGCGTCTAATGAATCACGTGCTTCAACATTCTCGTCCCCAAACCCTCCTCATTTATTCATTTATTACTGCGCATGCTTATCGAATTTTGATAGCTGAACATGCGCAATAAAAATGAGAAGAGTCTGGGGTCAAGAAATTTCTTCTCACGTGCTAGGCACGTGATCACTGAGTCTGCGCAATTGACTGTGTGACGTAATTTTCGTACTACCTCGCCTCACGACGTTTTCGCAACGTTTTGAAGAGCGTATCACTGAGGAAAGGTTTATTTCAGTTTCTGCTCTGGTATGCACTGCCTTTCTTGCCGATAACCTTGGCATGATAGAAGTACATCAAGCTGCTTTGGGGCTTGCACTTGCAGATCACAATTACTGCTTACCAACGCCAGAGGCAGAGACGATAAGAGAAGAGAAATCAAAAGTTATGGCGGCGGGCAACCACGAGGATTTGATGTGGGAAGAAACCTGTTTGGAGTTCGAGCCACCAAATGATGAGGATAAACCATCGATTTCTTCACTTTCACCGGCGCACAGCGTTGATAGCGGGTTTGACACTGGAATGGAATCGTTTTTAGCGGATTATTTGGATGGAGACTTAGGAACTCCCTTCGATTTAGACATGCTACTGAATTCGAAAGACAACAGTAGTGAGAGTGCCATAGAAGACGAAAAACCAGTTCCAAATACTACAGCTAGTAGTGTGGTCAACAAGCCATCGAGTTCGCAGCCAACTACAGCCGAGGAAGACATCGGAAGTGAAGAAAAATACCGGAAAAATGCTTTGGCTGCCAGAGAGAACCGCAAGAAAAAGAAGGAATATGTCTTAGGACTTGAAAAGGAAGTCACCGAACTTAAAAAAGAAAACGTATTTCTTAAGTCTAATGAGGGTAATTTGTCAGGGACGGTTGAGAAACTGCAAGAGGAAGTTAACTATCTGAAGAATGTGCTTGCAAATCAAAGCATGCTTTCTGTGCTGCTGAATCGCATTGTCACAACCCCAGGAATGTCATTATCAACCTCGTTTGCAGTACCCAATGCGTCGAATGCTGAAGATGATGATGATAAACGAAGATGGAGGAAGTAAACGGTACCCTACTCGTAGTGCTAGAGGGAAGAGACCAGCAGATGGTACAGCCAGCCCTTTGGCAAAAAGAGGAGTCGTCGGGGGTGGGGAGGGTGGAGTTTGTTTGCATGTCAGTCAAGATAAGGTCTCCTTGGAGATGTGCAGCCACTGCAGTGCCAAGGCTCAGGGAAGTCGCAACAAGTGAGACTGGATCAACAACAAAATGTCCGTATTACTGAGGGCCAAGTATACTGTTATTACACATAATGTTGGTTTACAAGAGCTATGCTAATCTGAACGAGATCAAAGATGTGCGGTGTTTCAATGAATCCCTTCCTCCGTTCCAATACTGTGGCAACAAAGCATTCAGCAAAGTGATGTCTGTAGAAATGCCTTTGTTGCCAGAAAATAGTGTAAAATCAACCAAATGGGCTCTACAGTAGGTCTGTATTGCCCTGAATTTGGCAAAACTAATATGATGAGGCTATATGAATTCAGATGTATGCTGGGAGCAGGAATGTACTTTACTTAAAAAAACAGCAACAACAAAAATAGAAACAAACCTCTTTGTAAATATACACATTGTATAAGGTACTCAAACAGGAGACTTGAACACAGATCAAGAAATTAAAACTATTCAAGGTAGAAAAACCCCTTTAGTGCGGCCTGCACTCGTCCTTCTTTCTTTTTCTGTTTCAGATAGATGTCAAGGATGCACACCACAGACCTGGATATCCAAGACAACAAGAGAATATTTATATTTGGTAAGGCACCACTGGCTTGAGAAATAGTGTGACCTTCCCGTTTTCTAGGCAGATGAGCGTAATGAAATTTAAGGAATCCAGTTCTTGTCTATCAATGTATTGTAAATGTTGTTTATTGATTGTCTGTTGTGACATTTGATGTTGTATTTATTTCATAAACTGCCCCAAACCCTCGTTATATGTGCAGTAAAAATAAAAAAAATGTATTTCTGTAAAGCAAGTAATGCATCTCGTATCAATGCTACAGCAAGTACTTTGGTACCAACTTCTACCAACCCTTTTGCAAAGGTTTCATTTGTGCTCTATAGCCACCTATAGTGCCTCACTTTCCAGTTACAAAGACCTACATTCAAGAGAGTTCTAGTTGTAATGTCAAATTGCATGGCTGCCTACTTGAGGTTTGGACGTCTACTCAAAAACTTGCTTTTGAACAATCCTATTAAGACTTTTTAAAGTGAGAAGAAGAGGGTCCATTTTCCAACTTTGTTGTCAAGGGGGTAACAACGTATGATTCGTAAAATGGTATGTGTTTGTTGCTTGAGAGAGAGAAAGGGCTGTACTATTGTTAATGCTGTGAATTGGATAACGGTGCACATAAGAAAAACGTTCTAAAAAGATTCTTTGCAGACCAAACTTTTTTTTTGCCATAATTGATTGTCTATATTTTGTTTGGCTCTTGAGGGAAATCATAAAACCCAATGTATTCAACCTCTTTACCGCTGCCTAAAAGAAAGTTGGAAGGTCATGCTATTTGCTAGTGGCCTTGACAGAAGTAACCTGTAACTGACACACCCTTTTCTTTCTAAAGAATTCAAAGCATCCAATGTCTGCAAATCTTCGGGAGTGAGTTAACTACAAATGTACCTTGTGGACTGTGTAGGTAACAAGTGGTCAGTGTAAGTTTAGTGATGTCACATTGATGAAAATTTCTTTTCCAAAGGTGTCGTTTTATTTTTGAGTTTCCCCTTGCAATGTTTTGTATATAACTTGTTAGCAATGTATTGTTAGTATGATGGTAAAATGTGACACAAAAAGAGTTAAAAAAATGTAATATTTGTAAATAGAGAAGTTTTCATTACGAGTAATAGATGGTAGAATTGATTCTACACTGGTTTTCAGTGAATTTTCCTACACCATTTAGAAAAGGCCACTGACTGTTATATGGCATTAGTTGTATTCTTGTATACATTAAGAGAGATAAACTATATTAAAATTGTGATGAATACACTTCCAGTTGTGGTTTTGTGTAGGTTGTAAAAGCATCCCCACTAGTTCAATATCAGAGTAGGGGAAGGGTCCAGTATCCTACATTGTATTGGTCAGCAATTGCGTTGAATTACAGTAGTAGTTCATCAGCATACAATCTTTCAAGCGAACCTCGACTAAAAAACACTGTTTGCTCTCAAGTGTTTGTTATGGATGCCTAAGTCCGTCTCAGTATTTGTCTCCAGTAAATTGTACACTAGATGTCATTTATGCACCGATTTTCATGTTGATAAAACTCATTTTGAATTTCCTGTGTGCTGCCATCTTGGATACCATGATGTCACTCTGTTGCCCCTATTGTTGCCCAACAAAAGAGCTTTTGTTTTCTGACAAGGCAATACTGTGACGTCGTAAAATCCAGGATGGCAGCACAGGAAATTCAACAGGAAAATAGGTGCATAAATGACATCTAGTGTACAATTTACTGCAGGAGATAAACACAGAAACAGACTTTGGGCAACCATGACATACGCTTGAGAGCAAACATTGTTTTTCAGCCGAGGTTCCTTTAATGTTTTATCTGACTTAGATCCCCTGGAAGCTCATGCCTACAGCATTTGACAACAGTTCTTGTCTATTCTATTTTCCCAATAATCTACTTAGATAACACAATGGTTCACCAAAGAACAGGAGCAAAAGATAATAGGTAGCAATTCCCGGGTTAGAGGTGTCGTACCTAACCTTAAACCCTACAACTTTACACCAGTCGTGTACATTGGTTTGTTTGATCATTACTAGTTAGTGTTAATTATCCTGGGTTTAATTGGAACTGCAGATTATGGCTGTCATGGGAAAAGGTGTGTTTCTCTGCTAACAAGTACATTCTATTCCACTAATTTCTACATAAGCATGGCTAAACATGGTTCAAGATGGCACACATGCTGGGTTTAAAACTAAAATTAGGGACTGCCAACTCTTGTAATGCACTTATGGAACAACATCAATATCGAACAAAGAAG